>JACGDI010000193.1:726480-747857 GCA_014898725.1 Jacaranda copaia
ATTCATGAATTTGATCCAAGGAAATCAAACTGTTAGTCAGTATGAGGCAACCTTCAGCCAGCTCATCAATATGCGCTCTATGTTCACAATGATGAAAGTCAACAAATTCAATGGTTTATCCAAGGACTATAGCCAGAGTTGAGATGGGGTCTAGGCATCTTCGATTTACCAAATTTCAACATAGCCATCAGTAAAATCATTCCATTCCAACCTAATTCTATTTCTACATACCTATCATACCAATAAATTGAGATGAAACAAAAAGTATTTCATAATTTAATTTAATATATGGGGGTAATAAATAATTTTATTAAATTTATAACTGTATTACTAAGTTATATTACAATGTCATGAGTATTTTTAAATAATTTCAAAAATTCCAACTATATTAATGTTAATTAAGAGTAGAAAATTTTCAATAAATGCATGCTCAAATTGTCCACATTGATATATTATTAGTACAGAATATTTTAATTTTTAAAATGAAATTAATTACAAATAAAGACTAATGTTTTTAAAATTTGTAAACAATTTTTCTAAATTTTTTTGTTCAAAAGCAATGTCCTAATGAACAATAACAAGTAATAGAATTAAACTCCCCCCTCCCCCAAGAATAATACATCATAATTCATTTTATAATATAAGATAAAATAAATAATTTTTGTATATACTACTTATACACAAAGTGGAGGAGGAAGCTAAAGTTTGGAGGGAATAAAAAAATAATAGAAAAATTCATTTTTGGAGGGAAACTTATTTTTTTAAAGAAAATATGATATGTAGATTGTAGATCAACTAATGCACACTAGGGTCAAGGGACATAGGTTGTCTCCACCCTCTTACTTGAATGGGCCATCCGCTCATTAGTCCATTAGTTGAGTTGTTGAAGACTGGAAACACAAATTGCTAGCAGCAACACTCGAACCTGCGCCAACGCCAGTCTGTGAACAAGCAACAAACCATCTTGTATTCACTTGCAAGTTTTCTTGTACTGGCCTTCACTTAAGACATTATACTTTTTTGGATTTGATATTAATAAAATTGAATAGGGATAGCCCAAGCCTCTATTCTTTAAAGGGGGCTGGTCCATGAAAGTTAATAAACATTTTATTTAATAGGGTAAAATTCACTTTTCTCCCTCTATACTTTTAATTGTATTACTTTACCTCTCTGTACTCTCAGTTTTACTCTCAATTTTATCAAAATCAAATCAGAAAAATTACAATGTCTTAGGAATATAGTAAGTGCAATTTAGCCTTGCAAGCAAAGAGTACATGAGATGGGGCTTAGATCTAGCCAAAAATTATCCATGCATATAGTTACTCGTGGGTATCCAAAAAAATACAGGTAATAGGCCTCATTTTTTCTACCCAATAAAATATAGGTAATTTTACTCGCTCTCTAATTACCCACCATTTTTTGGCACAACTCGCAAGCATCCACAGGTAACCCGTGAATAGTTATTTATATTTTATTTTTGATTTTTCTCTAATTTTTATGACTATTTTGGAGGGTGTAACACTTTTTTTTTTTGTTAATGATATCAACAATATTTAAGGGGTGTTTAAACTTTTAGTTCAAAAAACCTTTGACATATAATGAAAATTAAATTTAAGTTTTGAAATATAAATTAAATTTAGTAGATGCTTAAATATTTAAGTTTTAGTTTTCAAACTAAAACATTTGATATGCTTTAAAATACTTTTTCAATATAATATTTGAAATTTGTAGCCTTTTTCATTAATTTTGCTTAGGTAACATTTAAATAATATTATGTAAATTGAAAAATAAATATTAATTTCTCTTTAAATATATAAAACAAATTATTACGAGTACCTGTAGGTTATCCATTACCCATAGTCATAGGTAATTGGTCCACTATCTCCTACCCTGTATAAGAAATGGGTAATTTTATCCACCAGTAACCTATTTTTACCTGCTTTTGGGTTACTCATAGGTACCCATTTGCCAGGTCATTATTTGGGGCTTGAGAGCACTATAAAGTTTTGCAAACAGAGGGTAAAAGTATCTATGCACATTTGCATCTTAGTTTATGTAGGTTGTAGCCAAGATGGTTTGAGGCATGTTGCAGTATGGCACAGACACAGACTATAGCCAAGCCCACCAGAGTCTGGGCCACGTGCAATAGCCCAGCAATTAGGCCTATCGTTCAATTATATATATTAGTATGTTTGTATGTAGATTTATATATACGTGTATTTATATTATACCTAGCATAGAGGTATATATATCTAAATATATATTGTTTTAAAATAGTTTTTGTGAAAAAATTTTACTGATTTAAAATTTAGTTTTCTTATTATTTTTCTAAATTTTTTAGTGAGAGTCAAATAGGCATTTCATATTTTGTGTGCTTTTTTTCATAAATAAACTAAATTTTAGGGGTATGTGGGTAATTAGTCTTTTAAATTTCAATAGTTTCCTTTAATATTTAATGGTGCAAGACCAAAAATGTTAAGAAAATTATGAAATTTGGATTAAAAGTGGCCAAGTACCAGTTTATAAGACCAATGGTGCAAATGCAGTTATATTATGGGACTAAAAAAGCAATTTTTCCTATTGTAACATATAAACTTCTATTTAATTGGATGGTTACACTAATAGAAAGAATTAAGCAACGTCAATAATCATGTAGATTTTTTAATATAAATGTTTAATGAATGATTAATAAATTATAATTTTTGGATAAATATATTTCATGAATTTTTACATCTGTACAAATTACAATACAATACAAGAAGTTTTATTTTCTAAAATTAAATTAATTAAATTGGAAAATCAAAGTTTTTTTAAAATTCATAAATACGTTTTCCTAAATTTTTTATTCTGAGAAAAATATTACAATAAATTATAATAGGGAAACAATCAAATTCTTAACCCTTAAAATTTATCCATCTTAATTCATTGTATAATATAAGATAAAGGAAATAAACTTTGGATAAACTATTTATAAATAGGAGAAGTTAAAATTTGGAGGGAATAAAAATTGAGAGAATTCCTTTTTAAAGGGAATGATATTACTTCATTATGTAGATATATAGAATCAAATAAAATTGTTACCATTTCAATGGAGCCCATATTTTTCTATATTTTTTTTTTTTTGTTAACGTAGTGTTTGGTTATGTTTTATATATTTTGTATTTCGAGTTTGGGAGAATGAGTTTTTGAAGCAAAGTTGGGTAATGTGATAGTTGTGTTGGATAATATGATGAATATTTATTTATATTTTGACGAATAGCTAAGAATTTATTTTGGAGAGTTTTGGTATGTTTGCACTTAAAAATTTCTAGACATGTAGATATTTACACATAAGAAAATTAAATTAAATAAAAAAGTGAAAAAATAAATGATATGGAATATAAGTATAAAAATAAAAAATAAATATATAAAAAATTAAAACAAACAAAAATAAAACTACATATGCACATATACATCTATATACATATATACATACATATACAAAATGAAACCAGCACCCCGCCAATGTAGCAATTGAGCTTTCCTTTGGCCTAAGTGTGGGTGGCTTGAGAGGGAAGGGGGCGCGATTTGTGTTTTCTTACTATTGGTACTTTATTTAATTGTAAAATTTGTTAAATCAGTTAATGGTTTGAGATGTAGATCTAAGTAGATCCAAATAAAGAATAATTTTCTCTTTTACTTTTTAGATATTTAATTTTATTTTTATTTTTATTAACTATAGTGAAGGGTGATATGGGCATATAGGTGCCCATGTTTTGAGGAAAATTTTAACTGTGATGTGATATTAATAACTAAAATATTTTTTACACTTTAAATTAAATTAATTTATGAAAGGAACAAAATTTTTAAGGAAGGAACTTTGGAGCAAATTTGGAGGAAAACAAATTTTAGGTGGGACTTTATTTAATTGAGATTTACAATTAGTAACCAAAGTGTTTGTTACCATTTTCATTTAACAAAATTTTGCAGGGAAAAAATTTTTAGAGGGTAAAATATTAACTATAGTAACAAATATATTTGTTACTATAAAACTTAATTGTAACAAATTTATTAATGTAACAAAAAGTAGAAACTTTTGTTACAAATATGTCATCCTAAAATGTGGGAAAAATTATTGTAACAATAATTAATTGTTCATAATGAATTTTTTTTAGTTGCAAAAGAATAAAAATTTTGGGTAACTAATATTCATTAAAGGTAACAAATATTTTTCTTAGTTACCCAAGATGAGTGATTTAGTAACAAAATTCCAATTTCATTACAAAAAATCATGATTTTGTAATGAATATTTCCCATGTTATAAAAATTTTTGTTGCAAAAAGTACAATTTATTGTAGTATTTTTTAAAAGCACCAAGAGGGGCACTGCCTATTTTTTTCTATAGGAGGATCTTTTTGCATTTTTTCATTTTTATAGGGGGTAAAGCCTAATTTGCCCCATTATTACTCATTTTCATATGCTTAAGTTGTTACAGATGAGGGAATATATTGTGATGTATTTGTTACAATTTATGCTTTTATTTTTTTTATGTATATTATTTTAATTACATATTCAAATGTTTGATCCTATAAAAAAAATTCAACTCTACACAAACTCTATTTAATGCCAATATCAGTGCAACCTTTCAAAGATTGACAAAGTTGACATACAATTATTGGAGAACCGGCCGTAATACTCTGGGTCTTTTTTTTTTTAAGAAATTAATAAGATTATTCGTACAATAAATTAATAAAATTTAATTATCAAATTAATTAAATGAAACTACAAACTCTATAACCAATGCACATATAATATGCACAAAAAAATTTATTTGATTTCGAATAAGAAACCCCCCACATAATAAGGAAAATTGATGCACTACAAGCAACTAAACTCTAGATCTTTTATATAAAGGGAAAAAAAAGTTGTCATATATAGGTAGTTTGTGATCTAAACCGGTTTTAGTTGATAATCTTTTAAAATGAGTTCCAAATTAATGAGAGGTGGTCGACTTTGAATTTTCAAGAGAGTGATTCGAAGTTTGATGATGAATTTTAAATCACAGGCCACAAGGTTGAGATTTTTTAATTGAATTATACGGTTATACCACTAAATATATATAAAAGCATAGTCACCTGAATTCTAATAACAATCTTCGTTAACAAAACCTCAATGAACCACGGCATTCATTTCTGAATTGATAGTAAATAATGTTAGAAAATTAGAGTGTATGCTAGTACTAGTGTGAATTAAACCAATTGAATACAACTTAGAATAAAAAAAAAATAGAAACCAAAATAACATATAACGAGTAGTATCAAACAAATTAAGATTATCAATATGAACCACAAATTTAATTAATACTAAAAAGGAAAGATCTTACTTGTTGAATATATTAAGGTAGAATCAAGGTTTGTGAAACCATAGCTTCCTTAAAGCTTTATTCATCCCCCAACTGGTGCTTGAAGGACTCCGCGAATAGTCTCCCAAGACACAATGATTCTTCCATAGTTTATGTTGGTGCTTCAATTGGTTGTGACATTGAACCTACTAATATTCTTTCTTCATAAGAACATTTAAATATACTATGTATGCTAGAATACTTTGTGAATGTGTATGTTCTCCCTTCTAGCTAATCCTATTTATAGAAATTACATGGCTACCTAAAAAGACAAAGTTTAATTAGGCCTCATTACTCCCCTATGAAGAGTAATTAATTAGGCAACCCAAAGGACTAAAAGTGAAGAGACACTCTCTAATAAGGCAATTAACTTGGCAACTTAAGAGGCCAAATAATGAAGAGGTACATCAATCAATTCAAGAGTCAGTTTTGTAGAAGTGTGACTTTAGGATTAAATCAAATTAATCTGGTCACACCCATACTCACACAATACCAAGTTGTACAAAGCCTATCACTTAGATATAAGATAGCTTGTTTTGATTCTTGATTTGCCCACAAAATTGCCTTTATAGGTGGCTAACTTTAAATTTCATTTTCTCATTCAATTTTTCACTAATTTGACATGTAAATATACTATTAACATCTTCTCATTAGGATTAATATATTAAGCATATATATCTTTGAATTTAATAATCAAAACCTTCTTTTTATTTTACATTAAATTGGCGGTTCACATGGCACATGGCAAATGGCAAATTCTACAAATCATGTACCAAGAAAAAAACATGATTTATATAGGCCAAGATTTAGTCCAACATTCAACAACTGGAAGGCAACTAAGAAAATGTCAAGCGAGTTCTTCTATTTTCCTTTTGCCCTCGATGCTAAATGGAATCTGTTAAGTAACCTGTCTGGACTGAAACAACTATCCTGAATCCGAAACCCTTAAAAGTCAACAGCTTTAGTGGCTTCGAGTTCTTCTACACTGTCCTCGGAAATTGTATCGAGCTTGTATCAAATGAAAAATGTTAGGCCCAAATTATGGGAAATTAAGCTGAAACTATTTATTTGCAAGAACTAATAATGGATAGAGGTATGCTTTCTACACTATATATATATATATATTTACTGGAGGATATGCTTTTTACACTATATTTAATAGAGGATATAGGGTTCATCAGACAATAAGGTGCGAGAAGAGACCCATGGTTTGCTTTGTGGGACTTAGGGCGCGTTTGGTTTTGTTTTCATTTGCATTTTTTATTTTTATTATTTTCAAAATTTGCAAAGATATATAGTTAGAGAAAATAAATTGAAAATAAATTTGTATTTGAATAATCTGTTAGAAAAATAATGATTATATAAGGTTTAGTAGATTATAGGTGAAGAAATATAGTAATAATAAAAACAGAAAGAGAATATATATTATTAGGAGAAAATATATAAGTTATTAGGGAATATATTTTGAAATAAAAATGAGTTAGGATTTTAATAAAAATAGTGATAAATTATTGATAGTTTATTTTCAAATAGTGAAAATAGATTAAAATGAGTTTGAAGGCATAAACAAACGGCTCCTTATGCATGCATATAGTGTGACCTATGCATGTGCAGTTGTTTAAAAAATATAGGCCGTTTGATCATCTTTCGAAAAGATATTTGTCAACGTTTGCTACTTTAACATTAGAAATCATTTGTTTTCACTCTTCTGCACTTACAATACTGTTCATTTTTATTTTCAGATCTATCGTACTATGGACTATCCTATATTATATCCATCCAAAATCAATTAAATTTAACATAAAGTTTCTATAAAATTGCTCCAATAATATTAAATATATATATATATATATATTCAAAAAGAAGAAAGAAAGAAAAAGAAAACCTTTTCCTGCATACCAATTACGAATTAAATAATTCAACCTCTATCTAGTCGATATAAATCATCTAAACATATTTTCAATTTTGTAACTTTGAAAACGTTGGAAATTAAATTAGTATATCATAGAAACATATCAAAACAGCCAGTTAAGGTTAACTATATCGTCTTCTTTTGCTATTGTGAGTAATTATCAATGTATTTTTTTCTATGAAAATTACAAACACGTTTCAGTCTTACAAACGACGGTTGCTCAAACATATTCCGATCATCCCAAACCCATCAAAATTTCTATGAATTCAAGCTACATATTTCTCATAATGTATAATTGTGGAGATTTAACTCACTGATCAACCACTCCAACCTCCCTTGAGTTGTCAAAATCAAGTCCTCAATTTGCTATGTACATCACGTGCATAACACGAATTTATACAACAAAGCATGAGCATTCCATGTCTAATGTAATAAGGCTTGTCCATCCGTATCTTTATTGCTTCCACATTCTTTGGCAACTCCTTAATCCTAAGATCTGCAAATTTTGAGCAGTTGCATTCAATTTCAGCATTAATGGGTCCAATTAGCTTTTCTTCACTGGCATTTTGTGGCACTAACGTCGGGTAGTAAATGAATATGTTGACCCATATTTGCACACTTATCACTTACACAGAAATTTACCAAAGATGATGACTTTTCGACGTCGGCATTATTAAATATTATCCATAGTATTATATATACCATATATTGATATTTGATTATAATCGTACAATCTTAACTAAATTCTGAAGTTCTAAAATTTGGATTTTTAATTAGATTTAGAATATTTTTATTGATGGTTGTTATCGTTCATCTTCATCCAAAAAAATTTAAAATTTATTTGAATATGTATGAACTTGACCAATATTATACATGACCACTTTCTTTATTTACAACTAAATATTTATTCCAACTTGATAAATTACTAACAATTAAATAAAAAATTAATAGTTAAAATAAACTCATTACATTTTTGTTCAACTATTTTTCTCCACCAAATTTAAGCCAATTGTAATGATACGAATAATGTGGTTTTTATATATAAAAATGCCAAACGCAATAATTCGGTAATATTTAATATATCATTCATAAACTCAAAATAGGGAGTGGCTAAAGAAATAATATTTACATGCAAATAACCAAGAACGTTTTACGTACGGCAAATTTACTATTTCCTCTAAATAAATACTCATTGTTGACAATAGTTATGTGCATATAAATATCTACTAATTTGCATGAATTTATATTTTGACTTTAATATTTTTCTCATTCAAATAAGATCATATAGCATATATATATATATATATATGAAAATGATTAGTACGTATTTTCAAGATATTTAAATATCATTGTTTTCGAACACAAAATATGGAGAAATCATCGTTATTATTTTTTAAAAATTAATTTCAATGACTTAAATGATTTATCACTGTATGTTAAAAGTATATTGATTGACTACTATTGATTTTGTCTTGAAATTTGGGCTTAATTGACAAGATACGAAAGAAAAATGGAACAAAATGGAGTAAGGGGCGAAATGGGCTCAAAAACACGCCTTGTGTGCCCTAGCGCAAGTTTTTTGCGTTGAGGTGCAAACTTTCTAGCTTACATTCTATTTTCTTAGAACAAGTTAGTTTTAAGTGTGCTAGGGCACAAGTCAAGCGTGCCCTAGTGCGCGGCGGATGTCCACCTCACCTAAGGCTCTATTTCGCTGGCGTTTAATCAATTTTCTTTTGAGATTCATTATGAGAGACACATACTCAAGGGTTTTAGACTATTTTTGAAATAGTTTTTTGAGATGGTGTCTAAAACGAGGGTGTTAGGTGTTCATGTGAGATTTGAGGAATTCAAACTTTGTACTTGCACTTGATTTGAGTTCAATAAATTCTTTTCTTTGTCAGGTAGATTAGGTATATCGTCAAACCACATTAAATTTAATGTTAATTGCATAAAATTTCTTTACTATTATTTCATAGTTGTGATTGTAGATTATTCCAAGTTACAACAAATCGGTATTGAGAGTTGGGATTGATTAGATGTTAACCATGAAGTACAAGGTAGAGATGTGTGATGGGAAAAATAATTTTGGACTACGGAAGATGAAAGTGTACGCCCTCCTATGTCAACAAGGTCTACAGAGAGCGTTAAAAGGTAGAGATTCCTTGCCAATAATGCTGACAGTGGAGAATAAGGACAAGTTTATGGTGAAAGCTTATGGTACTCTGGCATTGTCATTGGTAGATAACATACTAAGAAAAGTCACCACTGAAAATATGCCAACGGGATTATGGTCAAAGCTGGAGAGTTTATATATGGCGAAGTTTTTGACAAATCAACTATATCTAAAACAACGAATATACACATTAAGGATGGAGGAAGGTACATCTACTACTCAACATATTGATTATTTCAATAAAGTAATTTTAGATCTCACTAGTATAGATGTTAAAATTAAAGGTGAAGATCAAGTGTTGATTCTCTTGTGTTCACAACCTAAATCTTTTGAGCACTTAGTCACTATGTTGTTGTATGGATAAGATACAATTTCAATGGAGGATGTGAAAGCTTCATTGAATTCCAACGAGTTGAAAAAACATGTCCTAGGTAGTAATGATGGTGAAAGTGGAGAAAGATTGATGGCGAAGTGGAGACTAAGAAAACGAGAAAAGAATAGATGCTAATCGAAGTCCCGAACCAAGCCTAAAAATGGCAACAAGTGTTTTAAGTGGGGTGGAAACGGGCACTAGAAATAAAATTTTTTGGAACAAGGAAAGATGAAAGATGCAGGTGAAACGTTTGATCAAAAATAAGATAATGTCGAAGGAATTGTAAAGGATGAGTTCAATGGGGGGCTTGTTCTCAACATTACCAAAAGCTTATTAAGCTTTGAGTGGATTTTGGATAGTGGCTACTTTTACCACATGTGCCCGTGTGAAGATTGGTTTGCCACTTATCAAAAATATGATGGTGGTAAAGTGCTTTATAGGAAACAATGCTTCATGTATGGTTGTATGAATTAGCTCAGTAGGTATCAAAATGCATGATGGCATAATAAGGATCCTAGTAGATGTGCGTCATGTCCCAAACTTGAAGAAAAATTTGATTTTGTTAGGTATACTGGACAAGAATAGTTGTGAATACAAAGCTTAAGATAGAGTTATCCAGGTTTCCAAAAGTGCATTGCTTACCATGAAGGAAGACAAAAGGAATGGCCTTTACATCTTACAGGGCAGCATAGTTTTTGGTAGTGCAGTGGTTTCTTCATTAGTCAATGATACTATAAGATTATAGCATATGCAACTTGGGCATATGAGTGAAAGAACGATGTTAAAACTGAGCAAACTTAGCTTGCTTAGTGGAGAGAAGATTGGAGAGCTGAATTTTGGTAAGTAGTATGTGCTTGGCAAGCAATACATGGTGAAATTTGACACTGCGATTCACAGGACCAAGGGCACCTTAAATTACATTCACTCAAATCCTTAGGGACCTTTTTAAGTTTCATCAATGAGAGGTGTTAGGTATATGCTAACATTCATAGATGACTTCTCATGGAGAGTATGGGTGTACATGCTAAAGCATAAGGATGAGGTGTTTGTCAACTTCAAGCAATGAAAAACTTTTATTGACAAGTGGATAGGAAAGAAAATCAAATGCTTGAGGACTAATAATGGATTGGAGTTTTGTAATAAGGAATTTCAGGAATTCTGCGATAAGGAAGGAATTATGAGGCATTGCACAGTTGTACACACACCACAACATAATGGAGTTGCAAAATAGATGAACAGGACTATCTTGGAGAGAGCTAGATGTATGCACATTTACACCAGATTGTCCAAGCATTTTTGGGTAAAAGCAATCAATACTACTTGTTACTTGGTGAATAGTTCACCATCAATTGCTTTACATTGCAAGACACTAATAGAAGTTTGGTCTAGGTCTTCTACTGATTACTCAAACCTGAGAGTGTTTGGGTGCCCAACTTTACTCATGTTCATGATGGAAAGCTTGAGCCAAAGGCCAGGAAGTACATATTCCTAAGCTATGCAGATAGAGTAAAGAGTTATCATTTGTGGTGTAATATTGACAAAGACTCTAGGATGATTATTAGCAGGGATGTGACTTTTGATAATTCTGCAATAATGAAAAAAGTGGAGTAGCTTGAAAGCAGTCAACAGGGCATTAAGGAGAAGGTGGAATTTGAACTTGACACTCCACAAGTTTTAAAGGGAAAACAAAAAGTGGGAGATGAAGTTGGTGAGAATACATTATCATAGGGACAAGAGATAGATCAAACCACCATAGCGGTTTACATATTCAAAACTAATAGCTTATGCATTGGGTTTAGCTGAGGAGTTTGTAAGAGATGATCCAGTCTCATACGAAGAGACAATTTTCAGGCTAGATTCTAATAAATGGGTTGCAGTTATGAGTAAAGAGATAGATTCTCTACACAACAAAAATATATAGGAGTTGGTTGATGTACCCAAAGGATAGAAGATTGTAGGTTGCAAATGGATCTACAAGAAGAAAAAAGGGATTCCCAGGGTTGAGGATGCTAGATATAAGGCGCATTTGATTGCTAAGGGTTTTACTCATAGAGAGGGCATTGACTTCTATGAAGTTTTCTCCCTCATTGTAAAACGTACTTTCATTCATATTTTACTTGCCATGGTTGCTCTATTTGATCTGGAGCTTGAGCAAATGGATGTGAAAATAGCATTTCTCATGGTAAGTTCGAGGAACAAATCTACATGAGTCAACCAGAAGGATTCATTGTTTCCAAGAAACAAAATCAAGCATACATTTTGAAGAAATCTTTATATGGCTTAAAGTAGTGTTCCAGATAGTGGTATAAAAGGTTTGATGCATTTATTACCAAGAAATGATACACTAAAAGCAATTTTGATTGTTGTGTATATTATAAAAAATGTAGTGAATACCTCATACTATATTTGCTGTTGTATATTGATGATATGTTGACAGCCTCTAGAAAACATATATAAGATTAATATTTTAAAAATTCAGTTAAGTGAAGAATTTGAGATGCAACGCAAAAAAGATATTGGGCATGGAGATCATTCGAGATAGACACATTGGATTGTTGTATTTGTCTCAACAACATTATATTGAGAAAGTACTAAAATATTTTAGGATGGATAAGTCCAAGCTAGTGGGTACACCACTTGCAACTAATTTCAGGTTCTTATCAGATGATTCACCGAGTACTGAGGAGAAGGTGGAGCACATATCTAATGTGCCATATGCTAATGCATTAGGTAGCTTGATGTGTGCCATGGTGTTCACTAGGTCAGACTTTTCACATACAGTTAATGTTGTGAGCAGGTGCATGCACAAGCCAGGAAACACTCATTAGCAAGCCGTGAAATGGATTATGAAGTATCTAAGAGGCTCTGTAAATAGATGTTTGAGGTATATTCAATTGAATTCTCTAGCTAGAATTATTAGCTATGTGGATGTGGATTACACAAGATATTTGGATAGTAGAAGATCTATGATGGGGTATGTATTTTGTATTTTGGGATGTACAGTTAGCTGAAAGGCGACATTGCGATCATCAGTTGTATTGTCCACAATAGAAGTTGAGTACATGACTTGAGCTGAAGGCGTGAAAGAAGGCATTTGGCTAAAAGGGTTGATTGAGGATATGGGCATAGACTTTGAGGTTACTTCAATATTTTTGTGATAGTTAGAGTGCTGTACACTTATCAAAAAATCAAGCCTTCCATGAGAGAACAAAGCACATTAACATAAGGTATCACTTTGTCTGGAATATAGTGTCTCAAGGTGTTATTTTACTTAACAAGGTTGGGACCAAGGATAATCTAACAGATATGTTGACTAAAGCTGTTCTAGAAATCAAATTCGAGCATTACTTGAATTTGGTTAATGTTTGTAGACTCAGATGACAGGTCCATTTGGGGGCATGGACAAAATAGAAAAATGATGAATTTCAAATCAAGGTAGAAAATTGTTGGTTTTTGCCTTAAAATTTGGGTTTAATTGATAAGATACAGAAGAAAAATGGAGCGAAATGGAGCAAGGGGTTGAAATGGGCTCAAAAATTTGCCCTGTGTGCCCCGGCACAAGTTTTTTGCAATGGGGCGCAACTTTTTGCTTAACATTTTGTTTTCTTAGCACAATTCAGTTTTGTGCACACCCCAGCGTGTGGCAGATGTCCACCTCACCTAGGACTCTACTTCGTGGGTATTTAATTAGTTTTCTTTTGGGATTCATTATGACAGACACATATACAAGGGTTTTAGACAGCTTTTGAAATAGTTTCTTGAGATGGTGTCTAAAATGAGGGTGTTAGGTGTTCAATTGAGATTTGAGGGATTCAAACTTTGTACCTGCACTTGATTTGAGTTCAATAAATTCTTTTCTTTGTTGGGTGAATTAGGCACATTGTCGAATCATGTTAAACTTATTGTTAATTGCATTAAATTTTTTTACTATTATTTCATAATTGCGATTCTAGCTCGTTTCAAGTTACAACAAGTACGAATAGGTATACAATATTCAACATTTTAATTTAAAATTTTAATTTCCCTCTTTAATGATCTAATGATTGTTTTTTTCCCTCTTTAATTTTTTTGGTTTGAAAACAAAGAAATTTTGCATGTTTATTTATGTTTAAATATAGTACAAATTAAAACGAACCGATTAAAGAAGTCAATAATAATGATCGTGATGGTAAAATAATTATTACTCCATGTAATCGTTATCAATTGAAGTTACCGATTCGAATTAATATCAATCAGAGTTACCTATTGGAATTCCTTGAGTGGAAGAGTGTTACAAAAATGAACTACTGAGAAATTTGTGCGTGTAAGTAATTTAAATAGTTTATTGGAAAAACACAAATAGTTTATTCAATTAGTTTTGAGGTATTAATTTAAATACATAATCTCTTTATGAAAATATTTGTGATTATACTAAATTGTCATGTACTAATGATCGTCTTTTTCCTATCATAAATGTAGCAAAAAGTTTCGTTGTTATGGTTTCATATAATATTTGACAAACAAGTACAAATGCAATACTTACACTCTAATTATTCTAACATTGAAGAAGACCCAAACAAGTTATAGCTTGCTTCCTCCATTTGAAATTTGTAGATTAGTAGAGTTTGAATGTATTTCGAATGAAATTAAGTTTTTCTTTTATTAAAAATTTATATCATGTATAATTTTATATATATTTTTTGGCAAGTATGTATGTTGTATTATAATTTTTATACAGCGCCATAATTAACTGCATTACTTATTTCATTGAACAAGTGGATTTATTATAAATTATGTTAAGCATAGGCAATTAAGTTATGAAATATAATAATATCAAAAACAAAATTATGAAATCTGATATTAATCAAAATAAGTCATTACTAAAAATGCTAAATAAATTCGAGACAATCAAATAATGATTCAAATGGCTTTAAGGCATTTATCAATTTATTAGCTCTAATAATCTAGAAATTCTTTTTAAATTGCAACAATAATTTTATAGATACTCATTTATTTATTTTTTGTAGATGTGCATTCACCACAATTAAACAAATATAGCATATCTGTATCACCGATTGTAATATGTAAATCCTATATATATATATATATATATATGAAATTAGGAATTTTGAATATAAATCTCAATTAAAGTTAAAAAGAGCAAAAATAATAATAATAGATTTTGAAAGTTAGTACTGCCAGTCTTGTTCTATTTCAACAAAACAGCACTTAAATTCAAATATAGATTACTTAGTTTAATTCTAAATAACAACTTTTGAAAGAACTCCCCAAATAATTCAAGTAAAAGAAATAATTCGTAAATTTGTCTCATCATCTATTAATAGATTAATGAAGAAATTACATTTCATATGCATTAAAATGGCAATTTTATCAGGTTTTTATATTATATTGATCAACGTGAACCTAAATTTTTTTCTATCAAATTCTTTGAAATTAAAAAATAGTTTTATTGAATCATATGATAATTTTTTAATTTTCATAAAAAAGATATTATTTGATAAATGTCTAATGTTTATATATATGTTGAACGAAATAAAAATAGTGATATTTTTCAATTTATGAACATATATATGCATGAATGTTTTAATATTTTTTATTTTTTCTAAAACTCAACTAAATAATCTCATATTTTTCGTAAAAATGATGCATTCGAATGAAAAAATAGATCATTATCCATTTTAAGTTTAACTAATTAATCCAGAAGGGATTCATGAGATTGCATTCTTCAAGAATTATATTTTACAAAAATTATTTCAATACTTTACTTTTTGTTACATACTTGTTAATTATAATATAATTATATTATTATTTATGTTTCATAAGACTATTTTATCTTATGCCTCATCACGTGATTATAAATACAATTATCTGAAATATACAAATATTTTTTATTAAAATTATTTTAGTTTAATGAATACTGTCTAGAAAAGCACAGTAAAAATGATTTATAATGTTATATTTATAAAAATACAATATAAAAACATTAAATATAGCACCCCTTCTCAGGATAGCATCTAAGATGAGGCACCACTCCAATTCAAACTCAAAATACAATTCATAATACAATCAATAGGCCCACAACAAAATTTTCAAACTTAAATTATCAGAGGCAGCAGCAAATTCTAACCTAGCAATCATAATAAAACACAATATGTATACATACTATAGATTAACTCTTGATATACCTAATAGAGTTTATACAAACTTCAGATCCTCAATAACAAACTTGACATATCATGAGATCTCTATTTCAAGCTTAGCATTCAAGAGATCCCATACATACACATAAGCACATGTTAAATTACTGATTGTATCTCCTTTTTAGCCCAAGTCGAGATCCATATTCACCAGTTCATCCTGTTTGAGGAACATGAATAGTATGGGGGTAAGCCCAAGGGATTTAGTAAGGGATATTCTTAATAAGAAATAATGGGGATCTGTCAGGAAAAATCAACCTAACAAATCATCAATTTATGTTCAAAATAGGAACGTATCAAGAACAAGCAAGAACAATAAGTAACAAGCTCAGTATGTAGACAATGACAAGTTCGAAAAACAGACAATATCGAATTCAAGATTTCTAGTAGGTATTAGCTTAAGGTTGTAATTGTTGGCTCTAATGGCCTAGGATCATCTCAATTGATTCTACTTGAGAGGTATAGAGTGTCTCAACTGATCATAGTCAGGAGGAAATATAGACGGCTCGTTTAGCACACCCAAAACCTAATTTAGACCAAGAAGCTACACCGTCTTTATTGCTCCAAGAGCAAACACAAACAATTAGGGTACAATCAGAAGATAAGAAACCTGAATATAATATGCAGTCCAACAAATCATAACGAACATGCACATCAAAATCTCCTTATACTAATCAACAAGCATTCCTAAAGCATAACAGTTTGGTAAACAATTGATGTGCTCATATGGACTGTATAGCACTATGGATACCCAAGCAAGCTGCTCAATGTATTGTGGACACCTAAGCAGATTGTAAGGCGTGTCCCAAGTATTCTAATATTCAGCATAGGATTGGCACTCAACCTAAGTACTATCTCCAACAAGTACAACAATCAAGTGCAACAAGTACCAATCAAATATTAGATTTGCCGATGAGGCAATATAGGAATGACTAGCAAGTATAATTAAGTCAACTAGCTAGATAACAGAATACAAACAATGAGTATGCCAGCAATGCATTTGATAACTGTTCAAGATGTAAACAAGTACCAAATTGACACATACCGATCAAGACAGAAGTGAGTTCTGAGCGCCAGAAAAAATAGTAACGACTCAATAGAGTAATACAAGTACTAACCCACATAATGGAATACAAATCAAACAAATAATTACGATCAAGTGCACAATCAAGTACATATCTCAAATAAATGAGCAAGTGCAATTCAAGTAGTTACAAGCTGGTACAATCAAGCAAGTTAACCCTTACAGGGGTTATACCACAAGAACAAAAAGAATTAGCAAGGCTAGGATGGCAGATCCTCACAAGGGTGCAACAATTTAGGGGTAAGCTTAAACAAAATGATAACCCAGAGTGGGAGACCCTCACCTTCGTAGTTTAAGATACAACAATTGAAATCATAGTTACTGACCACGGGTCCCAATTCTATGTTACCTAATCCAAAAGAGTATATTTATAGTCAAAATCCATATTTTGACTCCCAATACATCACTATTAGGCTTATCATTAATCCAAATCTACCAATTAACTTGTTAACTTGATACTTTAAAGCTTAAACAGAACTATCATCCCAATAATGGCTAATAAGGTTAGGAGTGCCAAAGTAAAGCTCAGTTTATATCAATTTACTTATCAGAATACAGATTAGTCCTCAAATACGTAATCTTCGTATAATATCAACCTATAGTCACAATAATTGCTTAACTTTTCATAATTGATCCCAACAATTGCCACTTAGGTCTTAAACACATAAAATTAGGGTTTTCTCTTTCAATTAACTCGATAATTCCCAAACTTTTCATAAATAATGCAATCTAAGTTTACTAATCTCGTAAACGCGTATGCATTTTCTAGGTCTTAGTCCATATCACTTCAAATCATCCAATTGTTATTTCTCATATTCCAATTTTATAAATCATGACTTAGTTATTTAATTAACTCAATTAATCTATGCTTATCATTCAACAATACATAATCTGAGCCTACTATGCTATGTCAAAATCCATGCATGGGGATATTTACATATCAACCATATGTAATTTTTCATGATCGAAGGAACTTTGAAACCATAAACTACGAGTATTTCCATGATCCTTGTGACGAGCTGAAGATATTGGCTCGGAGTCGCCAGAGCACCGCTGCCAGAAAATGTCAACAACACAACCAAAAGTTGTCTTTCAGCTCCAGCAGTCCAAATCCTTGATCAATTTTATCAAAAGCCACCAAGAAAGCCTCCAATTGGCACGAAAATACTATTGATTTGCTCAATGCCGCCACACGCCATCGTGTCCAATTTGACTACACCAATCACTGGTTCACACAATTGAGCCCACCAACTCGTTCATCGAGTTGAGCCCATCAAGAAACACCCTTGGTCTATCTCTAAACGTTGCCAAAAAGTAGGAACCCATCACTTCGCAGTGAGCTCTCATCAAGCATCGATTTTATGCCGCTTCTCTAGTCAAAGTGGGTTGTTCTTGGCACCGACATGCTCGCTAGGAGGAGAGGGAGATTATGGCTGGATTATTTTGTGGATTTGGTCATTGGAGGAAAAGCTCGCTAGAAGAGGAAAGTCCAATGTGTGTGTGTGTGTGTGTGTGTGTGTGTGTGGGTGTGTGGGTGAGTGGGTGGGTGTGTGCGGGAAAGAATGAAGAAATGGAGGAAGAAGATGATTTTTATAAAATTCAACTTTCCAAAATAGGATATTGGCCCCCAAACCTTTACCTCAATCTTCAATTAGGTCCTCCAAAATTCCCACAAACTTCAATTCAGCCCCAAACCAAGTGAGTGCCTCACTTTAACCCCTTTGACCAAGAATAATCACCGTGCAACCATAAAACCTTCAAGTTTAATCTAAATCAATTTTCTACAAATTGAAAATTTTACCCATTTTAAAATTTTTGCAATTAAGTAATTTTCAATTATTTTTCGAACCCTAAAATCCAATCAATTCACATCTTGCATTTTAAACCTTATTTCTCAAAATTATCAAATTTTAAGGGAGGTTACATTAATTATACATTTATTACAATATAAGAAATTTCAATCAAATGGTGCTCTATTACATGAGCATAGGGAATACATCATCACATTGCATAGATGAATAATTCCGCCACAGGTTCAAATCCGTTGCACCGACAATCTCAATCCTTTTTTTATAGTTATATACTGGTAGATCCACGCCTAATCCACGCCAAAGGGTAGTTTCCCTTAAAAAAAAACTAATCCTTGTTTTAATTTTTTTTTATTTAAAATTTAATTAAGCAAATATATTGTACATTATATGAAATTTATACTAGTTATTAAGTAACTAAATTAATGCTGATAAGAGATTAATAATTAAAAAACTGTATATGCAATACTGCTCGAATGAATGTAGGGTCTTTGACTCGATTCCTAATTAATATATGTTATTCATGATGTAAAGTTATATTTGATTTACCAATAAAGGAAGAAAGAAAGAAAAGAGGTGATGTAGCTTTAATTAATAAGATTTACATGTGAGATAATGAAGAACTTAAAAAAGACTCACCAACGGTTTATGAATGACTGGTCAAATTAGACCTGTAAATAGATATGGTATTATTTTACCTAGGCTCAAAATATTATACTCATACTTATTATTATTTTTTTAAACAAAATAGTATTATTAATGGGTTAAGTCTTCTTCCAATGATTTTACAATAAGGTTGGGGGAATATCCCACCAAACACCATGATTAGCTAGAGAACATGAAGCCTTTCGATTGCATGAGCAACGGTGTTCGTAGATCGATTAACAAAGTGAATTTGAAGATGGTTGATATTTTCTTTTAAAGATCCACAATCCTCAACAATAAGTTGAAGATCATATAAAAGGTGTTCTTTTTTATTTATAGCATTGATGATCACTTGAGAATCTACCTCCAAGGTCACCTTCTTCATCCCCGAATGTTTTATCCAACTCAATGCCTCCCTGATACCATGCCCTTTTACTAGAGCAACATCCAACACCCCACTAAATGTTCTGCAGCCTACATTGATAAATCTACCGTTGTGATTTTTAGCGACCCAACCTATTCCTGAGGTATTACTACTCTTAAAAGTCACTACATCAAAATTAACTTTAATCCACCCATAACTCAGCCTACTCCAAACTGAAGTTTTCTGATCATTGGGTCTTTCAGAATTAGACTGGTTGTCTCTAAGATTGGCTCTTCTCCATTGTTGCAGATAAGAAGAGGCAAAATTAAGAGTACTCTTCCTTGATCGGCCGTTTCTCTTCCAAACAACCTTCTTTCTGTTATTCTAGAGGTTCCAACAAATCATGGCGATTAATTCACAAGATTCTTTTGAGTTGTTTTCAAACATAATTTTCAACCAATCCCCAAAACATAATATAATGGGTATAGGTAGATCTATATTGATAAATTGCCCATGTATCCAAACCTAAAAATTAGCCATTACTTTATACTTAAATTTAATCTATGAACCAAAAAATTGTCCATATTCTATACCAAAATTAAATTTATATTAATGGTAAATTTTATATATATAAAAATTATAAATATGTGAATGACTTGTAACAACTAAATAATTTTTTTATTAAAAATTAAATTAAATTAATAAAATTAATAAAGTTAATATATTGAGATAGCAATTGTTTTTTTTAAAAAAATTGGAATAGCAATAGCAACAGTTGAATATTTTTCATTAAAAAAATAATAATATTAAACTTAATAGTGGAATAAATATTTTTTATAAAAACAGCTAATAAAATTAATTTTATTAATGAATAAACTTTGTTAATAAAAAATTTGTTAATGAATGAAAAATTGAAATTAAAGATTAATTGATTCAAATTAAATGATTAAATTAAATTAATTATAAATTTTTTTTTTTATTTTTTGTTATCATATGTCAAATAATATTTTTAGTATATATAGAAAACATTAGTATATACATTGAAAACATGAGTCTAATACACTAGACCCAATGGGTCTTGGGTTAAATAGGGTAGGGTAGTGTTAGGATCTGATCGTTTTGGGTATTTTAGTGTAGGGTAGAACATAGAATATTTTTATTTGTATAATTTAGGATATGGTAGAATATAGAGTATTTTTATTTGGGTATTTTAGGATATGGGTGTGGGTAGTGTGATACACTACCCATTTACAAGCCTAGGTCAAAGGTAGCACAATATAGAAAAATTCTTAGGGCTTGTTTGGTTTCATTTTCAAAATTCATTTTCACATTTTCTATTATTTTATAAATAAAACATATATGCTACATTCTTTAGGGGAATGGGTTTTTTGAGAGAAAATTTGGAGAATGTACCAATATTTTCTTCTTTTGGGGGGGGGGG
>JACGDI010000193.1:748223-807748 GCA_014898725.1 Jacaranda copaia
ATTAATAAATGATGTATTATTTAGAATAAAATATATATTAATAAATATTAATTACTCTTGAAATTATAATTATATCTTAATTATAAAACAAATCAGCTTATATCCTAATTGTTAATATTGACTTATAAAAGAAATTCAATTACTATATTTTAATTATAAACTAATTGTTATTTATTAATTAAAATATAATTATTTAACTATTTATTACTTACAATTTATGTATAAATAAAACTTAGTTATTTATTTAAATAAAATAACTTTTTAATAATTTATATATATATAACTTAGTAGTGATTCATCAAATTAAAAAAATAATATTATATTATATGAAATTACATCATCTTAAATTATTTATTAAATAAATAAATATAATATTTAATTATACATAAACTATGAATCATAATTACTATATAAATAACAAGTTATTTAAATAAATTAATTGAATTATTTTAATAAGTTATTTAATTACTTTAACTTAGTATTTAATTAATATATTATTTAGTAAATATATACTTAGTAATAAAAAACTAATTTTACATAAATTTAATTAATTCTCTTAGCAATTACTTTAAGCATTTCAATATTAATTTATTAAAGTTAATAGATTATTAAATAAATATCACCCAATAATTAAATTTTTTACTATAATTTTAAATAAATGTAAAGTTTAATATTTAATGAAGAATATTTTTTGAAGAGGATTAAATAATTAATTTATTATATCAAATTAAAATATCTTAAGTTATTTACTAAATGAATAACTGTAATATTTTATTAATACATTAAATATTAAATATAACTAATATATTATTAATTAATAAGTAAATTTAATTAATTTAATATGTTATTAATAAATGAATTATTTAGTAATAATATAAATAATATTTAATTAAATTTAATTTATTTTTTTAATAATTTATTTAATTAAATTTGTAAACATAAGTTTTAGAATTTTTTTTAACTAGTAAAATTTTAATATTTTCATATATATATATATATATATGTGTGTGTGTGTGTGTGTACGTACATATATATACATATAGATGAGTGAAGTAAGAAAGTGATAAATAAATGAGTGATATGACAGGTAGTGAGAAAATGAGGGGGTAGGAGTGGTTTTTAGGGTCTAGAGTTTTTTGGGTGAATTGGGAGGGATTTTTTGGGGATAAAATTTGAGTGTTTTGGGAAAAAATTTGGAGAATGTGCCTCCATTCTGAAATTTTTCTAGGAGTTGGAAAATTTTTTAGAAAAATATAAAAGAACGTTGTAATAACTTTCTATACATTTTCATCCAATATCTATTATACCCTTAAAATTTTAACTAGGAAAAGTAAGATTTAAAAATCAATATTTTATTTGATAAAAAATTTAGGCGCTCAAAATGCAAATAAAAAGAAAGGACTTGATTGTATGAGACCTGAAAATTTTGGGGCCTAATATGTGAAAAAAATGGGTCAAAGGGGTTTTATTTAAAGCGCTAACAAGCCCTAGGGCTTGATTGAAAGCTAAAGTAAAGTTTGGGGCCAAATTAGAATATAAAAAAATAGTTCATATATATGTAACTTAAGGCCATAATTTCTACAAATTCTCACCATGCAACCCCTCCGTCACCTCTTGCTGAAAAACACCCAACACAAGCAAATCTTTAACCCAATCTACCCACAAGACTCCTCTCACCTCAGCGACCACATCCACCTTTAAAACTCCCCAAATCGACTAGTGGAACATTGGCAAAATGCAACTAAACTAGAGAGTTTGATTCCATGTAGTCTTAGCTTTATCTCTCAAATGGAATCTAGGGAGTAACAGATGGATTGTTCATGACTATATCTAATATGTATAGTTTTTGTGAACCTATAGTTAGCTGCATGGAAATACGTGAATTGTTATGAAAATTGGGCATGTTAAGTTTGAACTTAGCTGTTCCCTAATATAGATATCCTATAAATATGAACTTGTGGTGTTAATGATCTTTTATTGTTGTAATGTTTTTGTGATTTATTAAATAGCAGTTGTACTCTGTGAGGGTGAAATGGAGAACCTTTTAAGTTTGAAATGACATGTGATGACGTGCAAAGGATTGCCTAATGGAAAATAAGTATAAAGCACTAAGTGATTTTAGGGGATCACTAAAGAGGTTTAAAACTCCATTTTGAGATAGTTTAATTTACTTCTTATAAGCTCATCCATGGAGATCAATAAAAACTTTATGTTATGATGGATAACGAAAGCATGGAATATATTGAAAAATATATTGGAATTACAAGTTAACTCTAGAAAAATAAGGTGATACCACGTACCATGTTAAGAGTGGATATACTAAAAAAACCTAGAAAGAGGAGATTCTTAAACTTCTTGATGAATTAACCTCACTAAGGGTCGGAGGAGATATATAGTGATGATGGGAAAAATTAGCATGTGATTGAGGTAATGTGGGGAACAAGACCAATTTACATGCCAGTATTGACTAGAATTTTCTAGTCAAAAATGAGAATCTAGGAACTAGATTCTTTTAAGAGGGGGAGATTGTAACATCCCTAAGTTTTTAATGAAGAAAGAAAGATTTAAAAATCAAAATTTTATTTGATAAAAAATTTGGGGCTCAAAATACAAATAAGAAGAAAGGACTTGATTGTATGAAGCATGAAATTTTTGGTAGCTAATCTTTGAATAAAATGGGTCAAAGGGGCTTAACTTAATGCATTAATAAGTCCTAAGGCTTGATTAAAAGCTGAAGTAAAGTTTTGGGGGTCAAATCAAAATATAAAAAAATACTTTATATATACAACTTAGGCTATAATTTTTGCAAATTCTCACCATGTAACCCCTTTCCCATCTCTTGCTGAAAAACACCTCGACATCAACAAACCTTCTACCCAACCTACCTATAAGACTCCCCTCACCTTAATAACCACATCCACTCTTAAAACTCCCCAACTGACTAATTCAATGTTAGCAAAACGCAACTAAACTACAGCTTGCAGCGGTGGTGGCAGGAGGTACTATTTCAATGACTGTTGCTGGAGACAAAAAAGTAGGTTTCAATAGGCTCGACGAGAGAAGGACAATGGTGACTTCAATTTGACGAACCAACATTGGATAGATGAGTAATTGGAGAAAAATAGTGTAGTGGCATTGGGTGGCACTGCGATGTTTTCCAACAAATTGTGCAGGCAATTAGCAATGAATTCGAATTTTCATTTAGGAGAATTGTTCACCTTGTGGAGGTGCATCAATTGGTGGTGGCTGTGTATAATACTAAAGGTGGTGCACGACAGTGGTCCAGTAATGTCAGGGAAAAATCTCTGGCTGCACGATCCAAGTGCATGTGGACCAATTTTGTGTAGAGATTTGGCATCGAACTTGGTTGAATTGGATAAAAATTCTATTAATTGATTAATTGATTCTTTATTTGATCTAATTGAATTATTAGGCTAATTTATGATGTAAATGCAAGTTAATTGGGCAAAACTTATGATTGTAGACTGAAATTATTGAATAAAAATTTGATTGCAAGTGATTTATGGACTTGAATTTGATAATAAAAGACTAATAATTATTTATTAAGCTAATGGATGCATTTGGAAAGTCAGAAATGTGGAATGAAAATAAGACTTAAGTATTATGAATATACATGTTAAAATGAGTGTGGGCTAAATTTAATTAGTTATGGATTGAGAATATTAATTTAAATATTAATAATGAAAATAAGTACTAGCCCATAATTGATAAAATATTTTATTGATGAGATTTGACTGCATTAGCATGCTTAGAAACACAAATGGTAGATTAAGTTTGGGGTAAAGCCCTTGATTACTTCAACGAGTTAATTAGGTAGCGAATCTAGTAATACAAATTAGATGGTCTAGAGAAATAGATCATATAACTAAGTGTTACGATACAAAGACAAGGTAGAACGATAAATAAGAAGATAAATGGGCTAAAGTAATTAAAATGTGCAATTAGCCACAATTATTGTTAGTAAATGCTATATTATGGCATTAATATTTATATGAAGTTCTGAATAAAAATAGGTGATGAGGATACAAAGGCTTCTGGTCGGTAGAGGACTTATATTGTCGAAGTTGAGTATTGAGGTGAAGGTTAAGCTTATCTTTCTTCTGAAAAGTGAATGATCCATAATGCGTGTATTCCAATGTCTATCTATTGAATTTAACTATATTTGTTCTGGGGCTCAGAACATCTGTTGTGATATTTGTTTCCATATGCCCTACGGCTTTGTTGGTCTTTCCTATATGTGTTAATGTTTTGGTCTTATTGACCAATTTTGTTGGTACTCTTGCTAAATCATTCTATATATTTTTTATATGGCCTTGCCAACTAATATTTTATAGATTGCACTATTTGAACTATTTCACAAATATATTTTGATAAGTTATTTGAATACATTTTATCTATTGGCAATATGTTTGATTGCCATGAGGATACTCTTGGTCAGGTTACTACCCTAGGGATACCATAGGGTAGGATGGGCCCAGGACTAGGCCCAGAAAGATGACCTAATAGTATAGGCTGATAGTGATTGGTTTCTTGGCTAGTACCCTTTTAAAGATCCTGACTAGTAGATATGTTAGAGGTAGCTATTTGTGAGTAGCGGGATTTGGCATATGTTGAGGTAGCCAAGTGCTTGAGTACCGAGTTGAATGCTTAGGTTAATATGTTGAGCTAAGTGCTTGGGAAATGAAGTAATAAGGGAAGTGTGTCATGATATATTAACTATACTCTATATATTGTTTGTTTTTGTTTGTCACAGTTTGTTACTATTTGTTACCATTTGTTATTGTATGTATTTTGTGGAGCAATAGGGATGAAGTTGCCATTATTTTGTAAAATTTGGTATAACATGTGCTTTGTTACATTATTGCTTCATATCGTGAAGTCTTGCATGTTGTTGAATTTGTTTATAAATTGCTCCATGTTGTAAATGCCTTGTTATGTGACGTCTTGTTCCATGTCTTGTTTAATTAATTTCCATTTTGTTAATATAACTTCTGCAATTCTAGTTCTAGTTGTTATTTTTCTTAATTATTTATCCGTTGAATTAAAACTCTTTTATTAGTTTTCCTTGATCTTATACTTTTGTGAAAAATTACCACCTCTGCTCTCCCTTACTAAGTCTTTTCAACTTATCCTTTTTCAGTGTTCCCAATTCCTTTTCCTAGCTATGTTGTAACAGATAGTAGCTGGAGTGCTATTAGATGTATCAAAACATATGGTTTTATCATTAACTTTTAGATATACTGGATCTAGAGTAAATTTTGCAATGAATTATGTTTGGAAGCTAATGCCTGAGATACTTCATGCTAGTGATTATGCGTGTATGGCTCTAATATGAATGACAATTTTAGATTTTGTGATAGTAATTATATGATCGTTTTGTATTTCCTTGCGGGATGTAAAAGAGTGATTTGCAAGAGTAAATTAGAATGAGTTATTTTTAGGTTGATGTAGCTTTTGAACTAAAATTTTAGAGGTACATAATTGGATTATATTACTATGAATAAGACTAGAGTAGCACCTCAAATTGAAGTAGGCACTTCTCGAGCAAAGCGCTGCAATATCACTTTTTTCTGTTTTTATTTTCAAACCTCATTCTTCAATAACTTATATATTCTCTCCAAATACCTTATATATCTTCTCTCAATAAACTATATATCTTCTTTATCTATTACATTATTTTTATCTCTCTCCACCTACAACTTTTTAAAATCAATGTAATCTTTACTTTTTCAATAATCTATCCAAATATAAACTCATTTTCAACTCTTTTAAATTAACTAACTTCATTGACTAATGACCATCCGCCATGGTTTAGTTTATGTTGTGGATGTTTTAGTGGTGCCATACCCCATTATATCACGATTCCTGGCCTTAGAGAACATGCTCGAGATTGGTTAGCCGATGTCGTGCATCTTAGATATTAATAATATTAGAATGGTTGTTATCTTCTAGAGAATTTAAGATATCTAAATGGGAGCTGAGATCCCTTAAAACTTCAATGAACATGTATGAGGTATAGGATACAATTAATTCCTATACAAGGTTCGTGCGCAATACTATCATCATGCATATAAATTAGTACTTAGTAGTCATTGAGAATATTTAAACTATCAATAGACCTAGTTGACATTAAATCATGATGGGTAAGTCTTACTAAATCTAGTATACCATTGTTATAACCAACCATTTATCATACTCCACTTATTAAGCTAAACTAGTTACTTGTATATATATATGCATGCTTTGACTATTTCTCAAATTGGCATGCCTCATGATTCTTTAGTTTTCCCTCGTCAATGCTAGGGTGCATATTCCCCAATTCTAGTTTTGGTCCCATTCTCATTTGCACCTTTTATATCTTCAAATTTTAGAATTGCATTCCATTATGTCTATGATCTCGACTCTCTATCTATATTCCTACTTGTCACAATCGCAACAACATTTTCTTTGTCCTTCTTATTATTCTTCAAATGCTTAGTTGATTCCTTAAACGTTCATTGTTGTCGACCACTATTCCCTAGACAACTACATCATTTATGTCACACTATATAAATTCATCAAATTTTAACTTATCCATATGACATTTTCAATCAATAAATGTAACTCTATTCAGGAGAATCCCCAACTTATAAATTTAATATCTCATAAAATACATCTAAACGTGAAATATTTCTCTAAATTTCACCTTTTCAAAATTCAAAGAATCCCGTGCTTGACATCCCTAGATTGCTATAGCCCCTAATCTCAGATTCCTATCATCATATCCTTTATTAATATCATTTAGATTTCAATCATATACATAGGTCAAACATTATTCATCCCTAATAATCATTTGTTTATTTCCTAAATATACTCCTTCCTGCAACAATTCTTTTTTTGTGTATCTGTACAATCTAATTCCCATTCATAAGAAAATAACAGATTTTGTTCACTTTAAGGTAATCAGCACTTTGTCACTACATTTCTTCTCAAAATGACCTTTACTCATCATATATGACTTCCACAAATATTACTTGCACAGTGTGGATTTCCAAAATAACTCTCTACATATTGAATACAATCTTCCCAATTAGTCATCTCTTCATCAGATTCAACCTTAAAAAATATTGCTCATATAACACTATAGTTCCAAATGGCATAATCTTTTCCAATAACCAATCGTTTATATGTCTAACATACTAGACGTAAGAGGTTATATACTAGTTGGCCACCCCGGTCATAACCTTTCACTTCCTTAATGTTGAGCATTATCTCAAGAGTTCATATCCTTTTCAATTCAACAATCAACCTCGTATTTTCTTGCCCAAAATTCTCATAATCCGATAATCATATCCCAACGTAGCTTAGACATTCTTTAGCTCAAGTACTCACATGTAAAATATTTCCAAAAATGAAGATTATTCTCAAGAATTCAAAAATTCCACACTTCAAGAATCATATCCTAGTATTGCTCAAACTTTTCCTTAACCCAAGTGTTTACATATGCGATGATTCCCAATTAGGTTTAATCTCTTGTAACCCATTAATTCCAATTACAACAACCATTCACATAATAACCTAGGTTATCTAAAATCTGGGCTTTGATACCATCTCTGTAGCACCCCTTTGTAGGATAGCACCCAAGTTGAGATGTCACCAATTTTCATTCTTAATCTCAAACCATAAACAAGTATTAGGCCTATAAGAAAATTTCTTTAGAACCTATCAGAGTCAGGTTAAAACTTCAACTTAAACATATCCCATGGTTTATTTCTTAATACTTAACAAAACATACACATACCTTAAGGTCATCATTATCAACCTTGATGTATCACAACATCTCAAAATCCAAACTCAACATTTAAGTGATTTCATACATACACATATATATATATATATATTCAAGCACATGATCTATTACAAAATAGTCTCTCCTGCTCACCATCATCTCCTACATCTTCCTTAGATGAGTCTGGGAAAAATAAGGAATAGCAAGAAGAGTGAGTCTTAAGGACTTAGTAAGGGAAATACATAATAGGAGATAGAGGGAAAATATTGAATTTCAATGGCAATAGGCAAGGTCATTGATAATAAATCAGAAAATCAGTGCATGATTGATAGAGAATCAGATTTAGACTTATAAAATTGTGAACCATGTAAACATTTAGCAAGCTTTTTGTTTCTCTTTGATAAATACAAGACAAAATTTCAATAGCATTTAACATGAACATGAAAAACTTTTCCTTATCTCTCTATTTTGCTCGAACACAAAGTTCGGTGTGTAACAACTTGCTTTTATAGCATGGTCGACTGTATGCTAGGTCCAACCACTCATAGTTGCTACCTCTAGCTATCTATAAGTCAGAAATGTAGGTGGGTACTAGTTGAAAGACCTATCACTGTTAGTCATTCTACCCTACTATCTTTCCGAACATAGCCCCCGAGCCCAACTTATTATAGCATCCTTTCAGGTTGAACTTCCCAAGGGCATTCCCATGTGTTAAATGATATAGTATAAATAAATAATAATTTAATCATATCATTTTAATATAACACTAGCTCAAGCATGACAGCTTAGCAATAACAATAGCTTAAGTATAATAGTTTGGCAATAACAATGGCTCAACAATTCTCTTGTACAATTCTCTTTCAATGTGATCAATCAATCAATCAACTACCAACACGCTAGAGTAATAAACTTCATAAAATAATTTTGATTAAGCCACCAAGGTGAACATTGATATGCGATGTCAATCATGGAAGCCAACATAGCTAAATAATCATATATAATACGAATTTAGTTTAGATGATAACAATTGAAACAATAAAAGTTCATGGCACCAGAATAGGAACAATCAATTGGTTATCACAAATGATTTAACAAAAAAAAACCTGCACAGGGTGCACGATTTAAGAACGGATACAACTCATGAGTTTAATAGTTCACAAAATTTAATCAAGCAAAAGATAGTCAATTTTAAAGAAAATTAGTTTATGCCCTTTTCAAGGGGATCAAATGTTTATCTGATCAAGGGAACCTCATAAGGTTCAACAATCAACAATTAACAATAATGATAAACAAGACAAGTATCAAGTCAATAGAACCTCACAGGGTTCAATGATCACAATATAATAATAATGATAATCAAGATAGGTATCAGATTGATGGAACCTCATAGGATTCTAACATATTGAAATTACTTTACTTAGACATGTACCAGGTTGGTGGATCCTCACCTCAAAAGCCTCAGAAGTGAAATCATAGCTTACTAGTCTATGGAACCAAATTCTATGCCACCTAACCAAAAAAATGGATTCAATGTCTAAACACTTATTTTTACCACTTTTATAAAAATAATTAAGTCATTAACACTACAAATTTTATGAAAGTTCTATTCATTTTGATTAATAAATGTATCCTTGCAATGTTACAAAATTTGACCTAATTATGTTAATTAATTGAACCAGTGATAATTATGTTCTAATTATGCTGATTAGTTTAATAACAATTATGTTTTAATTACCAATCTGAGCCTATAATTTCCAAATTTATATCACTCTTATGAATCCTACATACTACAAATTACAAATTCAAATTTGTCATATCAAAATATCTCTAAGGTAAAACTTAACATTCAAGGAAGTTCAGGTACATATATATAACACCTTGTTCTAGTACAAACACATCATCTCCAGTTCAAGCCAAAAGCCTATGCCCATCACTTTTGTACCTTTATCTATAAATAGAAAATTTTTGTTCATATATCCTAGTTTTGACGTCCTAATGTGCCATATTGGACCAGTTAATATTAATAACACTTTTTACTCGATTGTAGGCACAAATTTCACATATACTGAACTTTTATACAATCATTTTACTTAATAATCATAATTTTTTTCCAACCAACTTGAATTTATATTGAAAATTAACCTAACAATTTACTCAAATCAAATTAAGAATCAAATTAACTAATTAATCAGGATTTTACCAAATTAGCTGAGTTCAAGGTCAACTTATAATCTAAAATTAGCTTGCATCCATCCAAATCGTCAAGCTGATGATTCTATTTGGAAGTCACTGAACTATCAAATTGCTACCACCGGCTACCTGGCGAAGCTGTGTGTGGCCAAAACCACTAGGTGCACTTTGCTGTGCTTGTAACAACCCTCCAATCAATTTTTTGTTTGGATGTCATTTGGCTAGTCAATTTTGCCAAAAATCGCCAACCAGCCACCAACACTGTCATATCAATTTAAGCTTAATTTTGCCATCCACAATGGACTACTTTGCAATCTGAAGGTATTGATGTGTTGCTGAAGTTGAGGTCTACAAAGCCTACTCCTCAATCGCTCCAAACTATTGCTGGAATGCCTCTCCCATTGAGCTACATTGTCGTCCATTTTTTATCGAGTTTTTCATGGTAGTTTGTTGGTCATTTTCGCATGTGTGTGGGTTTTTTAAGGTCTTGAAGTTGAGAGAAAGCTGTTGGTTGTTTTAGTTTTAGGGTTTGGTAGCTTCTAAAAAGTCGATGGAAAGAGAGAGAAAGATGGTGTTATGGTGGGAAAAAAAAGAAATGAGGGGTGGAATAGAAAATATTGATATTTCTAGATTTAATATTTTCCTAATTACAGATTGACCCTTAATAGTTTTGGTTAGATTTCATTTAAGTCCAAATGCTTAGTTTAAGTTCAATTTAGCCACCAAATTTTATTTTAGTCCTCACATTGATCACCTTAACAAATAAAATTTAAACATTGGCCCTCTTAGTTTTAGATAGTGGTGCAATCAAGTCTTTCGTATTTATGTTTTAACTGAAATTTTTTTTTAAAGTTAAACAAAATTTGAATAAAATCTTAGAAGATAATAATTAAATAAAGTATCAAAATAATGCATTTCTAGGGGTTCTACAGATCTCTCCCTCTTAAGGGAATTTGGTCCACAAATTCTTACTTGAATATTGAAAAAGTTTAGGGTGCTGTTGGTGCATGAGATCTTCTTGCTCCTATATTACTTCTTGCACATTATTCTTGTGCCATAATACTTTCACTTGGGGAATTTTTCGATTCCTAAGTTCTTGAATTTAACAATTCATGATGCAAATTAGTTGTTCCTTATACGTCAGATCATCTTTCAACTACGTTTTTTCCTTTATCCTTTGGAGCTCATTGGCTTAAGTTCCACAACTAATATTTTGGTTCGAGCATTTCACATATCAACTTATCTTCAACGTAAATCACTAGTTTCAACATTTACGATCAAAGTTTTCCCATCCTTGTGATACTTGTGCCTATCCTTCACTCATTTTACCAACCATTGAATACAGTAATTTCAATTTCATACCTAGAGTGTTTGTTAATCTTAGAATGACCCAAATCACACCTACCAATAAATTCACAATCCACAAGAATTTTCTCTTTTTCTACGCTTAAATTATATAAGCAAGATAGTTTGTTCTATAACTTCTATTTTCCTAAGGCATATGAGATCATTCTCATATAACCAAATTTCCTTTACAAGGCATATATATACCTAGCATTTCCTTAGTTGACTCACCCAAGCACTTATTGATTTGGAAAGCCCTAAATATACCATTGGTACCAATCAAAACAACTTCAGGAACTTTTGTACTTTTGATATACTTTCTGGTTGTACTTAATTATTCATGACCTTGATAGAATAATTTCCTTAATGTTCATGAAGTCATAGTCTAAACACATTTGTAATATGGCTATTTCCTCAATTCTAAGCAATTTAAAGGTTCCCATCAAGATCACTATAAATTAATCATAAAAATACAAGCAATTTTTATGTATCGTATATACAGTATAGTAAGGACTTAAATTGACCTCAATAACAAAATCTCAATTCATAATATTTGAATTGCAAGTAGAAGTTAGTTCTTGACCATAAGAAAATCGTAGTGCTCATATTAGGTTAAATAACTTATGAGTAAAAAGTTATTATAATCCCGAATTTAGTGTGTTTTGTTGAGCTATTTCCATTATTCTATCAATCCATATCAATGATGCAAGATTCCATACAAAAGTAAGTAGATACTTAATTTCTTTGTTTATTAAGTTTACTCGATACTTCAATTTTCTCATCATTCCTTAATTCATATCCTTATGTTTAACTTGTTTGATGTTTTTAGTCATTGAAAGGGTTAAAATTTAAAAATTCCTTGAGGCTATCCTTTGATAGTTTCTATCCTGCAAATGCTCTCAAGATTCTTAACCTAATTCACTTATCAATAAGGTTATAAGTTTCTCCATCACACTAGAATAAGTTTTATGCCTCAAGTTTTTCTATCTTTGAATCAACTAATAGGGGAAAAATAAGGTCTAACGTCATCTTTATCATTTCCAACGACAAGATTCTAATTAAAGTGTCTTTATTGAAATCTTCAATTGTTTTAGCTTCATTGATTGATGACCATCCACCATGGTTTAGCTGATAGAGTATCACATTCATGTTGTGGATGTTCTGGCGGTGCTGTACCCCATCATATCAAGATTCCTATCCTTAGAGAACATGTTCAGGATTGGTTAGCCCATAGGTGCACCTTAGATATTAATAATATCATAATGGTTGTTATCTTCTAGAGAATATAAGATATCTAAATATAAGCTGAAATCCCTTAAAACTTCAATGAACATATATGAGGTATAGGATACAATTAATTCATATACAAGGTTTGTATGCAATACTATCATCTTACATATAAATTAGTACTTAGTAGTCCTTGAGAACAGTCAATCGACCTAGCCGACATTAAATCATGATGGGTAAATCTTACTAAATCTAGTATACCATTGTTATAACCAACCACTCATCATGGTCCACTTATTGAGCTAAACTAGTTACTTGTATACATATATGCGTGCTTTGACCATTTCTCTAATTGGCATGCCTTATGATTCTTTTGTTTTCCTTTGTCATGTTAGGGTACATATTCCCTAATTCAAGTTTTAGTCCCATTCTCATTTACACCTTCTATATCTTTAAATTTGGGAACTGCATTCCATTATGTCTCCGATCTCTGCTCTTTATCCACATTTCTACTTGTCATAATAGTAATAATATTTTCTTCATCCTTTTTATTATTCTTCCAAATCTTAATTGATTCCTCATACGTCTATTGTTGTCAACAACTATTCCATAGATAACTAAATTATTTTAGGAAACCCCTAAAAGAAAAAAACTACCCTCAGCAACTTAACCAACACTTAAGAGATATGGAATGCCCCTAACATTAATAACCCTCAGCAACTCAACCAACACTTAAGAGATATGGAATGCCCCTAACATTAATAAACATGCCCCTTGAGGCCGAGTATGTCCACTTTGGAAAGAAGCTTGTTTGTTTTAACAAACTAAGTTTCCCTTTTAGTGTTTGAATTTTTCTCCTATACTTAAGCCAATTTTGTACTTGTTTTGAGTAAAAGTCCCTCAAGACTTGGGAGAGGACAAATGTTCTTTTAAAAATTTAAAAAAGCATTCCAATTTTTTTATATAATTATCTTGCTTTAGTATAAAATAATTATTTACAAAAATAGTGTAATCATGGGAAGATAATCTAAAAGGCACGCTAATAAAAATGAAATAGTGTTTTCATGGGAAACCTTAAGAGGTTCTCTCTATGGTACACAATCTCCATTAGAGGGCACTTTGCTAGCAAAGATTGCTATAAGCACCCCAAGGGGGTGGCAGTGAATAAAAAACCACTATAAGACCCAGGGGGCTCATAATCACGATTTTATATAGTAAAGTTTAGAGAGGCATGTGAAACAATAAAAAACACAAACATATGATAAGGTATGATGGCGTAAATATATTAAGGCATAAGTCATTAAATCATCTAAACAATCACGTGAAAAAAATCAATGAAAAGACTATCAACTATTATAGAACAAGGTAATGTCTAGCATAATTGGAGTACACAAATAAGAAAAAACATTTAACTTAGAATTGGCCATCCAAAAAGCTATAACCAACATTTTACTAAAGAAAAATGGAAACAAATTCATTCTCAATGAAAGGAAAAAAGAGAAGCTAAGTCCTAGTTTAACTCCTACTTAGTATCATATAGAGCTACAATAATTGGATCTCCCATTGTAACCTTAGTGCCAGTCTTTGAAGATCTACCAACCACTCCCAAGGTAGGTTAATGAAGATACTAAGGTCAAGTAGTCCACCATAGGGTATTGCCTAATATCACTAAGCATGCAGTGATAATTCTTAATAGTCTGTTTATATATCAGGATAGCCCCCACCTTAATTGCCTCTAAAAAATTATAAGAGCCCTTAAATTCCTTCACTATCTCTTTCCACACAGTATACACAAGCGTCTTCCCAACTGAGACTCTAAAAACTTCCTTGTAGTCTTTTTCTTTCTAACATATTGCTTCTTCAACTGGTCATTGAAGTAGGTAAATTCTGGAGGTTTGGTCTAAGGAGGTTTATGATGTAATGAAAAGTTGATAATCAGGTTAAAACTCAATGTAATAGTGAATGCGTGGACAAACCGACAACCACAAAAGCTCTATTAGGCTTGCCAAGATGACACTTAGCTAAGACGCTATGATGCTTAAGTCAATAGTTCAAAGATAAAAATAAGAATTATTTAGTCGGGGTAAGATATAAAATAAAGGACTCACCTTAGTAGTGAATAAGGTAACATATTTATAGTGGAACATCATAGTATCTTTATCGATATGCCCTTATGGGGAATATAAAAGATTTTTCAAGGCGGAGGGTGCTTTGATCTTTTTGTGATTGGGCAAATTAGATGACAGATTGATCTCATAAAGAAAGGGGCGCATTATCCCCAACAACCTAGCAATTATTGTTCAAACTATGAGTGGTGCAGCCAAATATTACTAGGGTCAAGTTGCTTTGGGTTGACATACTGTTTGAGTACTTGATGTCTTCCCCGCTATGAGGTATGTGGATTTTTGTCAAAACCCTAAGGTTGGAGATCATTCCGGTATCATTAGTCCTTTACTTGTGAGCCAAGCTTATAGAGTTTTGTGGTAGTAGCATGATTGGTTTGTGAAGTATAGTTGTTTGCTTGACTATCTACAAGTTTGTGGGCATTAAGGATGGCAATAGGTTTGGTCCTCGGAGCTACCCTAGACCCACCATACTTAGGGCAGGTTTTGAAAGCATAAGCAGGTCTTGGGATGGGTCTCGAGTTTTAATTTTGAAACTCGGACCTCCTACAAACCTGCTTTGTTAGATATTATATATATTAATTTTATTTATTATTGTAGCGCCCTCTTTAAGAACAGCACCTAAGTTGAGACACTACTTTGATTCAAACTTATTTCTCAGAGTTATAATTTAACCATAGGCCCATAAATTCAAACATCTCAAAATGAATACTGATACAATTCCATTAATACCTAATAATCCACAAAATGGAAATACCAAAAGAGTTCAAGAAACTAAGTTGTATTACAGTCTCTAATAGATTAAACCATAATTTTCATATTATACTACAAACTTCAAGCAAAATATGTACATCACAAGGTTGCTAAGATTAACCAAACAGTTGTAAGTTCCATACTTAATTTTGGTTCCAGCTCTATTACAAAATAACTAAATACTTTCTCCAACTTGACATCCTCCAAAGCCCATCTCTGTCTGAAAGATTATGAAATGCAGGGGGATAAGTCCATTGACTTAGTGAGGGATATGTGCAAGTAATAATAGTGTTTATCGAGGAGAGACTCAACTCAATAAGATATAATTTTTCTGAATTCAGAATGAAAATAACAGAATTCAGAAAAATAGACAAACAGTACTGAAAAGCAAAAAGGAAACTCTCCTACTTTATTGCGGATTCACCTTATACCAGACAGATAGAAAATTTACCTAATCGTAACAACTTGGTATGTGGCAGATGCCTATATAGACTATATAGTGCACCGCTAATACCTAAGGGGAAATTCCTAGCGTATCACCTATAACTAGGGAAAATCCCTAGCATACAGTTGACACCCAGGGGGAAATCTTTAGCGTACCAATGACATCCTGGGAGAAATCCCTAGCATGCCCTTACATAACCAAATACATCTCCTAGTATGGCCCTTAGCCCACATATCACTATACAAATAATAGAATAACCACTCATACATATGCCTAGTGGGAAATCCCAAGCACACTATCGATTTCAAAATAGAACGGAACAAAATAGAATAGTATGCCGCTAAGGCAATAAAAGATAATAAACAAAAAAAAATAAGCCAGTATAGCTAATGAATATAGAGCTGATAACAGATATGTTGATAAGGTAATAGATACAGTACCAATAGTATAAATACGAGACAAACAGATAACAAACATAAGTTTTGGGTGCTAAATTAGATAAAAAAAAATCGACATCAGAGATAGCCCTCATAGGGGTATTCAAATCATATAACAGATAATAGATAACAGATGGAAGAAAAATTCCAAATACAAATCAGAATACGATTTAGAAATAGAGAAACCCACACAGGGGTTTATTACAACCACAGATAAGAAATATAATGCCAGATTGGTAGACCTTCATAGGGGTTTCCAATAATTTAGATTAGCTTAACAAAGTAATACCTAGAGTGGGAAATCCTCACAGGGGTTACCAATAATCTCATAGCAAGTAAAACAAAGTAATAGCCCAGAGTGGGAATCCCTTGCCTCTTGCAGTCCCGACAACAATAGCCAAAAATTGATCTTACTGCTAATGTGCCTAGCTCATCGTCACCTAATCAAGAAAATATGCCATGAGTCAAGCTTCTCTAGATTCAACATTCATGCATAAATCCCTAGTTAAATTTCCATTCCAACACAATTTAACTTTTAATGATTCCCGATGTCAAAATTTATATTCAATTTATTATTAACCAACATGCGAGTCCAAAATCATATTTCCCATTACCTTATTCCTTGCAAAGGAAAATAATCATCGAAATACCTATATCAACTCAAAGGCTTGACCCGGATAAAACTAACAACTACAAACATGCATACACATATATATAACATGTAATATTTAAATAAAAATCCAATTTCACTAACAAAAGCTCAAAACCACAAACTGAAAGTACTGGGATGATCACCGTATCGAGATGAGGTGACTACCTCTCTGCTGCCACCAGACGGCTACCGCAGGCTACCAAAAAATAAAACTTCAACACCAGATTGTTACTCTCATTTTGTGGATTCCAACAACACCTTTTATTTCCAATTATGAGCAGTGTACATGCCAGAACGGGCCAAAAGCTTCCACTTTCTCCTTTCTCCGATGAGCTCCAATCACCATTTTGTTGTCATCGGAATTGCCATGCAATGGTACCATTGCGTTTCTCTCATCAAGAGCTTCCTAACCCTCTCCTCAGAATGGAAAATGGTCAGTGAAAAAGAAAAAACCCAGCAACCACCATGACATGCAATCCTCAGTTCTCCTTCATTTGCCGCTGCTCCACCACCTGATTGGTGATTTTGAGGTGGGGAAGATGTTGGTTGCGGTGAGGGGAAGAATTTGGTTGGTTTGGAGTGGGGGAAAAATTCATTGGAAATGGCCAGAGATGGTGGTTAAATTTCGGTAAAGAAGAAGAAAAAGAGAGGAAAAAAGGAGAAGAAAAAGGAAAGAAAAAGTGTGAAGAAAAGAGGTTCTGCCCGATTTTCTAAAATCTAATTTTTCATCTTTCTTTTTTAATAAAATTTTAAATTATACAATTTTCCCCAAATTTTAAGAAAATTATGATTAAACTCAAATTGATCAAAAGTATACACAATTAAGTCTACAAAAATTATAATTTAACCCACAAAAATTTTAAAATAATTAATTACATGAGATTCATAAAATTTTCAAATAACGATGAAATCATATATTATAAATAAAATAAATAAAATTTTAGTGGTGTTATAGACCTCTCCCCTAAAAGAATCTGGTCCCCAGATTCTCACCTGAATATTGAAACAGCTCGGGATACTATTAGCACATGAGATCCTCCTATTCCTAAGTTGCTTCCTCAACATTGTGATTGTGCCATAGTACCTTCATCTGAGGAATCTTTTGATTTCTAAGCTCTCAAAACATTTTATCAATGATACAAACTAGTTGTTCTTCGTATGATAGGTTGTCTTCCAGTTCCATGTGTTCATGAGATATAATATGAGATGGATCTGGGTAACACTTTTATAACTGCGACACATGAAAGATGTCATGTATTTTGGTTAAACTCTAGGGTAACAATAGATGATAGGCTACTAAACCAATTCTTTTTGCAAATCTCATGTGGCCCTATGCATCTTAGACTTAGTTTTCCACCTTTGCCTATTCTTCTAATCCCTTTCTATAGAGACATTTTGAGAAACACTCAGTCGCTAATCTCAAATTCTAGGTCTTTTCTCCATTTGTCAGCATAACTCTTTTGTCAGTCCTGGGCAGCCTTCATCTGTTATTTTATAATATGCACTTTATCTATAGTCTCTTGGATTAGTTCAAGCCTTATAATCCCTGGAGACTCTGTAGTAGTACCTTTATATTCTAATAAATCCTAATATGGCGGAGACTGACACTTTTGACTATACAGTGCTTCATATGGTGCCATTTGAATGATAGATTAATAGCTATTGTTATAGGAAAATTCAATTAGAGGCTGATATAGAGTCCAACTTCCACCAAAGTCTGAACACATGCTTGCAACATATCCTCTAAAATCCGAATAACTCTTTTTGATTATCCGTTGGTCTGAGGATGAGTAGTTGAACTAAATTGTAATCTTACTCCTAGATGTCTCTGTAAACTCTTCCAAAGTCTTGATTTGAATTTTGGACCCATATCAAATACAATACTCACTGGGATTCCGTGCAATCTGACAATCTTCTTAAGGTATAATTCTGCCAATTTCTCAACCTTATAGTTAGTTCCGACTGGTAGAAAGTGTGAGGACTTTATTAGTCGATCTACTACTACCCAAATACTTTCAAATCCTCCTCTGGCCTTCAGCAAACTAGTCACGAAGCCCATAGTCACTTGTTCCCATTTTCAATCTGGGATGGGAAGTGGTTGTAACAAACCCCAAGGTCGCTAGTGTTTTACTTTTACTAACTAACAGGTCAGGCAATTCTATACAAAGTCTACTACATCTTTCTTTATACCACTCTACCAGAACTGTTTCTTTAAGTCTTGGTACATCTTTATTCCTCCAGGATGCACAATGTATCATGTTCGATGTGCCTCTTCCAATATCCTTTCCTTTATCTTTTCTGGTATGCAGATTTTATTTCTATAGAGCAGGATACCTTAACTATTCATTGTGAATTCAAACTCTACAGAGCTTTTAACCATCTCTTTTTATTTCAACATCCAGTTCTCCCTAGCTTGAGCTTGCCGAATTTCTTCATACGATTTCAGTTGTACTCTTACTCCTGCAATCCAAACTTATTATTTTAGTTTTATCATAGCACTTGCTTTCAACTCTTCTAATGTCTTCGCGCCTTTTAGATGAGCCATTCCTGCTTTTTGACTTAGAGCATCAGCTATTACATTCGCTTTTCTAGGATGATAATTGATGGAAAAGTCATAATCATCCAAAACTTCTATCTATCTTTGTTGTCTCATGTTCAAATCTTTTTGTGAGTGTAGATACTTAAGGCTTTTGTGATCTATGTACACTTCAAATGTAGCCCCATAAAGATAGTACCATAATTTCGACAATGGAAAGATAACTGTTGCTAATTCCAAATCATGTGTGGGGTAGTTTTCCTTATGAGGCTTTAACTTCATGGATTCATAGGCAATAACACGCCCCTTTTACATTAACACACATCCTAACCCCTTATATAAGGCATCTGTATACACCACAAAATCTTTCAACCCATCTAGAAGAGCTAATATTGGTGTTGTAGTCAAACGGTTCTTCAGTTCTTGAAAGCTTTTCTCACATTCTTCATTCCAAACAAATGACTCATCTTTCTGGATCAACTTGGTTAGTGGGCTAGTTATCTTGGAAAAGTTTTGAACAAATCTTCGATAGTACCTTGCCAATCCTAGAAAGCTTTGAATATTCGTAACATTCTCAGTTCTTTTCTAATTCACAATCACCTCTATCGTAGAAGGGTCAACTTCTATCCCATTTTGAGTGATTACATGACCCAAGAAGACTACGTCCTCTATCTAGAACTCACACATTTATAAACTTAGCATACATCTGATGTTCTCTTAAGGTCTTCAGAACAATGTGTAAGTACTTCCTATGCTCTTCTCTGGACTTAGAGAAAACCAAGATATCATCAATAAAGATGACCACAAATTGATCTAAATAGGGTTTGAATATCCAGTGCATCAAATCCATGAATGTTGCTAGGGTGTTGGTTAGGCTAAACAACATCACCACAAATTTGTAGTGGCTATATCAAGAATTGAAAGTTGTCTTTAGAATATCCTCTTCTTTGATCTTTAGCTGATAATATCCCCACCTAAAATTCAACTTTGAGAAGATTCTTGATCCCTGCACGAGGTCAAATAACTCTTCCACGTAGGGTAGTAGGTATTTAGTTTTGATAGTGATCTCGTTTAATTCTCGATAATCAATGCAAATTCTCACAAACCCATCTTTTTCTTGATAAACAGCACTAGAGCTCCTCAAGGTGATGTGCTGGGTCTAATAAACTTCTTCTCTGACAACTCCTGTAGCTGACTCTTCAATTCTTTAAGTTTGGCAGATGCCATCGAGTATGGAGTTTTTGAAAACGGCGTAGCTCTTGGGAAAGTATGAATAACAAACTCTATTTCCCTGTTAGGGAGCAGTGAGTATAACTCCTCCGAAAATATTTCAGGGTATTCTGCTACCACTTCTACTTTTTCTATTCTGATCATATCTCGAGGTTTGTTGATGAGGTATGCCAGGAATCCTTGCCCACTCTCATTCAGAATCTGCCTAGCTTCTACAGCTGATATGATCAATATCAGAGAGATTTTTTCTATGAAAGGATGTGAAGATATTAACATCCTTCTCCCGAGTGTTATGCACTTAGTGAAATAATTCGCTTATGCTTGGTGGTTGTACAGCCAATCCATTCCAAGAATTACATCATATTCTTGTATAGGCATCTGTATTAAATGGGCTGGATACACTCAACCTTCAATCATAATCAGGCAATCACGATACATGATATTAGTAACTAGTCCTACCTTTAAAAGTGTTCTCACTTCTACTTAATATGCCATAGTTTTAGGTTTCATATTCAGTTTTGCAGAGAATTTAATAGTTATAAAAGAATGGGAAGCACAGGGATCATATAACACTTTACCAAGAGTCTTGGAGATAGTGATCATACCTTCTACTACCTCATTAGGATTCGGTGCATCTTTTTCGATGAGGGCATAGGTATGAGCATGGATTTTCTGCTTTTCTTTCCTATCAAAATTAGACCTTTCTTTCTTGGGCAATCTTTCACAAAATGCTGGCTACTACCACACTGTAGGCATTTACCCTGTTTCTGCTAACAATTTGTTTCCTCATGCCCTATTGACTCACAGAATCCACATATTATCAGTATCTTTTCCTGAACTTGATTCACCATTCCATCTATTTGAGTAGTCCTCTGAGTCGCACCCTCAGCTTGTGGCCTCCATGGTTTTTTGCTAGTGCCACTCGATCCACCTAGAAAAGGTCTTCCTTTTCTACCATTTTCTTTGATATTTCTAGTTTCCTGCAACTTCGATTCTAGTTGCAGTGCTTTACTGATAGCTATGTTGAAATTTGGTAAATCAAAGATGGCTAGACCCTATCTCAACTTTGGCTATAGTCCTTGGATAAACTATTGAATTTGTCAGCTTTTATCATTTTGAACATAAGGCGCATATTGGATAAGCTGGCTAAAGGTTACCTCATACTGACTAACAGTCTGATTTCCTTGGATCAAATTCATGAATTCACATTCTTTAGACTACTTGACCACAAGAGATATATAGTTATCCATGAATTCTTTAGTGAAATTATCCTATGTCCTCTAGGTTTCTGAGGCTGTCCAGTGATGATCTATCATTTTCCACCAACTTTGAGTAGATCCCACCATGAGAAATATGGCAAATCAAATCTTCTGTTCATCAGGGTAGCACAAAGTATCAAATATGACCTCAAGATCTTCCACCCATTCTTCAGCCTTTCAATCATTTAGTTCTCCATAGAACTTTGGGGGCTGAAAATGAAGGAATCTTTCTAGGGCTCGATCTTCTGCCATGGGATGGGTTGGTGGCTTGACCTCTATCTCTCTTTGATATGCAGGTCTCATTGACTGCCTGACTTAAAGAGTTTGTGATACCTCCTTTCTTTGCTCAGTTCAAGAATGAATTGAAACTCTTAGTTTAAGTGCATGATGGCCTTAAAATCACCGTCTAGGAGGTCTTCCTCGCCGACCCAATCAAGGTGGTACAGGTTTAGGAACGCTGTCATGGGATGCCATATGTCTCAAGATTTCAGGAATATCTTAACCTGAAATTGAAAGTTGAAGTCAATATCCTAATTCTCAATACCCCTTCAATAATTGAGGTTTTAATTAAGAAAACAAAATAACTTGAGTAAACTTTCAAAATTCATAACAGAAAGGAAAGTTTAAAAATAATTTTCCCCAAAAAGTCATACATTAGCATAATAGAGGCTAGAAATAGTAGATTACAAAAGCGTATATATAATCTAAGGTAGAAAAATTGGCTATGCTAACGAAACATCCAGTCGAAGATAAAATGATAGGACATTCAAAGGAAAAAGGGAAAAGATATTAGTCATAGTTATAAAGTTGTCTACTGTGGTTACAAAGGTTGAATACTAAGAGCCATCAAATAGCTTGCCAATCTACTAAACTATTAAAATGCTAGAACTCACTCCTAATCTTCTTCCTCGTCATTAATATCAGATAGCTCGCTCATCTCATCTATCATCCACTGATCTTCTTCAACATCTATCTTAAGTGGTGCTAAGACTGGAGGTTCTGGGTTGATATTTACATTGGGGTCTTTCTTTGGTTCCTCCTCAGACTCCTCTTTTAATTCTTCTTCTGGTTTAGCTTTTGGTTCTTCCACAGGTTCCAGAGCTTGCTCTTGTTGCTGTCGACCCTATCCTTAATTAGGAACGGGCATCTGATGAATACCAGAAGGATCAGCCTCAATGTTTATCCCTAGACCAATTCCAATGGCCTGATCGATAGCTTTGTAGTAGTAGTCCAATGCTCGACCCATCTCATCCATGATTGGGTGAGGAATTTGTACTGATCTCCTATAATCAGACTGCAAGGCCTGAAATGTTACCTCCATGTTAACCTGAACAGATCAAAGCTCTTGGATCAGCACTTCAATGATATTAACTTAAAAATGCTCCTATTCTAGATCATTCGTAGGTCGATCATGCAGATAATCTTGAGCACCCAATATTTCTTTCAAAGTATGCACCTCTTCTTGAACCTAATGAAGATGGTCATTTTGGTCATAACATTTCTCTTCCAAAGTCCTGTAAATCTTCCTCAAATTCTTCCTTTCCTCTTTCAATTCTTTGATCTCGTCTTTTAGGTTCTTGTCATTTTGGTCGTTCGCAAGTGCCATCCCTTTGTCAGATCCACTGGCCATCCTACAATAATTCAAGAATTCATCTCAACAAAATCAAACAATATATTTCTAAATCCAAGCCTTAAGATCCTACTAAACTATCGATCCTACTTTAACTTAACAATCCTATCAATACCTTAAGTGCACAATCGAAATAACCTAAATAGAGATCACTGAGGGTTTTATCACATGTTCACACCGAGGTTATCTAAACATGGCTCTGATACAATGCTTGTAGCACCCTCTCTAAGGATAACACCTAAGCTGAGGCACTACTCTGATTCAGACTTATTTCTTAGAGTTACAATTTAACTGTAGGCCCATAAATTCAAATATCTGAAAATGAATACTGATACAATTCCATTAATGACTAATAATCCATAAAATAGAAACACCAAAAGGGTTCAAGAAACTAAGTCGTATTACAGTCTCTGACAGATTAAACCATCATTTTTATCTTATACTACAAACTTCAAGCAAAATATGCACATCACAAGGTTGCTAAGGTCAACCAAATAGTTGCAAGTTCCATACTTAATTTCAGTTCCATCTCTATTACAAAATAACTAAATGCTTTCTCCAACTTGATGTCCTCTACAGCCTATCCCTGTCTGAAAGATTATGAAATGCAGAGGGGTAAGTCCAATGACTTAGTGAGGGATATGAGCAAGTAATAATAGTGCTTACCGAGGAGTGACTTGACTCAATAAGATATAATCTTTTAGACTGAAAATAATAGAATTTAGAAAAATAGATAGACAGTACTGAAAAGCAAAAAGAAAACTCTCCTGCCTTATTGCTCCAAGAACATATTACAGGTAAACAAAATTCATTTAGGGAAGTCAAACCCAAGGCATATGCATTCCAAGAAAAAGCTGTAAGACATGTATTGCGGATTCACCTTATACCAAACAGATAGAAAATTTACCTTAGCGTAACAACTTGGTATGTGGCAGATGCCTATACAAACTGTATAACGCACTGCTGATACCTAGGGGTAAATCCTTAGGGTATTGCTCGTACCTAAGGGAAAATCCCTAGCATACGATTGGCACCTAAGGGGAATTCCCTAGCATACCAGTGACATCTAGGGGGGAAATCCCTAGCATGCCCCTACATAACTAAACAGATCGCCCAATATGGCCTTTGGCCTACATATCACCGTATAGATAATAGAACAACCACTCAAATAGATGCCCAGGGAGAAATTCTTAGCATGCTGTTGATTTCAAAGCAACAGATCAAAACAGAATAGAACAGCATGCCGCCAAGGTAGCAGAAGATAATAAATGGAAACTAGATAAGCCAGTATGGCCAATGAAAATAGATCTGATAACAGATATGCCGATAAGGTAATAGATACAGTACAGACAGTACAGATACGAGATAAACAGATAACAGACATAAGTTTTAGGCACCAAAATAAATAGAAAAGAAAACCGACATTAGAGATAACCCTCACAGGGATATTCAAATCAAATAAAAGATAACAGATAGAAGATAGGTTCTAAATACATATTAGAATACGATTCAGAAATAGAAAAACCCACACAGGGACTTATTACAACTATAGATAAGAAATATAATGCTAGATTGGCAGACCCTCATAGGGGTTTCCAACAATTTAGATTAACTTAACAAAGTAATACCAAGAGTAGGAGATCCTTAGGGGTTACCAATAATCTCAGAGCAAATTAAACAAATCAATAGCCTAGAGTGGGAGACCCTCACCTCTTACAGTCCAAATAGCAGCAGCTAAAAATTGATCTTACTGCTCGTTGGTGCTTAGCTCGTCATCACCTAATCAAGAAACTATGCCACCAGTCAAACTTCTCCAGATTCAACATTCATGCATAAATTCCTAGTCAAATTCCCATTCCAACACAAATTAACTTATAATGATTCCTGATATCAAAATTTATATTCAACTTATTATTAACCAACATACGAGTCCAAAATCTTATCTCTCATTACCCTATTCCTCGCAAAGAAAAATAATCGTCGAAATACCTATATCAATTCAAAGGCTTGACTCGGACAAAAGTAACAACTACAAACATTCATGCACACATATATATAACATGCAATACTCAAATAAAAATCTAATTTCACTAATGAAAGCTCAAAACCACAATTCGAAAGTATTAGGATGATCATCGTGTCGAGATGAGGAGACTGCCTTTCTGCCGCTGCCGACTACCAAAAAATAAAACTTCAACACCAGATTGTTTCTCTCATCGTGAGGATTCCAATGCCACATTCTGTTTCCAATTCTGAGCAGTGTACATGCCAGAATGGGCCAAAAACCACCACTTTCTCTTTTCTCTGATGAGCTCTAATCACCGCCTTACCATCGTCGAAATTAGAATGCAATAGTACCATTGAGTTCTTCTCATCAAGGGCTTCCTAACCATACTCTCGGAATGGAGAATGGTCGCTGAAAAAGAAGAAACCCAGCAACTACTGTGACATGCAATCCTCGATTCTCCTCCATCTGCCGTTGCTCTGCTGCTCGGTTGGTAGTTTTGAGGTGGGGAAGGTGTTGGTTGTGGTGAGGGGAATAATTTGGTTGGTTTGGAGTGGAGGAAAAGTCGCCAGAAATGGCCAGAGATGGTGGTTAAGCTTCAGTGAAGAAGAAGAAAAACAGAGGAAAAAGGGAGAAGAAAAGGAAGAAGAAGAAAAAGGAAGGAAAAAGTGGGAAGAAAAGAGGTTCTGCCCGATTTTCTAAAATATGATTTTTCATCTTTTTTCAATAAAAATTTGCATTATACAATTTTCCCCAAATTTTTAGAAAATTATGATTAACCCTAAATTGATCAAAAGTATATACAATTAAGTCTACAAAAATTATAATTTAACCCACAAAACTTTTAAAATATTTAATAACGTGAGATTCATAAAATTTTCAAATAAGGATGAAATCGTATATTATAAATAAAATTTTAGGGGTGTTACAATTATATGTATATTTTATGTGGTATGTATGTGTGTATATATACGTGAAAAAATGTGAATAGTACATATATGTTCCATTTAAATTAGTAATATTATCCTAATAAATAACTTTTACATTCAATATGTATATATAAGTACTAATAATGTTTGCAATTTATCATTTTTCAAAGACTAAAACATGCATATGTAAATCATTAAATAATAAATGTTTTATTAATAATATTATTTTCTCATATTATGAAGGTATTGTGATGTTATTTTTTTAAATAAATATTTTTATTTTTTTTAAACATATTAAATAGGTCTAACAGGTCCAACCCCTAGATAAGGGTTCGTGGCGAGGTGGGTCTTAGGTCCATAAAACTCTTGATAGGGTGGGTTCTAGGTTTTCTTGAACCTACCCTAGACCCAACCCATTCTATCTCTAGTGGGCATTTCGAGTTCCACATTATCGCTCTTAAATTCCTCAAGCCACGTTTGGGGGGTCATAATAGGCCTAGCCCCTTTACATTTAAGGTAGGAAATGGATTAGGATCCATAACATTAAACCAAAAGAAGGCAAAATTAAACTAATCATCTCCATCCTAAGGATCTAAATACATACCAAAAATTAGGATTTAACAACTGAAAATTACCTTCAAGGAAGGAATCAAAGAAATCAAGTAGATCTCTCAAAGGACTCCTTAAATTGAAAATCAACATAATCCACAACTTTGATCCAGTTTCTCCACTTTCAAACCTCCAAAATTCAGAACAATTTGGACACTCTTTCACACCAAAATAGTGAGTTGTTGGCTAAAAATTGGATGAAAAACCCACTCCAATTGGTCAATCAAAAAGCACCAACAAATTAGCCACAAGAGGTTCAATCAACCAACTCTAAGTTTCCCAACTGTAGAACCTCTAATGTATAGTCCACACAGTAAAGAATACCTCTCAATGAACCTCACTTTGCTAGAGAAGAGAGGAGGAAGTTGATGATGGAAGGTGGGAGGTTTTGTATGAGGAGAGAAAGAGAACAAAAGTTTGGAGGTGGTAATTTAACATATGAATTATACCACTTTTTGGAGGGAAAATGTGAAAGCTTCAATAATCCTAGCAAGTAGCTGGCCACAGGTATTTATAGGAGCTTCTATCACACTCTCCATGCATGTGCGCCAACTGACCAACTTGCCAAGTTGCTAAATCTTCATTTAGCTTAAATTTGCATTTACATTTCATCTCATAAATTGAAATGCCAACTTGCATGATTCAAATGGACTCTTCCTTTTGATTTTCCTCCAAAACTTAAATTAATAATTTAATTAAATTAACTCTTCAATCTAATTAACTTAACTTCTTAAGTTAATTAACTTAACTCTTTAAGTTAACTTGAGTTAACTTAGCCTAAGTTAACTCGAGTAATTAATTTGTCATATGACACCAATTATATTAACACCTTAATTTATTAGCCTAATTAAAAACTTTAAATTATTTTAATTAATCTAACACTTAAATTAATCAAGCCAAAATGATCAATTGATAATTAGCCAATTTCATTCTCTCCTTAGGCAAAAACGCCTAGCAAGTAATTTTCTAACTCCTTAGACAATTCCTCTAACCAAATTAGAGTTTTCTTAGGCTTTTAGGTATAATCCATTAGGTTCATCCATACATTGGACATGGGATTACAACTCATTGTGGCATTTTGAATATGAAAATATCCATATTAGCTTAAACTCTATCAATTAATTTCTATTCATTGAAGAGCACCTAATCTCTATGGTCGATGTCTAGTAGCAAGCCCGTAGAGCCCAGCTAATTAGATGAATGAATTATATCTTGTTGAATGATTATAGCTTAAGCTTACCATGCAAGTACGATTCTTCCATCTCCTATCTCTCAAAAGAAGCCTAGGAAAAAATATTTGTCGGCTCCCTAATAGCCTGAATAACTACGTCTCTATATCCAATGTTTGATTCCCCTTTATGACCTCAACTTTGGAAAACACCTTTTCCTAATTGTCATACTACCTTGTGCAAGGATTTCTTAGAATTGATAATTATGGAATATATAGGACTTGTTCTTCACAAAAATGAGGAAATTAATCCTTTCTTGAATCTTGTAAACCTTCATGTTTAAGTAGCTCATGCCAATCTAAACCCTGGATGACAAGCTAAGTGGTTAGGACAAAGTCAAAGTATAAAAACCTAAATACAAAGATTCTATGGATCTTCAAGTCAAAAGACTAATTATATGCACTATCTTAAGCTTGAAAATTTGTCAATACAACTATCTAGTGGATTCCCCAAATGGGCTTTTAGTGAACTTGTTCTCTAATAAGCATCCACTAACATGCATCTATGTCTAACATAGATTGCCCATGAAATGGGGGCAATATCAACCCCTTGGAATGTGCATCATTAGTACAAGTCTATTCAAATCTTAGAAGTCCTTTCTATAAGATTCTATGACATGGAATATTTAAAATCATGACCTTAGAGACTTATTTTATGATGACCATCATATGCGTATGAAAGAGGTGTAATGCTAAAGTTTAAGTTTAAAACATTTAAAAACTAAAATAAACCTTATATTACAACAATCTAAGGATATAAATCATGCCTATATAATAGATTAAGGTCAAATTGTTACCTCTCAAATCGAACCAAAACTAGAGGTAGTGCTTCATTTCCCAAAAGCAGACTACTCTTAGTGCAGCAAGGTGTGATCAACTTTTGATAGGGAAAATTACCTCAAATTGAAGCCAAATCTAGACCAAAATTTTGCTAAATCAATGGATAATGTCCATTTAAAATTTCAACACCAAACACATTCAGCAAGACCTTAAAAAGAATCTAGAAACACACACAAGAACAAAGGATCACCCAAGCAAGCAATCCAAAATTCATCTTGACTCTAATGCCAATGTCCACACACCAATGGACAATCATTTTCTCCTTAGTTCAGATGGAAAAACTAAGAAGAAATAGAGCCTGGGTGGAGGCCAAAAATGGTGAGGTAGGTTAAGAAGAGAGTGAAACCTCAACATACGAGAGAATTACTTTTGGAGGAAAATTTTGGATCTAACTTTTAGAAGCACAAAATGATTGAATCATACTTAGCTGGTGGCCTTCCCCTCTATATCTATACATAGAGGGAGGATGGTGTGATGCCAAGGTGGCATTACACCTTGCTCAAGGTGGGAGTGCCTCCTAAGCATGCCAACTTACAAGCATCTTGCAAGTTGCATGTTAATTTTTGTGAATTTGAATTTTATTTGGAATCTATATTTCACTTCATGAAATTTCTACCAAATAAATTCTAATTCCACTTAAAATAAACATTTCATTTGAATTCGCCTTCCAAAATCAATTCTTCATTTTAATTAAATTAAACAATTTAATTTAATTAATCTTTGACTTAACCTTTAAGTCAACTAACTTAACTCTTTAAATTAGGTACTTGTTAACTTAATACTTTAAATTAACTTGATCAATTGATATTCATGTGGCACTAAATTGAATTAACACTTAATTTAATTGGTCTTAATCCGACTCCTTGAATTAATTAAATGAATTTAACAATTAAATTGATCTAGCCGAAATTACTAAAATTTATGTCAATTGATTCCCACAATTTTTGGCCACCTAGGAATTCTTCTGACACATAAATAATTCCCCTCAATATTTAGGATTGCTGATTGGATTTTGTGAGTGACCCATTAGGTTCTACTGCTCATTGAACATGGGTTCACAACCTTTGTGACTTTAGAATATTATATATTCACATTAATTTAAATTTCTTTAAACTAACAACTCAATTCAATTAATCTCTATTAATTGAAGAGTACCCAATCTCCATGGTTGATGTCCAACCTCAAGCCCATGGTGCCCAAAAGTTGGCTAAATTATGCTTTTGGTGAACTTTTCTAGCTCTACGCGTACCATGCAAATATGATCTTTTCATTTCCTATCTCCATCAAAGAGGCCTAGGGCTAGATATTTGTTGGCTCACTAATAGCCTCATACAAGACATCTATTCTTAATGTTCAATTCTAATTTGTGTCCTCATCTTTGGAAAATCTCTTTTCCAAATTGTCACACTGCTTTGGCCAAGGACTGCTTAGAATCGATCACCATAGAATGCATAGGAGATGCACTCACCTTTTACAAAGATGAGGAGTCAAATCTCATCTTAGATCTTATAAACCTTTATGCCGAAGTAGCTCATGCCCTATCACTACCGAAATGCCTAATAAGTGGCTAAAACAGAGTCAAAGCCTGAAGACCTAAACACAAGGTTACAATGAATCCTCAGGTCAAAGGATTAATTATATGTACTGGCATAAGCTGGAGAACTAGCCACTATCGACTTGCCACTACAGCTATCTAGTGGATTCTCTGGGCAGGTCTCTAGTATCTTGTTTTCTAATATGTACTGATATCATATACAGTTTGCTTGTGGAATAGAACAATATTCAACCTTTAGATTAAGCATCATTAATCCAAAGTCTATTCAAATTTTAGATGCCCTATCTCGTAATATTCTATAACTTGGGATATTTAAGATCACGATTATGTAAGACTTATTTCGTAATCACCACCTAGTGCATGACCAAGTTCTATAGTCTTATGTGATCTAAAGGCTTTAACCATATGCCAGTGAAGTTATATAAGCATAAGATGAAGATAGCCATTTAGAAAAAATATCATTCAATCAAGAATATTTCACAAGTGAAATAGTTTATAGGCCAGTCTTATTAGCTTGTGGAGTAATATTCCAATAATCTCTCGCTTTCACTAAAGCCAATTGCCCATAGTCTTAGGGCTTGTCTTCATAAGATGTTCTTTGAAGACCGTTTGCAATAGGGGTTAAGAGAGTGGTTCTACAATATTCTTCTTTGAGGCAACTTTATCCACTTAGTTGTCACCTCTATCAATTGATATCACATATCAAATTATATCATATTTTATGTGTTTGGATCATTGATGAGATCTTGGCTCAAGTCCTAAGCTATCTTCCAAAGACAACAGGGGGCTTATGTACACTAGGCACCACATCCAACTTTTAGATGAGGTTTCTGTCCAAACACCTTTTTTTGTGGTTTTCAAAACCATAAATTATTTTACCTTAGTAGTAGAATCAGCTATGGCGTCAAGTTTGGAACCCTTCCTATTTACTACACTGCCATCAAAGAAAAATATAAATCCACAAATGAATTTTAGGTCATCTACTTTAGATTGAAAACCTGAATTTGGAAACCCCTTAGGTTTCAATTCTCCATTGTCGTTTACTAAAAACAATTCTTTAGTCTTTCTTAGGTACATAAGGATCATTTTCATAGCCATCCAGTGACTCTTATTGGGGTTGGATCAGAACTTGCTTGTAACACTTAGAAAATATGCCATATTTGGTCTTGTATATTGAACTGCATACATTATGCTCCTTCAACTGATGCATAACATATCCTAGACATCCTTTGTCTCTCTATCTTAGTCGTAGGAGCCACAGACTTGGAGAGATAAATACTATGACCCTAACGAAGAAATCCCTTCTTAGATTTCTTCATACTAAATTGCTTTAGTATTTTGTCAATGTACTGGATTTAGGATAGCCCCAGCATTCTCTTCGATCTATCTATATAGATAAATATTCCCAATGCATAAGAATACATAGGATGCTTCTCCCAAATCCTTCATGGAGAATTGAGTAGACAACCATGCTTTAGAACACTCTAACGTGCCTATCTCATTCCCAATGAGAAGGATATCATCGACATAAAGCACAATGAACCATATACTATTCCTACTAGCCCTTTGTACACACAAAGTTCATACACATTTTTGAAAAAGTAAAATGATTTAACTTTCTAATAAAAATGTATGTTCCAAGTTTGGGACATCTATTTGAGCCCATAAATGAATTTTTGGAGTTTGCAAACTTTTTGCTCAATCTCTTTAGATGTAAAACCTTATGGTTACTTTAAATAAATTTCTTTCTTCAATATTGGCTTTAAGGCAAGTGATTTTCACATCCATTTTCCATATACCATGGTCACAATATATGGCTATGGCAAGTGGAATTTGAATGGTCTTAGGCATTATAACCAATGAAAAAAGTTTCCTCAAAATTAATATCGGGTCTTTCTAAAAGTGAGATAGGTACTAGGATCTATAATCAAAATTTTGAAACATAAAAAAACTAGTGCCTACAAGAAAATAAGGATCTAATCATGCTTTGGATTCAGATTTAGATACAGGATTACCTTGATAAGCAAATCTAAGAAGAAACTAGTGAACATTCACTGGTTCCAAAAATCTGCCTACTCGTGGCACAGTGATAGGATTACGACGATCGCCCTATCAAATCATGTCGAACTATTTTAGAAACTTATTAGAGATATCCAACACTTTGTAGAATCTTTAATAAAAAATTTAGATCGATTGGCCATCTGGATTGTCCTGAAAAAAATTGCAAAGTCAGACCCCACGCAGAGAGCTCTCTAGAAATAGAGTAAGGCACACGTCTTGCCTCTATTGAAATAGTCTACACACCAACAAAACTTCCTGATTCTCTAGTTTATAAGATGGAATAGAACCAAATAATTAACAATAGTGAAGGCCAAAAATTGGTAGGATGAAGAAGAAAGAAACCTAGCCTTCAACTTATGAAATGCTAGCTTGCAAAAGAGGTTATCTTGGAAGGAAATAAAGAATCTAATCCTTCACACCTTTTGGCACATCTAAATCTTTCTCTGGCTGACTCCCTCACTTTATCTATATATAGATATGAATTTGTGTGATGTTAAGGTGGAATTACACATTCCATGAAGAAGGAGTGGCCAAGGGGTGCTTAGGTGGCCAAAGGAATCTAAATTTTATTTGAATTTTATTTGCATATTAATTACATTTGGAATCTCATTTTAAATTAATTAAGATGCCATATCAAATCTCATTTGAGTTTTCCCTCCAAAAATACATTCCTCCAAATTAATCAAATTAAATTCTTTAATTTAATTAATTATTCTTTAACTTAACTCTTTAAGTCAAACTAGCTTAACTCTTTCAGCTCAATTGTTAACTTTTTAAGTTAACTTGACCAATTGATGGTCATGTTGGCATCAAATAATTAACTCCTTAATTATTGGTCTAATTTAACTATTTAAATTAGTTTATTAATTTAACACTTAAATCAATCAAGCCAAAATTGACCTTCAAACTTGGCACAAAAATTCGGTCAATTAGGATAGAGAGATCTCTCCGTCAATTAGGAAGCAAATTGGATTTTGTGTGTGACCCAATAGATTCTACCATTCATTAGACATGGGCTCACAACTCTTTGTGACTTTTGGATATCTTATATTTATTTTAGTTTAAAACTCCTTTTAAATTAGTCAACTCAATTTAATTATTCTCATTAATTGAAAATTACTTAATCTCCATGGTCGACGTCCAACATCAAGCCCATGGAGCCCAACTAATTGGCCAAAATGAATATTCTAAAGAATCATCATCACTCTATGAGTGTCACGCAAATACAGTCCTTTCGTCTCTTATCTCCCAAAAAAGGCCTAGGGCAAGATATTTGTCGGCCTCCCATTAGCCTCAATACTATGTCTCTATTCTCAATGTTCGAATCCATTTATGTGACCTTATCTTTGGCAAACTCTTTTTCCAAATTATAACACCACCTTATGCAAGGATTTCTTAGAATTGATCATTAAAGAACATATAGAAGATGTACTCGCCCTTCATAATAGCAAAAAGTCAGATTTCATCTTGAATCTCACAAACTTCCATGCTAACTAGCTTATACCTAATCTCAACCTAAAAGATCCACTAAGCAGTCAAAGATGAGTCAAAGCATGAGGACCAGACACAACGTTACCACGAATTATCAAATTAGAGGACTAATAATATACACTAGCGTAAGCAGGAGAGTTAGCCGCTATCGACTTGCCACTTCAGCTATCTAATGGATTCTCTGGTGGTTTTTTAGTACTTTGTTCTCTAACAAGTACTCACTAATATGCACCCGTATCTTTTACAATTGCTCATGGAATGGAATAATCTCCAATCCTTGGATTTATGCATTCTCAGTGCAAGCCTATCCAGATCTTAGATGCCCCATCTCATAAGATCCTATGACTTGTAAGTTTTAAGATCCCAACCATATGAGACTTATTCCATGGTCACCAAACCAAGTCCCATAGTCTTTGATAATCTAAGGGCTTCATCCAAATGCAAGTGAAGTATAATATAGCATAAGATGAATGTAGCCATATAGATAATATCATTTAATCAAGATTATTTTATAAGGTAATAGTTTGTATAAGGCCAATCTCATTGGCTTGTAGGGCACTATTCTAATATTCTCCTACTTGCCCTAAAGCTAATGCCCTATGGCTTTAAGACCCATCTTCTTAAAATTTCCTTCAAATACCTTTTTGTGATAGGGGTTTTGTCAGTGGATTTACTATGTTCTCTTCTGAGGTAACTCTTTCCACTTGGATGTTGCCTTTATCAATGATCTCCCAGATCAAATGATATTACCTCAATATGTGCTTGGATGACTGATGAGATCTTGGCTTTTTAGCTTGCACTACCACTCTGTTGTTGTCATAGAAGACAACTTGCTCAGCAATGCTAGGTACTACATATAACTCTTGAATGAAGTTTTTCATCCAAACACCTTTCTTTACAACTTTCGAAGCTGCAATATATTCTACCTCTATGGTTGAGTCAACTGTGGTGTCTTGCTTGGAACATTTCCAACTTAGCAAACTGCCATTGAGCCAAAGTATGAATCGAGAAGTGAATTTGAGGTCATCTACATCAAATTGAAAACTAGAATTTGAAAACTCTTCAAGTTTCAATTCTCCATTGTCGTACACTAAAAATAAGTACTTAAGAATTATTTTTACGGCCATCTAGTGACTCTCAATGGGGTTGGATTGGAACCTACTCATAACACTTAGTGAGTATGCCACATTTGGTCTTATACATTGAATCACATACATTATGCTCCTTATTGCAAAGGCATAGTGTATTTGGGACATTTTTTATTTCTTCTCCTCAATCTTAGAGGCCATAGACTTGGAGAGACGAATGCTGTGTCCCATGGGAAAAAACCCTTTCTTGGGTTCTTCCATACTAAATCTCTTTGGTATCTTGTCACTGTACAGGGATTAGGAAAGCCCCAATATCCTCCTTGATCTATCTTTATAGATACGTATTCCCAACATATAGGATGCTTCTCCCAAATCCTTCATAGAGAATTATGTAGATAACCATATTTTAGTACACTCTAACATTCCTACCTCATTCCTAATAGAAGGATGTCATCGATATAAAGTACAATAAACTGTATTGAACTCCTACTAACTTTCTTGTACAAACATGGCTCATACACATTTTTTACAAAGCCAAATGATTTACCTATTTTATCAAAACATATGTTGCAACTTTAGGATGCTTGTTCAAGTCTATAGATAGACCTTTGGAGCTTGAAAACCTTTTGCTCACTCCTTTTGGATGTAAAACCTCGGTTGCTCTATGCAAATATCTTCTTAAATGTCATCATTAAAGAAAGTGGTTTTCACATCCATTTGCAATATCTCATAGTCATAATATGTAGCTATAACTAGTAAAATTTGAATGGACTTAGGCATAGTGATCGATGAAAAGGTTTTCTTGAAATCAATACTATATCTTTGAGTGTAACCTTTTGCCACTAGTCGTGCCTTAAAAGTTACTACCTCTCCATCTTCCCCAAACTTTCGCTTATAGATTCACTTGCAACCAACAGGAACTATTTCTTTTGGTGGATCTACCAAAGTCCATACTTTGTTTGAGTACATAAACTTTATTTCAGATCTCATGGCATTAAGCAAATATCCTAAATCTATGTCTGATATAGGTTTCTCATAGGTGTTCGGATCCTCATCTGATTGACCCATCTCATGAAGAAATTTGAACCTTTTGGGTTACTTCTTGATTCGGTCTGACCTTCTCAGACGCTGTGTATTAGGTTCATGCAATGCTTTTATTTCCACCAATTGTGAGATTTCTTAATTATCTTGAACTTCATGAAGCTCAATGACAACACCTTTTCTATCTAATAGAAATTTCTTTTCTAAAATGTAGGCATTCCTCGAGACAAACACCTTTTGTTCTAAGGAATCATAGAGGTAATACCCATAGACTCTCTTAGGTATCCCACAAACTTACACAAAGTGGATCTGCCATCCAATTTATCCCCCATTGTACGTCTCATATAGGCAGGAGATCCCCAAACCTTTAGAAAGTGGTAAGATGGTGCTTTGCCATGCCATATCTCATATGGTGTTTTTGGTACTGACTTTGAAGGTTCTATATTTAGTAGTCTTGCAGCCGTTTCTAAGGCGTATCCCTAAAATGATATGGGTACATTAGAAAAACTCATCATAAAACATACCATGTCTAATAAGGTATGGTTTCTCATCTCAACTACTCCATTAAGTTGGAGTATGCCAAGTAGAGTCTATTGAGAGATAATCCCATTCTCTTTAAGATAATCTAAGAATTTGATACTTAAGTGTTCTCCCCTTCGATCCAATCAAAGGGCTTTAATAATAAGACTTATCTATTTTTCTACTTCATTCTTATACTCTTTAAACTTTACAAAGGTCTCGGACTCGTACTTCACAAGATACACATGTTTGTACCAACTATGGTCATCGGTGAAAATGACGAAGTAAGAATAGCGACCGCTCTCACTAACCCTTAGTGGTCCACAGACGTCTATATAAATCAAATCTAAAAGACTTGTGGATAACTTCATTTATCCTACAAAGGGAGCCTTGGTCATTTTTTCCTTTAAACAGGATTCACAAGTGGGAAGGTCCTCAATGCCATTAACTTTCAGTGCTTTGAGAGCTTCCAACTTGCTCATCCAATTCTTAAAGATATGGCCAAGTTTTGCATGCCATAGTATGGTATATTTTTGGATATATAGCTTCTTTTTATTTTTTTGAGCATGCATTAGATGAGTAGGAAAATGAAGTATGTATAATCTATTAACTAATGTAACTTGTACAATTAAGGAACCATTCCTTAATATTTTCTACTTCCCATTTGATATTGAAAAATCAAAGCCTTCATTATCCAAAATAGGAATTGAAACAATGTCCTTAAGAAAATTAGGTACACAATAAATTAGATTAAGAACAATACAAGAATTTCTTAAGTCTAGTGTTGCTACGCCTTGGACCTTAGGTTCAACTCTTACTCTATTTTCAATGTGGAGGATCATATCCCCTTCATGTAGAATTCTTTTTCTTTCCATCCCCTACAAGGAATTAGAAAGGTGAGAACCACATGCGACATTAAATACCCATGATGAAGAATTAGTTGTTAAATGCACATCAAAGAAATACATAACCTTTTCAAGAATAGCTAGGTAAGCTTTGCAGTTTCTTTTCCAATTACCCTTTTCACCATAATAGAAACAATTTACATTGGTTTTATCCTTCTTCTTAACTCTCCTGGAACTCTTCTTAGGTTGCTTCCCTTTCAAGGAAGAACTCTTCTTTCTTTTACCTCCCTTTCTAGGGTCTCTAGTACTTTTAACTTGGAGGAGGATGCTATCATAAGAGCTTTTTCTTTTCTCATCGTCGCTTCTATAGTCACTAACATGTTCACCAATTTGTTGATTGTAACATTTTCTTGGACATATTAAAGTTCACAATGAATTGGTCCAATGAGGGTGGCAATGATTAGAGGATCAAATCCACATAAATGTCATTATTCATGATCATGTCAAGTTGTCCAAGCTTTATGATGAGTCCAATCATCTTTAGCCCGTGATCATGGATACTTGCCCCTTCACTCATCCTTATCCTAAAGAGCTTCTTAGATAAAGCGAACCTTTCGTATCTTGTTTGAATACCATACAACTCTTGTAGGTACGTATAGATCTCATTAACATTTTTCATGTGCTCATGAGTCTTTTGTAGCTCATTAGTCATGGATGCTAACAAGAGACATCTAACTTGTTGATCATCATCCTCAAATTTTGTGAACACTTCACGAACCTCATCAGTTGCTTCATCGCCAAAGTGTCTGGTGGACTTTGATTAAGAACATATGTCCTCTTATCAGAGTCAAGAATTATCTTAAGATTTCTCAACCAATCTTGGAAGCTGGGCCTGGTGAGTTTAATGGTTTCCAAAATGCTCGCAAGTAGATTTTTAGCCATTTGTTTGTTAAAAATTTCAAAAATCTACATGAGGTAAAAAGAAAGAATTAGCATGTATGTGATTAAGTTTGATATTAAAAACATGTTCATGGTCTTTGAAACATATTTTTCTCTTACTATTTTATTAAATCCTTCACCCCCAAGAAGAATTCCAGAAATCATATTTCCTAGTGAGAATCAAGACCCCAATGACTTGCCAATAAACCCCCGTGACTGAGTGTTATCCATGAGCAATCGAAGGGAAAGAAACTTTTTCTAATTACATTTTATGCAACTCTTGATATATTTTGCTTCACTTTTCATATAGACCTGCATGACCATGTGCCATCTATACTACTAAGTGTTAAGTCCAACCTACCAATCAAACTTTATCTTAAGATTGCCTCACGACATCTCCTGTGATCGAGTGCCAATGCGTAAGGGCTCCTAAGTCAAAGGCATATCTCATGCTAAGTATATGCTCACATATTTCCTCCTAAGTGTGACCCCCATGACTGAGTGCCATCACATAAAATCGGTATCATCATCATGGCATACACTATTGGTGGCAGGCTTGCATTAATTAAATCTCTCTTAATTTGTATCTATTTTGACTTAATATTTGAAAATACTTAGATGTTCTAAGTTGAGGATTTTTTCTTGCGAAGATTTCATCATTTTATCTCTTATTTATGTTCTCTATATCCTAATCATGCATCTTATATATCAATAGAATATGGAAAGCGTAAATAAGTAAATAGCCTAACATGCTCCTAAGGTAGGATAATCACGAGCCTAACCAAGTGATGCATTTAGGGCCATGGGTACATCATGTTGGTTGATTTTAAGTGGGTTGAAATAAATTAAACTATTACATGAGTGTATCCCATACATTCATAAATCTTCAATTGGCCTCTATACCTCCATTGGACTCCTTACTCTATGCAATATTTACTTGAAATGAAAATTCTCACACCTAGTGGTTCTACTCTTTTATAACTTTTACAAGATAGAATAAGAGACATGCAAGTTCCATTTAATACAACACATTTCAACAACTTTAAAACAAAAAAAATCAATTTAAAAGGCTCATGATCATTCCCATTCATTTATCATTCATTCAACAATTAAATGAACAATAAATAAACTTAGAATTAACAATTGATTTCAACAATTAAATGCTCATATCATAAATAAATAATTGAACCACGAATAACACTTATGCCATTAATTGGAGATCAATTTTAACCAATTCTCAAAAGCATTCAAATATGTTAAACATAATTTTGAGGCATAGCACAATACTTGTGCAACTAATGTATAGTGCAAAAGCTTATTGAGCATTAAAGGAGTTGAGAAAACAATTCAAAGCTCACCAAACACCCTTAAAACTAGGCTGCCTAGCAGCCCTTGGCACACAACTAGGCAGCCTGTGTGCACGGTGTGTGCATGTTGCCTCGTTAGTGCCTAAGCTTTGCTGACAGCCTTGGCATTCGAGGTTAAAGCCTGTTAAGTGTGTTCTCCACTCAGCTTTCATGCACCAATAATTTTAGCACATATTCTCAACATCTTAACACACATTTCAGATTAATTTTCAGATTTAAAATACCTTTTAAAATTGGAAATACAAGTGCTCAAACATGATTTAAAAAATTAGAAAAAGTAAGAATCAAATTCTTCAAATAATCTGCAACATAATTCCAATCATATTAGATCCAAAATAGACCAAAACTCTTTCAATCATAAATCAACATGCTATATCAACATATAACATCAATTAATGCCAAAACAATTTCAACATTAATCATTATGAATTAAAACATATTAACTATATGAATTAACATGTAAATCACATAATAGCATGCTTTTAATTCATCAATCAAGGAGTCACATAAAAATCAACCAAGTTCCCCAATCCATCATTTGAATTGAGAATATGCTAATGAAGATCAATCCATAACATGAATCAATCAACTAAGAAAAATACAAATCTAAGCATGATTTAAGCTTTGACACCACTTGAATGCAAGATAAGCATTAGGATCTATAATCAAATTTCAAAACATAAAATAACTAGTGCCTAAATGCAAAAAAAGGATATAATCATGCCTTGTATACAAATATAGATAGAGGATTACCTTGATAAGAAAATCTAAGAAGAAACTAGTGAACACTTCACGGATTTCAGAATCTACCTACTCGTGGCATAGCAGAACTATTCCAATGATTGCCCTACCAAATCACCTCCACAACTTCTAGAAAAAGTACTAGAGATAGCCCACACCTTGGAAAATATTCAGTAAAAAATTCATATTGATTGGCCATCTAGATCCTCCTAGACAAAATTACAAAGTTAAACCTCACGTAGAGAGCTCTCCAGAAAAAGAGCAAAGCACACGTCTTGCTTCTATTGAAATAGTCCACACACCAATGAAACTTCCTAATTCTCTAGTTCATAAGCTGGAATAGAACCAGAGAATTGACAATGGAGGCCAAAAATTGGTAGGAGGAGGAAGAAAGATGCCTAGCCTTCAACTCATGAAATGCTAGCTTGCAAAAGTGGTTATTTTGGAGGGAAATGAAGAATCTAATCCTTCACACCTTTTGGCACATCTAAATCTCTCTCTGGCCAACTTCCTCACTATATCTATATATAGATGTGAATTTATGTGATGCCAAGTTGGCATCACACATTTCATGAAAGGGGGGGCCAAAAGGTGCTTAGGTGGCAAAAGGAATCTAAATTTCATTTGAATTTCATTTGCATCTTAATTACATTTGAAATCTCATTTTAAATTAATTAAGATACCATCTCAAATCTTGTTTGAGTTTTCCCTCCAAAAATGCATTCCTCCTAATTAATCAAATTTAACTCTTTAATTTAATTAATTATTCTTTGACTTAACACTTTAAGTCAAACTAACTTAACTCTTTAAACTCAATTGTAAACTTAACTCTTTAAGTTAACTTGACCAATTGATGGTCATGTTTCCATCAAATAATTAACTTATTAATTATTGGTCTAATTTAACCATTTAAATTAGTTGATTAATTTAACACTTAAATCAATTAAGCCAAAATTAACTTTCAAACTTGGTACCAAAATTTAGTCCATTAGGATAGAGAGATCTCTTTTCTAACTCCTTAGAAAATTCTTTCCATCAATTAGGAAGTTAATTGGATTTTGTGTGCAATCTAATAGGTTTTACTATTCATTGAATATGGGCTCACAACTCTTTATGACATTTGAATATCTTATATTCATTATAATTTAAAACTCCATTTAAACTAGTTGACTCAATTCAATTAATCTCATTAATTGAAAAGTGCCCAATCTTCATGATCGAAGCCAACCTCAAGCCCATGGAGCCCGATTAATTGGCCAAAATGAATATTCTAGAGAACCATCATCGCTCTACGCGTGTCATGCAAATATGATGCTTCTGTCTCTTATTTGCCGAAAGAGGCACAAGGCAAGATATTTGTTGGCTCCCTATTAACCTCAATACTATGTCTATATTCTCAATGTTTGAATCTATTTGTGTGACCTCACCTTTGGAAAACTCATTTTTCAAATTGTCACACCACGTTATGCAAAGATTTCTTGGATTAGATTATTTTTAAAATACATAGGAGATGTACACATCCTTCACAATAGCAAGGAGTCAGATTTCATCTTGGATTTCACAAACTTACATATCAAGTAGCTCATACCCAATTTCAACCTAAAAGGCCCACTAAGTGGTCAAGGATAAGTCAAAGCATGAGGATCGAACATAAGGTTACCATGGATCCTCAAGTTAGAGGACTATTAATATGCACTAACATAAAAGAACTAGCAACTACCGACTTGCCACTTTGGCTATCTAATGGATTCTCTAGCAGGTCGTCAGTGCATTGTTCTCTAATAAGCACCCACTAACATGAATTTATATCTCAGACAATTGCTCATGGAATGGAGTAATCTCCAACCCTTATATTTATGTATTGTTAGTGCAAGCTTATCTAAATCTTAGATGCCCATCTCATAAAACACTATAACTTGGAAATTTTAAGATCACAACTGTGTGAGATTTATTCCATGGTCACCAAACCAAGTTTTGCAGCCTGAGGTGATCTAAGGGCTTTATGCAAATGTAGGTAAAGTATGATAGAGCATAAAATGAATGTGACTATATAGAGAATATCATTCAATCAAAATTGTTTTACAAGGCAATACTTTGTACAAGGCCCATCTCATTATCTTGTAGGGCACTATTCCAACACTTTATATATAACCTTTTAACACTAGGCATGCCTTAAAGGTCATTACTCCTCCATTGACTCTTAGCTTTCATTTATAAAACCACTTGCAACCAACGAGAACAATTCCCTTTGGTGGATCTACCAAAGTCCATACTTTGTTGAAGTACATGGAATTCATTTTGGATCTCATGACATCAAGCCAGTGTCTTGAGTCAATACCCAACATAACTTCTTAGTAGGTTTCTAGATCTATATCTAATTGGCTCATCTCATGAAGAAATATGAACCTTTCGAGTTGCCTCTTGTTTCAGTTCAACCTTTTTAGAGGTTATGTGTAAGGCTCTTTGATGCTTATTTGTTTCTATAGCTTGTGGGATTTATTGATCATCTTGAACTTTACCTAGTTCAACAACAATACCTTTTCTATTAAATACAAATTTTCTTTCCAAAAAGGTGGTGTTCCTCGAGAAAAATACTTTTTGTTTTGAGGGATCATAAAAAAAATGACACATAGACTTTCTTGGGAATCCCATAAACTTGCATATGGTAAATTAACTGTCCAACTTGTCTCCTACTAACCTCTTCATGTATGCAGAAGACGAACAAACCTTTTAGTAATGATAAGAGGGTGTTTTGCCATACCACATCTCATGTGGAGTCTTTAGAACGACTTTTACGAATACTATATTTAGTAGCCTTGTAGCCATTTGTAAGACATATCCCCAAGAAGATGTAGGCACGTTGGAAAAACTCGTCATGGAGCGTACCAAGTCTAATAAGGTATGTTTTGTCCTCTCGAATACTCCATTAAATTGAGGTGTGCCGAGTGGAATCCATTGAGAAAGAATAATTCTCTTTTAGATAATCCAAGAATTTAGTACTTTAGTATTATCTTCCTCAATCTAATTAAAAAATTTTAATACTAAGTCCTTTTTGCTTTTCTATTTCACATTTATACTCTTTAAACCTTTTAAAGGCTTTAGACTTGTACTTCATAATATACACAAGTCCAAACCAAGTGTGATCATCAGTGTAAGTGATGAAGTAAGAATAGCCTCCTTATGCACTAACTCTTAGTAGACCGCACACATCTGTATGGATCAAATCTAAAGGACTTGTGCTTCGCTTTAATTATCCTACAAAGTGAGCCTTGGTTATTTTTCCTTTAAAACAAGACCACAAGTTGGAAGTTCCTCAATGCCATTAACATTTAGTGCTTTGAGAGATTTTATCTTGTTTAACCTAGTTTTAGAGATATGCCTAAGTTTTGCATGCTGTAGAATGACATCTTCTTTGATATCTAATTTTCATTCACTTGATTGAATGTGCATTAGTGATGGTTGAAAATATAAAAATGTATAATCTTTTGTTAAGTAACTAGAAGCAACTAAGAACCAATTTCTTTAATGCCTTTAATCTCCTATTTGATATAAAATCACCAAATCGTTCACTATCCAAACAAGAATTGAAATATTATTTTCAACAATATATGGTACATAATAACAAAGGTTAAATATAAGTATAGAGTTCCTTAGGTCTAACGTATTATTCTCTATAATCTTCTTGATTCCCTCGGATGCCTTTAATAGTTGCTTTTCCTTAAAGAAAGAACATTTCTTCATTTTAACTCCCTTTTTAACACCCCTAGGGCCCATAAACTCTATGGAGAAAACAAGTGTCAAAAGTTTGTCCTTGTCATGGTAGTCTCCTTCTAGATCAACACTTTGATTAAAAAAACTTTGTGAGGATATGAGAATCAAATCTTCATGGAGATCATTGTCCCTTAGTATGTCCAAGTTGAAAAGCTTCTTTAAGCCTAATCATCTTTAGACATAGTTGACAATGCATGACTTTACACACATCCTAGCTTGAAAAATCTTTTTTGACAATATGAACTTCTCATACCTTGTTTGTTTCACAACTCTTGTAAACCTAAACCAAGGTACTATTCATGTATCTTTGAGATTTTTGAAGTTTGTAGATGAGACAATAGGATAGGACGATCATTAACTCATTCTACAAACTTTTCAGAAGTCTCTCAATCTACAGTAATCCCATAGGACGTGGAGCATTATGATATAAGACATTTATCCATTTCTTGGAATCTAGATCAATTTTGGGGTTTAGTCAAATGTGAAAGTTTGGCTTGGTTAGTTTATTGATTTCCAAAATGGCATTGAGTAGATTTATCCATTCTTGTGATTTCACAAATCATCAAAGACGTTAAAGAGAATATAAGCATATGACTGAATATTGATATTTTGAAGATGTGTTTATGGTTTTTCAAACATGTTTTTCTTCCACTACTTTATCAAATCCTTCACTCCTTAGAATAATTTGGGATGTCGTATTTCCTAGTGAGAATCAAGACTTCAATGACTTGCAAATGGACCCCTATGATCGAATGCCATCCACAAACAATTTAAAGATAAGAAACACTTGCTAATTGCAACATATGCAACTTTTGATATATTGTGCCGCACTTTTCAGATAGACCTATGACTTGTGTGACGTCTACACTATTAGGTATTAAGTCAAACCTACAAATCAAACTTTAATTCATGACTGCTCCACAATATCCCCCATGACTGAATGTGAATGTGTGGGAAGCCTCAACTCAAAGGTGCATCATATGCTAAACATATGCTCACAACTTTCCTCCTAAGTGTGACCCCCTGACCAAGTGCGATCACACAAATTTGGTAGCATTGTCATGGCATATAATATTGGTAAAAGGAATGGATTAATTAAATCTCATTTTAATTTATATCTATTTTGACTTAATATTTGAAAAACACTTAGATAGTTTAAGCGAGGGGATTTGGAACTTGCTTGCCAAGTTCTCACCAATTTTATCTTCTTATTTAGGTTTTCTATATCCTAATAGATGTATCACATACATCAATAGGATATAAAAAGCATAAATAAGTAAATACGCCTGGCATGCTCTTAGGGTGGGATGACTATGAGACTAACCTAGTGATGCTCATAGAGCCATAAATGCATCACTTGGTTGTTTTTAAGTGGATTGATTAAACTAAACCATTTCATGAGTGTATCCCCATGCATCCACGGGTCTTCAAGCCTCCTTGGATCTTCTTTGCTCCTTGCAACTTTTACAAGAGCAAACAAAACCTCACTCTTAGTGATTCTACTCACATAACTTTTACAAGATAGAATAAAGACATGCAAACCCATTTAATACAACCCATTTCAACAACTTGAAATAAGTAAAATCAATATTAAAGGCTCATGATCATCTCCATTCATTCATCATTCATTCAACACTTAAATGAACAATAAATAAATCAAGAATTGACATTCAATTCTAATAATTAAATGCTTATCATATAAACAATTAATTGGCTAAGCAAAAACAAGCATAACATTTGTGCATCCTATTTTTGCAACAATTGGAGATTAACTTTAACAAGATTTAAGAAAGCATTAAATATGTTGAACATAGTTTTGAGAGCTTACACAATACTTGTGTATCTATTATGTGTGAAATAATGCACTTTTGGTCACAAAAATAAGCCAAAAATATGCTAAAAATTTTCTTGGACCAAGACCATGCCACTGCCCACTCATGCTAGGCACATTGCCATGCAGCAAGCATGCACATGGTGCAGCAATTGCCGGCCAACGCCCGGCCAAGCTAGGCAGTGTGCTCGGTTGCTTGGTCTTGGTAAATTTAGCTCTATTTTACTTAACCTTTTGTGCACCAAACTTTTATAACAACTTCTAAACATCATTTCCACACAATATAGATGCAATTTCAGATCTAAAACAATTTTCAAATTTGAAAAAACAAGAGCTCAAACATGCTTCCAAAATCAAATTAAAGTGAGAATCACATTCTACAAACAAAAATCTCCAATTTTATCTAATCCAATTGGATCCAAAAATAACCAAAACAACTTAAGGTCAAATAAAGCATGCCATATCAACATATAACATAACCCAATGCTAAATCAATATTTAACGTTAGTGAATCATGAATCAAATTACACTAACATAGGAATTAACATGTTAGCATAATATCTATTCATCATCAAAGGAGCCACAAGCATCATCATCCAAACACTCCAATCTATGATGTAGATCAAGTTTTTGAAGATCTAAATCAATTCATCACATGAATAAATTAAAAGAGAATCCAAAATATAGCATGAAATTAGGCTTCGATACCACTTAAAAGAGGTGTAATGCTAAGGTTCCAATTTAAAACATTTAAAAACTGAAATCAAACTTAGATTACACCAATCCAAAGATCAAAATCATACCTATATAATGGATTAAGGTCAGATTGTTATGTCTTAAGCAAAATCCAACCAAAACTTGAAATAGTGCTTCCTTTCCCGAAAGCAGTATACTCGTAGCGCAGCAAGGTGTGATCGACTTTTGATCAGGCAAATCACCTTAGATTAAAAGCAAATATGGGCTAAAATTTTTGAAACTCAATGAATAATGTCCAAGTAAATTTTTAGCTTCAAACTCATTTCGAAAGAGCTTGAAAATAATCCAGAAACTCATTGCTGGAACAGAGGATCACCAAAACATGCAATCTAAAATTCATCTTGACTCTAATGCCAAAGTCCACACACAAATGGACAATCCTTTTATCCTTAACTCAATAGGAAAAACTAGGAAGAAAGAGACTTTGGTTGGAGGTCAAAAATGGTGAGGGAGGTGAAGAAGAGAGTGAAGCCTCAACACATGAGAGAATCACTTTTAGAGGGAAATTTTAGATCTAACTTTTAGATGCACAAAATGCATGAATCATATTTTGCCGGTAGCCTTCCCCTTTATATCTATATATAAAGGGAGGATAGTGTGATGCCAAGGTGGCATTACACCTTTCCCAAGGTGGGAGCACCACCTAAGCATGCCAACGTACAAGCAACTTGCAAGTTGCATGTTAATTTGCATGAATTTAAATTTTATTTGGAATCTACATTTCATTTCATGAAATGTCTACCAAATAAATTCTAATTCCACTCCAAATGAACATTTCACTTGAATTCTCCCTTCAAAATCAATTCTTCATTTTAATTAAATTAAACAGTTGTATTTAATTAATCTTTAACTTGACCATTAAGTCAACTAGCTTAACTTTTTAAACTAGGTATTTGTTAACTTAACATTTTAAGTTAATTTGACTACTTAATTTGACTAATTAATAGTCATGTGGTATAAAATTAAATTAACACTTAATTTATTTGCTCTTCATTCAACTCTTTGAATGAATTAGATCAATTTAACAACTAAATTGATCAAGAAAAAATGACTAAAAATTGTGTCAATTGATTTCCTCAATTTTTGGCCACCTAAGAACTCTTCTAACACTTGTAAAACTCCCCTCAATATTAAGGATTGTCGATTGGATTTTGTGTGTGACCCATTAGGTTCTACTGCTCATTAGACAAGGGCTCACAACCTATGTAACTTTAGAATATCATATTTTCACATTAGTTTATGCATATTTAAACTAACCAACTCTATTTAATTAATCTCTATTAATTGAAGAGTATCTAATCTCCTTGGTCGATGTCCAACCTCAAGTCCATGGAGCCTAACAATTGGCCAAATGATGCTTTCGATGAACTATCATAGCTCTACGCGTACCATGCAAATGCAATCCTTCTGTCTCCTATCTCCATGAAAGAGGCATAGGAAAAGATATTTGTCAGCTTCCTAATAATCTTGATGCTATGCTTCTATTCTTAATGTTCAATTCCAATTTGTGACCTCATCATTGAAAAATTCCTTTTCCTAATTATCACACTACCTTGGCCAAGAACCCCTTAGAATCAATCATCATAGAACGCATAGGAGATGCACTTGCTCTTACAAAATGAGGTGTCAAAATCTATCTTAGATCTTATAAACCTCTATATTTAATTAGCTCATGCCCAATTACTACTGGAATGCTTGCTAATTGGCCAAAGGAGTCAAAACATGAGGGAGTAAACATAAGGTTACAATAGATCCTTAGGTTAAAGGACTAATTATATGCACTAGTATAAGCCAGAGAACTAGCCACTACTGATTTGCCACTATGACTATCTAATGGATTCTTTGGGTTGGTCTCCAATACCTTATTCTTTAACAAGCACCCACTAACATGCACCCTTATCACATACGGTTTGCTCGTGGAATAGAGCAATATCCAACCTTTAGATTATGTATCATTAGTGCAAGTCTATCCAAATCTTAGATATGCTATCTCATAAGATTCTATGACTTGGGATATTTAGGATCATGACTACATAAGACTTGTTCCATGATCACCACCTAGTGCGTGACCAAATCCAGTAGTCTTGTGTGATCTAAGGGCTTCAGCCATATGTCAGTAAAGCTATATAAGCATAAGATTAAAATGGCCATTTAGAAAAAATATTATTTAATTAAGATTGTATCACAATTGAAATAGTTTACATGCCAATCTTATTGGCTTGTGGGGTACTATTCCAACACCTTAACCAAGTCCTCTAGTCTTGTATGATTTAAGAGCTTCAACTAAATGTAAGTGAAGTATAAAAAGCATAAAATAAAGATGGCAATTTTATAAGATATCATTCAATCAAGATTGTCTCACAATTGGAGTAGTTATTACACGCCAATTCTAATTGGCTATAGGGAACTATTCCAACAATCACCTATTTTCCCTAAAGCCAATTCCCCATAGCTTTTAAGCGTATCTTCTCAAGATATCTTTTAAAGTGTTTTTCACAATAAGGGTTTAGTTTATGGATTTGTTATATTCACTTATAAGGCTACTCTCTCTACTCGAATATTGCCTCTATTAATGATCTCATAGATCAAATGATGATGCCTCAAAATGTGTTTGGATTACTAATGAGATCTTAGTTTGTTTGCTTGAGAAACAACTCTATTGTTATCATAAAAGACAACTACTAGCTCTGCAATGCTAAGCACTATTTCTAATTCTTGGATGAAGTTTTTCATCAAAACACCTTCTTTTGCAATTTTTGAAGCCACAATATATTCCACCTTAGTGGTAGAGTCAGCTATGGTGTCTTGTTTGGAACTCTTCCAACTTAGCGCACCATTATTAAGGAAAAATATCAAACTTGGCATAGATTTAAGGTTATTTTCATCGTATTGGAAGCTTGAATTCAAAAACCCTTCATGTTTCATTCTCCATTGCCATGTACTAAAAAAAAATCCTTAGTTTTTCTTCAATACTTTAGGATTACTTTTACAATAGTCTAATGACGTTTTCATAAATCAAATTAAAAGTAACTTATAACACTCAGAGCATTCACTGTATTCGGTCTAGTACATTGAACAACATATATTATGCTCCCTTTTGCGAATGCATAAGGTATGATGGACATTTTTTCTCTCTTATCTTCAGTCTTTAAGTCCATAAACTTAAAGAGATGAAGACCATGTCCCATGGGAAAGAATCCTTTTTTGGATTCTTTGATACTAAACGTCTTTAGTATCTTGTCAATGTACACCATTTAGGAGAGCCCTAATATCCTTTTTGATCTATCTCTATAGAACCATATTCCTAATACGTAGGACACTTCTCCCAAATTTTTCATATAGAATTGTGGGGATAACCATACATTAATATGCATTAGCCCTTCTTTCTCATTCTCCTAATGAGAAAAATGTCATCAACATAAAGCACAACAAACTAGATTGAACTCCTACTAGTTTTTTTATATACACAAGGCTCAAACACTTTTTTGACAAAGCTAAATGATTTGACTGTCTCATCAAAATGTATGTTACAGCTTCAGGATGCTTGTTTTAGTCCATAGATGCACCTTTGCAGTTTGCAAACCTTTTGTTCACTCTTTTTGGATGTAAAACCTTATGATTGCTCTATATAGATTTATTCTTCAATGTTTCCACTAAGAAAAGCTATCTTTATATCCATTTGCCATATTTAATAGCCATACTAAGCAGCTATAGCAAGCATAATCCTAATAGACTTAGGCATAGTGATTGGTGAAAAGGTTTCCTCGAGCTCAAATATCGAGTCTTTGACGATAATATTTTGCCACTAGTCTAGCTTTAAAAATCGTCTCCTCTCCATCGACTCCTAACTTATGCTTGTAGTTTGATTTGCTACTTATAGGTAGTATACCTTTTGGTAGATTTATCAAAGTCTATACTTTGGTGGAGTACATGAAGTCCATATTGAATTTGATGGCCTTAAGGCAATAACCCAAATCTATGTCCGACATAGCTTCCTTATAGATCTTTAGATTACTATCCATTTGCTACATGTCATCAAGGAATTCGAACCTTTTTGGATGCATCTTAATTTGGTTTGACCTTCTAAGAAGTTATCTAATAGGTTTAAGATGCTATTTTTTTATCACTTGTGGGATATTATGATTGTCTTGAACTCAATCAAGCTCCATGACAACACTTTCTATCTAATAGAAATTGCTTTTTTAAAAAGGTGGCATTCTTTGAAACAAATATCTTTTGTTCTAAGAGATCATAGAAATAGCAACCCAAAGACTTTTTGGATATACCACAAACTTGCACAAGGTAGATCTTGCATCCAACTTGTCTTCCACCAGTCTCTAGATGTATATGGGAGGCCTCCAAACTCTTTGTTAAGAATAAGAAGATGCTTTACCATACTACATCTCATGTGGTGTCTTTGGCATCGACTTTGATGGTACTAAGTTTAGTATTTTCATCGCCATGTCTAAGGTGAATCCCTAAATAGAGATAGGCACATCAGTGAAGCGCACTATGTCCAATAAAGTACGATTTCTTTTTTTAGCTACTTCATTATGTTGGGGAATACTTGGTGGGGTCTATTGTGAGACAATCCCATTCTCTTTTAGATAACCTAAGAACTTGATACTTAAGTATTCCCTTTCTAATTCGATTGAAAAGTTTTAATACTAAGCCTTTGTTACTTTTCTACTTCATTTCTATACATTTTAAACTTCTCAAAAACTTTAGACTTGTACTTCATAAGACACACATGTTTGAATTGTCATGCCCCAAAATCAAACTATATAATCTAGTCTAACGGCGTGAAACTTGGTCCTAAGAAAGTGAGTTATCAATTAAAATCATATCCATTAATAAACTCTAAACATTCCTAATAGTTCAAATAAATCTTAAACAAAGAAAACTCAAAATTGTCTAGAAGTTCAATAAACAGTAAAAGTAAAACAAGAATTAATTCCTCAACATGACAATTGGAACTAAATTACTACTAATTCCTAATCAAAAGTCTTCTAACTCTAATTCTCATCAAAAAAGGGTTCAACATCCTTATCAAGGCTAGTTTGTAGGTTCGCCAGAAGGAAATTTAAAAAAAAAGTGTGAGTAAAGGACTCGATGAATGCCAAGTTGATGCAATGTGAGTTCAAGAATAAATCATGATCAAAAGGTGCATAGTGATAAACATTTGAGAAAAATAATGATAAGCAATCATGCATTATACGATCGTAAAATAAGAATATAATAGTATATAGTTTTTTTAATAGGCTGACAATTAAATGCTATGATCAAATAGTATTTGTTATAGCCTGTCAACCTTATTCTCACCATAACAGTCCCTCATCGTTCTAAGTAAAACAAGACCTTACCAAAATAGTGCTCGAGCCTAGGTCCTCGAGAAATCTTTTGACCCACTTCATCCCCAAACGGCTTCTGTTGTGCATTGGGAGTATTAGACCATGGGGGCTTGGGGTTCAATTAGCAAGCCCACTACCGCTTGGTGAGGTCCCTCACACACCTAGACCAAGTTGGATCTGACTAACAATAACGGTAGCAGTAAGAGTAAATCTAGTCATCAATGTTGATCATCGTATTTGATTGCTAATCTAAAACCATGTTGAAATAATATCAATGGCTTTAAAAGAAATTGCTTTTCTTGCATCATGAAACAAAATAAAGAAATTTACGTGTAATGGAATATAATTATAGCGTAGTGTCATTGAAAACAAGCTACAAATAGATTATACTATAGCAAATATCTTTCTGAGTTTTAAAACATAATATTGTGTAATATTTATAGGTTTAGGCACTCATAGGACTTATCAATTGGATCAAAAATAGATTTCGTCATGTCAAATCCTCAATCACCTGTTGAAATAATAATAATAATATCCAACTTAATCAATATCTCACTTAGGAAACTTCAGTTGTACTCTAACTTCAATTGTTCACAATATCAGGCCCCCATTATAAGACTATAAATAAATTGAAACTTATCTCTCTTTTGTTTTATATACTAACTAGCATTAGTTCCAAACTAACTGAATTTAGATTCCCCATGCGTGTAACCCCAATCCTAAGCATACTTAATTAATTGAGTTTGTTTCTTTATTATATGTGTTAAAATGCTAACAATTATTTATAAACTAAGAATAATTGAATAAAAAAACTTCTCTAACCAACAATATTAACACTTATTAACCGTACAGTAAACGCATGAGAAGAAAAAGAAGCAATTCCACTGACCACACATTAAAGTTTAAATTTATTAATAATATGGTTCCTCAAGCTGGAAATTTGATGTGCTCTTACCTAATTAAAAAGAAGTCCCAAGCATCACTTTCACAATCCAAGAATAAGAGTTTTGGATTCTAGTGGCGTAATTAATTAGTTGGATGACTATATATGAGAAATTTAAAGCCAGCTAAATTTAAAAAAATAAACTTCTTCGAAAGGGATTGCTTTGAGAGTCATATAACATCAAAATTTACTTAATTACATTCTAAAATTAAAGAAGTTGTGTTCATGAATTTAAAAGAAACACTGATAATAAAGAAAACCTACCGTTACTCATGTTTAAAGTTCATCAAAAGAAATAAAATAAGAACAATTAGTAAAATTTATCTAGCGAATAAAACAACAGTCAAAGCAAGAATCAAGGTTAATTTAGCAATAATTCGGCTAGAGTATGATATCTTGAAACTCGAATTGGTTCCAATTTCAATTTACTTGTTCAATTAAATAATTTTAGTTCTTAACCAAAAATTGTGTTTGATGTATTACAAGAATGAAAAACTTATATAAAAGTTAAAAAGAAAATAATTTTTCAAATACCACAAAAGAAAAGGGAATAAAAAAGAATCGAGTGATCCCTGCGGGTCACATTTCATGGCTTGCCTGTGGAAAACATTTACTAAATGTTTCCTCTCTCTCTCTCTCGGTGTCTTTCTTGATTTTTTTTTTTGTTCAATTAAATAATGGCAACACAATTTTAAGCAAAGTCATGGGATGCAGACAATACTCACACAAGCAAATTTGCAACCAAAATGAGGGTAACAATCAACCCAAGCTGTGAATTCTCGACTTAATGCATAAACTTTTCATGGGAATCAAGACGCTAAATCCATGCATCATTATTCATTAAATAACAACAAGTCTAGTTATAGTATACACATGCCCAAGTGACCAAAAATCAGAAGAGAAATTAAAACGGGTTTAAACTTACCATTGCATGCTCTCTTTCTCTCTTCCTTCTTTTTCCCTTTTTTTTTCCCTTTTTTGTTTCTATTGTGTGCTGTTGATTAGAATGAGTAGGGTTTTACTATTTACGTATATGGAAAGAAGTAGTTTAGTGTAGTAAGGATTCTAATTATTTTCCTTAAAGGACTAGGATATTATTCTACTTTAACTCTAGCATTTTTATTATTAATTACTGAAGGTTAATAATTTCATTCTTGTATAGTACAATATTAATTCGGTAGGATTATAATTTATACTTCCTAAAATATAGAGTATCAACATATATATGGACCTAAAGTACAAGTTATTACAATTTGATCATGAGATAATTTAATGTTATATATATTGCAAAGTGATATTTCACACCTTACTACAACATTAACTGAACTAATAAATAAAATAAAATAAGGTAAATTAATCAGTTAAATACATAATAAAATTTTGAGGCATTACATCCCACCTCCTCAAAGGAATTTGTTCCCCAAATTCTAACCCAAGTTAGGGAAGAGTTTTGAGTAATACTCTCATATTTTCTCCTAGCTTTCCCACATTACCTCGTCTATGTTATGGTTCCTTAGAGAATCTTTACTAGCGAGATTACTTTAGTGCATGGCTTTTTTATTTTTTGATTTTGGAATTGAACTTATTTCTCTTTGTGTGGCATATCCTCATACTTAATAATATGCAAGGGGTCTAGGTGATATTTCTTTGGTTGTGACAGATAGATTATATTATGCATCCTTGTAAGATTTGGTTGTAAAAAACATTTGATACGCTACTGCTCCAATTCTCTCCACTATTTCAAAAACCTAGATATCAAGGGTTCAACTTTCTTCCTTTACTAACCTTGAAAACTCCTGCCTAAGTGACACCTTCCAAGGTACCATATCCCAAACATTGAATTCCCAATATCTTTTTCTATTATTCATATAGCTCTAACTCATGAATAGTGTAGCTCTGCTCTTATAGTTTCAATTTTCTTTAGGCATAGGCTATTACCTTATTTTTTTACATTAGAATGTATCCTACGCATTTTTTAGAAGTATTGGTATATACCACAAGATTCTCAGTATCCTCAGGTAGGGCTAGTGTTGGTACAATATTAATCTTTTCTTAAGCTCTTGAAAACTAAGCTCACATTTATTAGTCCACTTAAATGGTATATTCGTTTGAGTTAGCTTAGACAATATGGTTGCCATTTTTGAGAAATCTTGTACTAATCCTCTTGTAGTAACCTAGCAGTCACCAGAAACTTCTCACCTTAGTCACTATTTCTATCATTTTCCATTATAGCACTAGCTTAATTGTGGATAGATCAAACTTAATTCCTTCTTAAAAAATGATATGACCCAGAAAGGCTATCCTATCAAACTAAAACTCACACTTACTAAACTTACCATGAAGTTTATGTTTTCAAAGTGTTTGTCACACTATCCTCAAGTGTTCCTCAAAAATCTTTTCATTCATTGAATAGAAGAAGTATGAGTTTATTTAAAATTGGCCTAAACACATAGTGCAATAACTTTATAAATGCCACAATCTATTAGGCAACCTAAATGGCACTAGCACAATCTTAAAATGATCATATCAAGAGTTTAATGTTGTCTTAGGTATATCCTTGAGTCTATTCTTTAGGAGGTAATACCCTTATCTTAGTTTCATTTTAGAATAGACCCAAGATCCTTGTAATTGATCAGGAGCTCCCTATTCTATGCAAGAGATACTTATTCTTAATTGTAATATTATTCAAGCTATGGTAATCTATACACGCCGTCAAAGTCCCATTCTTTTATCCATAAAATGGATTAAGGTCCCCAAGGGGATGAACTTGGCTACAACAACTCACTTTTATGTAGCCCTTATGACTAGACTTTATATTCCTTAAATTTTGTTGATTCCATCCTATATAGAGCCTTAGATATTGGGGTCATTCCTAAAAAACCTCAATGGAAAATTCCACTTCAAGATTTAAGGGTAGCATAGTTAATTCTATAGGAAATATATTAAGAAAACTCACAACTATGAGGACTTCATCAATCCTAATCTTGTCCTTAGTCTATTGATTAGGTATGCTAAGTTTCCTATCTTACTCATTCTCAATGCCTCAAAATCAAAATCATTGTAGTTAGAATTTGTTCCCTTGTTAGTTCAATTATTGATTTCCTAAGCTCACACAAAGTAACTATTACCAAATAGAATAGTTGTCTCAAATTCTAGGTGAGGCTTCTCATATTGTAATCTATATCATTGCCTTTATTTAGATCTATCTCTTCACATCTTTTCTTATGTTGAAGAGGATTTCTTTCATGGTAATCCCTATCATCATCAAGTCAATGTTTGATTAAGTTTGGGTAATCCTTTAGAGATATATTAAACTTTTGGGAAATAGGTCACTTTTAGCTAAGGTTGTATTGTTCACTTCCTATAACCTCGACCATGCAGGGTAACGTATCTAAATGATAAATCAACTTACCTGGCCTTTGACTAACCATCTTACAAAATAAGCTAGATCGGTAAAAGAAAATATCAAAGTACTCTAATAGGTTTTGAATAAAGGTAGTCAAGGATTCATAATTCTTAAAAGAAGAAAACTAATAAATTGTAGAGCCTTTTTAGTCCTAGCCTCATAGAATCTCATGAATCCTATCATCAAGTACCAAAAGAGTTTGATCACATCAATTAGCTAACCAAATAAAATTTTTCATAATCCTCACTATCATATTAAATTTGATTATTCATAGTGATATGACCTAAATTCTCATATTATTTCCTAAGGATTCTATGCCCAAATTCCACAGTCTGAAGAACTTATCCTAACATAGTGTTAGGTTTAAACTTGGCTTTGATACCACTTTTCATGCTCCAAAGTCAAATTATATAGCATAATCTTAAGGTGTGAAACTCAATCCAAAAAATTGAGTCGGCAATCAAAATCATATCCATTAATAAACTCTAAACATTCCTAGTAGTCCAAATAAATCTTAAACATGGAAAGCTAAAAATATTTAGAAGTTCAATAAACAATAAAAATGAAACAAGAACTAATTCCTCAACATGACAATTGAAACTAAAATACTACTATTTTCTAATCAAAAGTCTTTCAACTCTAATTCTCATCAAAAACAGGTTCAACTTCCTCGTCAAGGCTAGTTTATAGGTCTGGTAGAAAGAAATTAAAAATAATAGTGTGAGTAAGGGACTTAGTGAATGCCAAGTGTGTGCAATGTGAGTTCAATAATATATCATGATCGAAAGATGCTTAGTGATAAACATTTGAGAAAAATGATGATAACTAGTCATGCGTTATACAATAGTAAAACATGAATATAACAATAAATATATTTTTTTAATAGGCCGATAATTAAATGTGATGATTAAATAGTATTTGTTGTAACCACTCAACCTATGACTCCTATCGTAACAATCCTTTATCGCTTTGAGCAAGGCATAATCTTACCAAAATAGTTCCCCTCAACCTATGACTAGAATGATATTTTTCATTAAATGACCATCTTCATCTTATGCTTGTCATACTTCACTTGTATTTGGTTGAAGCTCCTAAATCATGTAAGACTATGGGACTTGGTCATGCATATGATGATGATCATGAAATAAGTCTCTATCGTCATGATTCAAATGTTCCAAGTCATAGAATCTTAAGAGACAGGGTATCTAAGATTCATATAGACTTGCACTAACAATGCATATTCTAAGGGATTGGTATTACTTCATTTCATTAGCTATCTATATGGGACATAAATGTATGTTGGTGGGTGCTTATTAGAGAACAAGTTCACTAAAGAGCTACCTCAAGAATCCACCAACTAGCTGCAGTAGCAAGTCGATAATGGCAAGTTCTTTAGCTTACAATAATGTATAAAATTAGTCCTTAAACTTGAGGATCCATGGTAACCCTGTGTTTAGATCCTTATGCTTTGACTATTCTTAAACTATGTAGTGGATCATCTAGGGTTGAGATGGGGCATGAACAACATAAGCATAGAGGTTTGTGAGATCTAGGATGGGATCCATCTCTTCATTGTTGTGAAGGACAAGTACATTTCCTATGTATTTTATAATAATTGATTCCAAGAAATCCTTGCACTAGGTAGTATGACACTTTGGAGAAGGTGTTTTTCGAAGTTGAGGTCATAAAAGGGAATTGAACATTAGATGTAGAAACATAGTTACTGAGATTATTGGGGAGCCAAAAATATCTTGCACTAGGCCTCTTTCAAGAGATAAGAGATGAAAGGATTGTATTTGTATGGTAAGCATAAGCTATAATGGTTCATCAAAACATAATTCATTCATCCATTTAGCTAAGCTCCATGGGCTTATTGCTAGACATCAACTATGAATATTGGGTACTCTTCAATTAATGGAGATTGATTGAAAAAGTTATTAGCTTAAAGGAGTTTAAACTAATTTGAAAATTTTGATATTCAAAATATCACAATGAGTTGTGAGCTCATGTCCAACTAATGGATGAACCTAATGGGTTATATACAAAAGCTTATAGGAAGCTTTTATTTGATAGGAGAAATTTTCTAAGAAGTTAGAAAATTCAAGTATAGGCATTTTGAGAAAAGGACGAGTAACTATTAAATTTCTCATTTTGGCTTGATTAATTGAAGTATTAAATTTATCAAAATAAATTAAGAAGTTAAATTAGACTAATTAAATTAAAGAGTTAATTGAATTAGTGTCATGTGACAATTAACTAGTCAAGTTAACTTAAGGAGTTAATTTTTTTTAGTTTTTTCAATTTTTAGGCAGGGGGATCATCCCTAATTTGATCTAAGTACCCCTCTACAGATCCTTGAACCCAATCTAGATTTAGGGCTAGGATTGGTGCAACTAAGGTTACTTCAATCCCTATGTCACCCCTACTAGGCCTGCACAGCTGGGCTCAGCAAAATTTAAGGAGTTAAGTTAACACTAATTAACTTAAAGAGTTAAGTCAATTAACTTAAGGAGTCAAGTCAAATTAATTAAATTAAAGAGTTAATTTAATTAATACGAGAATTTGGATTTTTCTTTTTTTTTCGGGGGGGGGGG
>JACGDI010000193.1:807761-877878 GCA_014898725.1 Jacaranda copaia
GAGTCAAATGGAAGAGTCCATTTAAATTTGAATTAGAGTTAATTAGCATTTCATTTCATGAGATGAAATGCAAATGTGAATAAAATGCAAATGCACATGTAAGTTGGCAAGTTGGCAAACTAACATGGGAGGTGTGAATTTTCCTATGCATCTCTCTCACCTTGATAAATAAGCCACATGGTCGACCACTTGGAATGGTTAAATGGCATGCTGACATTTTCCATCCAAAAGTGTGATATTCATGTGTTGAAGATTCACTCTATTTTCTCTCCCCTCTCTCTCTCACCTCCATTAATGCTTCTTATTACCTTCTTCCTTTCATATTTTAGCAAAACTTAGGTTAATTTAGTACTTGCCTACAGTGTGTGGACTTTGTCATTAGAGATCCTACACTTGGAGGACTTAGAATTCCTTGGTAGATTATTATTTACACCGATTTTTGGTAGTAGATTTGGGTGACCAAGGAGTTTCTAATTTCAGCAAAATTTTGGCAACAAATCACTATGTTATAGACGATAAGACTACCAATTGTTCCAATTTTTGGATCTTAGGAATGGGACCGAACATTATCATCTTTTGCTATGTGTAGATCATCTTTTAAAGTGTTCATCAGAGTGATCTTCTTATTTTCTTTGTGTTGATCTACAAAGGCAATTTCTTTGCATTTAAATATTTTTTTGGAGTATGAATATGATCCTTGGGAAAGAGTAGTTTGGTTATATTTTGCCAGTTTTTGGTTTTGATATTTGGATCCCAATCCTACTCCTTCCTTCATGCATGAGCTTAGGTCATTGGGAAACCCTACAACCCACCTCAGCCACAAACAACTTCTACTATGTGCTAGGAGGATTAGGTCATGGGGGATTGGGGTTCAACCAACAAGTCCACTATTGCTCGGTGAAGTCCCTTACACACGTAGACTAAGTTAGATCCAACTAACAATAACTGTAGCAGTAATAGTAAATTGAATCATCCATGTGGATCATTATATTTAACTGCTAGTCAAAACTTATGTTGAAATAATATCAATGGCTTTAAAAGAAATTTCTTTTCTTTCATGAAATAAAATAAAGAAATTCGTACACACGGTGGAATATAATTATAGTGCAATGTCATTGAGAACAAGCTATGATTGAATTATACTGTAGTATAATCTTTCTGGGTTTTGAAACATAATATCATATAATACTTATAGGTTTAGGCACTCACAATACTTAATAACTGGATCAAAAGTAAATTTTGTCATGTCAAATCTTTGATCACCTGCTAAAACAATAGTCATATCCAACTTAATCAATATCTCATTCAAGGAACTTCAATTGTACTCTGACTTATTTCATTCATAATATCATGCCCCCTTATAAGATTATAAAAAAAATTGAGCATCTCTTTCCTTTGTTTTATGTACTAACTAGTATTAGTTTCAAAATAATTAAATTTACACTCCCTATACATGTAAATCCAATCCTAAACATAATTAATTGAGTTTGTTTCATTATTATATATGTTAAAATGGTAACAATTATTTATAAACTAAGAACGGTTGAATAATAAGACTTCTATAACCATTAATGCTGACACTTATTAACTGTACAGTAAATGCTTGAAAAGAAAGAGCAGTGGTTCCACTGACCACATAATAAATTTTAAATTTATTAATATTCTAGTTCCTCAAGTTGGACATTTGATGTGCGCTTACCTAATTAAAAAGAAGTCCCAAGCATCATTTTCATAATCCTATAATAAGAGTTTTGGATTCTACTGACATAATTAATTAGGTGGACGAGTATGTGCAATTTAAAGCCAGCTAAATTTAGAAAAATATACTTCTTCAAAACGATACTTTTGAGAGTTCTATAACATCAAAATTTACTCAATTGCATTCTAAAACTAAAGAAATTGTGTTCATGAATTCTAAAGAAGCATTGACAGTAAATCAAAATCTACCCTTACTCATGTTTAAAGTTCATCAAAAGAAATAAAATAAGAAAAATTAATAAAATTGATCTAGTCAATAAAACAATAGTCAAAACAAGAATCAAGGTCAATCTATCAATAATTCGGCTAAAGTATGATATCATGATACGCAAATTGGTTCCAATTTCAATTTACTCATTCAATTAAATAGTTTTAATTCTTAACCAAAAATTGTATATGATGTATTACAAGAATGAAAAACTCATATAAAAGATGAAAAGAAAACAATTTTTCAAAAGGAAAAAATGGAGGAAAAAAAGAATCAAACACTCCTTCTGGATCACAAATTGTGAGCTGCCTATGGAATATGTGTACTAAATGTCTCCTTTCTCTCTCAGTTTCTTTCTTTTTTTCTTGGTTCAATTAAATAATGACAACATAATTTTAAGCAAAGTCATGAGATGCGGATAGTACTCACCCAAGCAAATTTGCGGTCAAAACTTGGGTAACAATTAACCCGGGCTATGAATTCTCAATTTGATGCACAAGCTTTTCGTCGGAGTGATGACACTAAATTTGTGCATCATTATTCATTAAATAACATCAGGTCTAGTTGTAATATACACACGCCCAACTGACCAGAATCAAAAGTGAAATTAAAATGGGTTTAAACTTACAATTGCAGGCTTTCTTTCTCTCTTCCATCTTTTCCCGTGTTTTTTTTTTTCTTTTTTGTTTCTATTGTGTGTAGTTGATTAAAATGACTAGGGTTTTACTATTTATATGTTTATATATATGGAAAGAAGTAGTTTACTCTAATAAGGATTCTATTTATTTTCCTTATAGGACTAGAAAATTTATCCTATTTTAACTCTAGCATTTTTATTATTAATTATCAAAGTTTAATAATTCACTCTTGTATAGTATAATATTAATTGAGTGGAATTATAATTTATACTCCCCAAAATATAGAGTATCTACATATATAAATGGACCTAAAGTACTAGTTATCACTATTTGATCTTGAGATAAATTAATGCTATTTATTTATATATATATATATATTTTATGAAATGATATTTCATGCCTTACTACAAGTTTAAATGTAATAATAAATAAAATAAAATAAGAAAAATTAATCAATTAAATGCATAATAAAATTTTGGGACATTACACGGACTGAGTGTGATCATTGGTGAAGGTAATGAAGTACGAATAGCCTCCTCTAGCACTAACTCTTAATGGCCCACATATATCTGTGTGGATGAAATTTGAAGGACTTGTGGAATGCTTTGTTTGTCTTACAAAAGGAGTTTTGATCATTTTTTCTTTTAAACAAGATTCACAAGTAGGAAGATCCTCTATGCCACTAACATTTAGTACTTCGAGGGCTTCTATCTTCTCCATACTATTCTTGAAAATATGTGCAAGTCTAGTATGCCATGAAGGTTTGTGTGGCACTAAGATCCAAATATTTTCAAAAAACTAAATAAACTAGCCCATACACCACCACAAGTATCTAGACAGGCATGGAGTTTAGATTTAGAGGAGGAAAATACCTTGGTGAAAATAGAAAAATGAAGAGCAAAAGTAGAACACCCTTCGACCATTGAACAAGCTCCTCACTGGCGCAATAGAATCACCACTGATTTTTCTTTAGTTGGACTCTTCCTTTTGGGCTAAAATATTTACTAGAACGTTTCAAAGCTTTGGGAATTCTACATCTCAAAAATTAGCCCAATCAGATCACCAGAGGTTTCCCAGAACAAGCTAGAATAGGCTGCCAGAAACTACTTTAACAAGAGCAAGAGTAACCAAAATGGATTGCCTCTAATGTAATAGTCCACACACCATAACTATGGCCTATTCTCTACAATATGACTGGAAATATCTGCAAACAATATGAGAGGAAAGGCTAGGAATGTGGAGGTGGAAGGTGGAGAGAGTTAGATAAAATAATGAGAGGCTAACAAATTAGATGCCCACTACTAAAGGTTGTTGGGAGAATAATCACACCTAGCATGCACACTTTGAATAGCTAGCCATCCTTCTCCTATATCTATATATAGGAATGGGATGGTGTGTGGTCACACACCATCCTCAAGGAGGTGATGCCAAGGTGGCCACTAACTTGTAATTAGTGAATAAGAATATTAATTGAAGCACATATTTCATTTTATGAAATGTCTTGCAATTAAATTCCAATTCCATATTAAATGAACCTTCATTTAATTATTCTCTCCAATAATTAACTCTCCAACATCATTAAATTAAATACTTTAATTTAAGTAATAATAATTTGACTTAACTCTTAAGTCCAAGTATTTAACTACTTAAGTTAGTCAAAATTAATTTAACCCTTAAATTAATTTGATCAATTGATAGTCATATAACATCAATTAATTAACCTTTAATCAATTGATCTTAATTTAACTCTAAAATTAATTTTACCAATTTAACATTTAAATAGATCAAGCTAAGATGACTACAATTTTCCCTCCTCCAAAATCAGTCATGAATTTTTTAACTCTTAGAAAATTGTCCTTCCTTTAATAGGTTATGTTATTAGCTTTTTATGTGTGACCCAATAAGTTATATCATTCATTGGATATGGGCTCACAACTCTTTGTGACTTTTGAAATATTAAATATTTACATTAGTTTAAACTTTTTTAAACTAAGCGACTCAATTCAATTAATCTCATTAATTGAAAAGTGCCCAATCTCGATGGTCGATGCCCAACCTCAAGCCCTTGGAGCCCAACTAATTGGCTGAAATTATGCTCTTGAAAAACCATTCTAGCATTATATGTACTATGCAAATACGGTCTTTCCTTCTCTTATCTTCTAAAATAAGCTTAGGGCAAGATATTAGTTGGCTCTCTAATTGCCTTGATATAATGCTTCTATTCTTAATGTTTGATTCCATCCATTCATGGCCTCATCTTTGGAAACACCTTCCTAAATTATCACATCACCTTGTGCAAGAATTTCTGGTAATTGATCACATAGAACACATAAGAGATACACTCATTCTTCACAAAGACAAAGAGATAGATTCCATCTTAGATCTCACAAACCTTCATGTCTAGTAGCTCATACCCAATCTCTACCCGAGTGGCCTATTAAGTGACCAAGGAAAAGTCAAAGAAAAAGGGCCAAACACAAAGTTACCATAGATCCTCAGGTCAAAGGACAAATAATATACACTAACATAATCGAGAGAGCTTGCCACTGCGGCTATCTAGTGGAGACTCTAGGTAGGTCTTCAATGCTTTGTTCTCTAACAAGCACCCTCTAACATGCATCCATATCTCATATAGGATAGCTAATAAAATAGAGCAATATCTAACTCTTGGATTTATGCATCATTAGTGCAAGTTTATTCGAATCCTAGATGCCATGTCTCATAAAATCTTATGACTTGGAAGATTTAAGATAACGACCATGTAAAACTTATTCCATAATCACCACCTAGTGCATGACCAAGTCTCATAGTCCAGTATGATCTAGGGGCTTTATCTAAATGCAAATGAAGTAAATAAAAAGCATAAGATAACGATGGCCATATAAAAAATATCATTCAATCAAGATTATCTTACAATGAAATAGTTTACAGAGTCAATTTAATTGGCTTGCGGGGCACTATTCCAACATGCCCGAGAGTGGCACTTTCTTGGTTATCTATTTTTGTTTTGTTTCTTTGAATGTGCATAAGTGATGGTAGGGAATCTAATATGTAAAATCCATTGTTTAAAGTACCACATGCAATCAAAGAATCATTCGTTATTACTTTCAATTTTCCATCACTAATTGAAAAATCATATCCTTTGTTGTCTAGAATAGGTATTCAAATTATATTCTTCACAAGATTGGGTATATAAAAGCAAGAATCTAATACAACATAAGAGTTGCCCAATTCTGACTTTACTACTCTTACAATCTTGGTTGCAACCTTTGTGTCATTTCCAAGGCGAAACATCATATCCCATCACTGAGTGCTCTTTTTCTTTCAATCCCTTGTAACGTATTATAAAGGTGAGAACCACATGAAATATCAAATACCCATAAGGACGAATTTGTGGTTAAGTACACTTAAATGAGTAACACACCCTTTATAAGGGTTGCAAGATATTCCTTGTAGTTGCGCTTCCAATATCTTATTTCACCATAATAGAAACATGTGGCATCTTTCTTGTCCTCTTTCTTTTTCTTCTCAATTCCTCAAAAGGGCTTCAATGGTTGCTTCCCATTCAAAAAAGATCCCTTTTTCTTCATATCTCCATTCTTCTTATCTATAAGGCCTTTAGACTTAGAAGAGGATGCAAATATCAAAAGCTTATCTTTTTCCATAGTCGACTTGACCATTACCAACATATTAACCAATTTGTTATCATAACCTCTTGATTTGACATGTTAAAGTTTCTAACAAAGTGATCAAATGAGATTGGTAATGATTAGAGGATCAAATCCACATAAAGGTCATTATCCATGACCACGTCCAATTTAGCAAGCTTCTCAATGAGACCGATAATTTTAAGAACATGGTCATGGACACTTGCCCTTTCAATCATTATTGTCCTAAAAAGCTCTCTTGACAATGTATAACGTTCGTGTCTAAATTACACCACATACAACTCTTGTAGGTGCAAATGTATCTCAGAAGTAGTCTTTATGTTTTCATGAGACTTTTGGAGCACATTGGACATTGATGCCATCATAAGGTGATGGTTTTGAAGGTTAACTTCTACCCATTTTGCAAACACATCACACGCTTCATCATCAGCATCATCACCAACAGTATCCAATAGACTTTGAGTAAAGACATAAGTTATCATTTCTAAGTCAAGAATAATTTTGAGGTTTCTTAACCAATTACTAAAGTTACGCCTAGTGTACTTACTGGTTTCCAAAATGACACTAAGTGGATTCTTAACCATTGAATGAGATTTCAAAAATCTACAAAAGCGAGAAAAAGAATATAAGCATGTGATTGAATTTAATATTAGAAAACATGTTTACAAACTTTCAAACATATTTTTCTTCCACTATTTTATCAAATTCTTCACCTTCTCAAGAATTTAGGAATCATATTTCTTTGTGAGAATTGTGCTCCAAAGGCATCATTTGTGGACCCACGACTTGTGAGACATCTACAAATAATCCTAAAGTAAATAACTATTACTAATTGCATCTCTATGCAACCCTTGATTTATTTTACCTCAAGTTTTGTGTAGACCAACGACTTGTGTGACATCTACACTACTAGGTGTTAAGTCATACCTAACAATCAATCTTTAATCATAAACTCTACTATGATCATTTCACAACTCTTGCGACAATATCATAGTGAGTTTTAGATTAAAGTGCATCATATGCCACAGAAGTGATCATAGCTTTCCTCTAACAAAGTGTTTCATGACTCATGAACTAACACTGAATTAAGGTAGCATCTCATGTCACCACTAATTGGTAAAAGTCTTAGATTAATTAGAATTTAGTTTAATTCATATCCAATTTAACTTATTATTGTCTTAAACTTAGAATCTTCTAAGTTGAGGGTTTTTCTTGCTTTAAAAGATCTCAACAATTTTATATTCTCTTATTTGGGTTCTCTATATCATAATCACGCATCTCATACATTAATAAGATAAAGAAAAATATAAATGAGTAAATGCACTTAGCATGTTCCTAGGGTGGAATAGCCATAAGCCTTAATTAAGTAGTATACTTAGAACCATAAGTGCACTACTTAGTTGATTTTAAATGGGTTGATTAAATCTTATCTATTACATAAATGTATTCCATAGATTTATAAGTCTTCAAGCCTCCTTGTCTCTTTGTAACATTTTACAAGAGATAAGAAATCCTCATCCCTAGAGTTTACTCTCATAACAATTACAAGATAGAAAATCAAGAGGTATATGCAAGTCTCTATTTAATACAACTATTTTCAAACAACTTTGAAAGAAATAAAATTAATTTAAAGGCTCATGATCATCCCTCATACATCTATCATCCATTCAAAAATTAATTGAACAATAAACAAAAATTGGCAATCAATCCATCCAATCAAATGCTTATCTCATAAATAATTAATTAATAGGCAAAAGTAAGCATAACTATTTATGCATCTCATTTTTGCACTAAATTCAAGATTAACTTAAATATGACTTTAAAAGCTAGCAAAAATGTCCAACATTTCTTAAAACACTTGCACAACTATTGTGAATCAAAATTACATGACCTCAACTTTGTGAAACACCTTTTCCAAATTATCAAACTTCATTGTGCAAAGAATTCTCAGAATCAATCATTATAGAATATATAGAAAATGCACTCCTTCTTCACAATAATGAGAAATAGATCGTTTTTTAGGTCTCACTAATCTCCATGTTTAAGTAACACATGCCAAATCTAAACCTCGGATGACCTACTATATGGTCAAGGCAAAGTTAAAGCATAAAGACCTAAACATAAGCTTACTATAGATCCTCAAGTCAAAGAACCAATTATATGCACTATCGTAAACTTAAGAATTTACCACTACAGCTATCTAGTAGATTCTCTTGGTAAGCCTCTAGTGAACTTATTCTCTAACAAGTAGCCATTAACATATTTCCATATTTAACATAGGTTGCCCATGAAATGAGGCAATATCTAACTCTTTGGAATATACATTGCTATTATAAGTCTATCTAAATTTTAGATGCCTATTCTTATAAGATTCTATAATTTGGAATATTTAAAATCATGACCTTAGAAACTTATTTCACCATCACAATCATATATGTGACCAAGTCCTATAGTCTTGTATGATTTAGTAGCTTTAACCAAATGCAAGTGAAGTATAAAAAGCATATGACAAAGACAACCATTTTATGAGATATTATTCAATAAAGATTGTCACACAATTGGAATAGTTATTACACACCAATTTTAATTGGTTGTGGGCACTATTCCAACTACACCACTTTGTATTTATTGGCGTGTGATTTGGAGGTGCATATGTCAGTTTTAGAGAAGTCTAATAAGTAATTAAGACCACTTCTTTAAAACGTCAAGTGTTTTATTATCCTCTTTTTAAGTAGAATTCAAATGTACTTGCATTTTCACTACCATTCCCCAAATTCCTTTGGCCATCCAGATCAAGCACATTGTTAGAGTTGAGACGTCCATTCGTAGTGCTTGTTAATTCAAGTGCTATCCTTTTTTAACTTTACAAAAGTGAGTCTTTTTATCTTTCTTTTTCTTAGATTTTATCCATTCTAATCTTTCCATATCTTCAATTATATTTCGAAGAGGCTAATTGGTTTTTCTTTGGATGCCCCTGGTAAAAAGTAAGTTCTCATAAGAGTGAGGATTTAGAAAATGGATAGTGCAAGGTCAAGGCTAGTTCCTCTAGCAAAGGAAAGATACAAGTTGCATAGGGGACTAAAGAGATTACATAGGCTAGAGAGGTCAGACTTTTAAGCTCCAAAGAATATCTATATATGCAAGATCATTTTTTGGAGATCAGGAGTAATGTGGTGGCAAATGAGCTAGCAAATATCAAGGAGACATTTCTCTTTCCCAATGAATACAAGATTATTGTTCCAAGCTTAAATAATCACATGGATAAGCCTTCCACCTAGGTGTAAGGTGGTTCATCTGTCAGCATGCTTTGTTGGCTTTGCTTTCTCATAACTCTGGCAGAAAATGAGATATGAGGGAAAGATCTTTACCCTAACTAATTTTGTTGGAACTTATACTCCTTAATTTATTCTTTTGTGGTTATTATGAGGACTTCCAATCAAACCTTCTCTCTTTTTGAATTTTTATCATCTGTTAGACTACTCATCTTTGAGAAAGTCTAGTTGGTTGATTTTTATTACCTTAGGGCCCACCTAGGGTGGACGATTATAGAACCTTTGTCTTTGATGTTTGGGAAGGGTTAGAAAAAATGGTTTATGTATATTCAACCTCCTTTAAACATTATCTTTGACTTTTGGAGTTAATAAAGGTCGAAGAAGGTAACATGACTATAAGGGGATAGCCTATTTGGTAGTCTAAGTTCATAGAAGGTATTTCTAAATAGGATCTTAAGGATGAATAGTTATCAATAAGGAAAAGCTAGTTGCAATGGGGTTGTCCTTTGCAATGTTGGTGGTTGACATTAAGGTGTGGTAAGGTAATATCTCTATTTTGCTACTTTATAACATTCCACTAGCGTACAAACTGTGTGTGTGTGTGGAATGTAATTGGGTTTGTTGTTTGGACAATGTTACTTTTATGCAATCTTTCATCATTTTGTAGAATTAATTTTTTGTGCATTATTTTCCTTTATTTTCTCAATCTCAAATTGCTCTTTAAGTTTCTTCTATGCTTTTTGCTTTCCCTCTATTCTTTGCTGAATGTTGAGGTCGGGGGGAGGCTTCGACAAGAAATATAATTTTTTATTCTTGTTTTTGGTTGTTTATCTTTCTCATCAAGGAGTCTAGTAATTAAATCCATGTGTCATGGTTAGCTAATGCTTTTAACTCATGTGCTTATAATTACTCATTATCGTTTCTCATCAAAGAGTTCAAATTTTAGGTTTTTATCGATCATTTTCATTAGGGAGTCTATGTCAATTTGTCATATTATTAGGATGATTCTTGTACTTAAGTTTGCAATGCACGCATTAGTGGGTTGTGGACTTCAATTGGATTTGTAATGTTGCAAACTTCAAGCTAATTTAGTGAGTATTAAAGAATAGTCATCAAATGTTGGTCTCTTTTGAGAATAGTATTGAATATACATTATCATACCAAGAAAAATTAGAATTTCACTATGATGAATAATTAAGAGATACATGATTAAAATATTTTTAAAAAGATAGTGAAACACTTTTATGAAGTTGTAGTTGAACAAAGATTAGGTAAGAATAATCTACTTTCCTTTAGTTGCTATTTAGAGAAAATTAGGGAGTTAGCCAACTACGGGTTCACTCGCTTCTGGTCCTGCATTTTTTTATTTTCTTGCTCTTTCTTTCCTAGTCATCTTCTACTTTTATCTAACTTGAGGTGGTTGGATTTTATTTGAGATGGTTAGAATCAACTGATAAGGTTTAGCATTTTCAGGCTTTTTCAACATCGTAGATTAATTCCCTTGCACTAGCTAGGTTAGGGAATTTAATTTTATAGAGGTAAGTTGGATGACTACTTTGAAGTTATTGAACACTGGTAGGCCTAAAATCACATTATATACAAGTGAAGCATCAACTACTAGGTATTGCACTATTAATGCCCTTCTTCGATGTAATTCCTAATAAGGTGGACAGTTGTATGGACCCAAGCTATATCATGTGGGACTTTTTGAATCCAACGAGCAATGAATTAACTTATTGTATGTTTAGGGATTCGATGTTCATTTTATTCAAAGTGCTAGCAAAGAGTATGTTGGTGGAACTTTTGTTGTTGACCAAAAGCTTTCAAATAAAGAAGTTTGAGATCACCAAAGTGACCATCATAAAACAGTCAGGTCATAATTTATAGTAATGCATTGGCAAGTACTTTAAATCATCATTCATGAATGTAATAGGTTCTAAACTAGTGGATACATGGAAGATGATACCTTGGCCACAATCTACATTAATTAATTACTTTTGCATTAGCTTTTTGGATGAACGAGTCTCCCATCCTACTAGTATATTGCCGATAATGTCAATGATGCCCTTAACCACCAAAGTGCTTCCTTTCTTGCTTTCTGGTCAAGGGTGCACAATCACTCATGATGGTAGAGTTAGCCCTTTTCTTTGTATCATTTTAGCTAGTAATGTACTTTTTGAGATGCACTTGTGGGATGAGACATTCAATCTCATTATGTAGTTGGAATAAGCTATCTATGTCATAGCCCTTTTGTCAATGGAAATGGCAATATTTTTTGGGATGCTTTATTTAAGGTCTCTCTAGCAGTTTTCTTAACCGTTTTAGCATGTTTTGTCCTTCAATTTCCAATAACACCTCTTTTCAGGTGGCATTCAATAGCATATAAAGATGGAATCTTTTTATTGGCGAGTGAGCTCTATCTTTGTTATTTCTTTCATCCTTCTTGGACTTTGGCTTTGATTTCTCATCAATATTTGACCCTCCAAAATTCATTCTATCCATTTGTTCTTGTGCCATGTATTTTTTGGCAATGTCAAGCAAGTGTTCCATGGTCTAGGGTTGGACCCTAACTAAAGTGTTAGCACAACTTGTTTGTCAAAGCCTTAGAAATAGAGCATCAATAAGAAAATCTACTCTTGGAAATGATATTTAATTTCAATGTTCTTAGTGTGTGAGTGTAATACTAGATTTTTGGAAATACTTATAGCACTAGTACTATTATAGAAAGTAGGCACATAAGACACATTTATACCAAAATCATGCAAAATATACTTCATTCATAATACTTAAGTGTAGCAATTATTCAAGGCCATATATCTGCCTTGGTGGTAGATAATGCAACTACACTATTTTTTACTATACCATGAGACCATGAAAATAATGAATGTAACCATATTCTCCATAAAATAATGTAAAATTTATTTTGTCAAACTCAGTTCCATGGTCACTTTGAGTTTTCTTTATGAAATAATCCTTCTCATGTTGAAGCATTTTAGTGAATGGAATGAAAACTTTTAACATAGCATTTTTATTAGCAAGGAATACCACATATATAAAATTAGTATAATCATCTACTATGATAAACACATATCTTTTACCTCCAAGAGAAGCAGTTTTTGTAGGTCCAAATAAGTCGATATGGAGAAGGTCCAACGGCATAGAAGTTGTAACCTCATTTTTCTATTTGAAAGATGTTTGGATTTACTTCTTTTCATTGCATACATCGCATATCCTATCCTAGCAATGTTCAACTTTGTAACCTCTTTGACAAGATCTTTCTTGTAAGATGAGATATGAGCTTTATTTTCACATAGCCTGATCTCCTATGCCATTTCCAGTTTCATTCATCTGTAATAGTTTAACACTCCATATTTTGGTAGGTTAAACCACCAAAGGTTATACAATAAACATTTCCATTCCTGGTAGTAGTAAAAATTAGTTTCCTATTTTTTTTAGTTCATAATGAGTATGTTGGAATTTAACCTCATAACCTTCATCACATGATTGACTGATACTAAGTAAATTACTTTAGGCCCACAACAAGCCATATATTACCAATAATAGTGCCAATCCCCTTACCAATGGTACCTTTATATATTATACATCCTTTATATTGTTAGCATAGAAAACATTCCCTAGAAGTTGCTTATTAAGCTTGAGAAATATAGACACATCTCCCACCATGTGCTTGGAACATCCGTTATCCAAGCACCACTTCTTTTTTTAGGGATGTTTCTTAGCATGTACCTTAAAGAAGATTAGTTTGTTTTTGCTTCCCAAACTATGTTGATCCTTCAGGTTTAATAGTAGATAACTTTCTCACCTAAACAAATTTGATACTAATAATCTTTTCAATCGAGCATTTATAATTGATATGACCAAGTTTACCACAAGTAACACATATTTTTCGAACTAGTTTGAAATTCTTTCTAGAAGTTTTTAAAATTAATTTGGTATCTTTTTGGTTCTTGTTGTTTCTAAATGTCTAACCATTTTCATTATTTATAGGCGGAATGGGCTTCTGTGTATGCTTAACACTTGTGGAACATTCACCTACATCTTCCATAGCATGACAACTTTCTTCAATAATTTTTTTACCTTTGATTTCATAGCCCATATTCTCAATTTCTCTCTTCAAGGAGTTATTTTTTTGGTGAGCCAACCATTCACTTTCTTTTTGCATTCTACATCAAGGGTATCGCTATTGTTATCCATTTTCAATTCAAACTTATGCTTATGAGCTCTATTTAGTCCCATCTGCAAATAATTTACTTTGTCTTACAAAGCTTCACTTTTATTAACAAGCATTGTAACATGAATTTTATAAAGATTTAACAACTTTTGCACATCCTCATCAATGTTAATTTTATCTCTAGAATCATAATTAGAATATGAAGAGGTATCACTTGATTTACCATGTAGTCATTCTCTTCATTGTCAAAATTTTCACCATCAAATTCATCCCACGTGATTACCATCATATTGGCTTTAGCGTTTTCTGCATTTTTCTTCAATCACGGACAATCATATTTTTTGTGTTTGATTTCATTGCATTTTTAGAAGTGAGGTGTCTCAAAACTTTGTGTCCCGGACTAGTCTTTAAGCTTTTGATTTATTTTTCCAAAATTTCTTTTTGAGGTTCAACAATTGCTTTAATCTTTGGAAAGTTAGTATGATTTTATCCTCAACCTATCCTCTATCAAGATCTACTTGAAGTTCTAAATTGGAATTAATCCCAAAATTAAATGCAATGTTCTTTTTAAACTTTATCTCTGAAGCTTCATCTTTGTTGAGTAACGTCATCTAATGGGATGTGAGAGATCCAATCAGTTCATCTATGGTTATCTTGCTAAGATCATGAGCTACCTGGGTAGTTATTACTTTTGGTGTCCACTCTTTTGGAAGCAATCTCAAAATCTTCTAGACTTGCTCATCTTTATTTATAGTTCTACCGAGTGTGAAGATGGCATTTATAATTTTCATGAATCACAAATATTTGACTTATTGTCTCATCATATTTCATCTAAAGCATTTCATAATTATGAATGAGAAAACTAATTCTTTCTTGTCGTACCTAACTAGTATCTTTGTGGGTTACTTGCAAAATTTCCAACATTTGTTTTATTGTAGTGCATGTACTAATTTAGTTATACTCCTCTTTTGTGAGAGCATGCAACAAAATATTATTGGCCTTAGCACTCATCAAGATGGCCTTTTTATCATCATTTATTGTTTATTTGGAACCATCTATGCATCCATTAATTTTGCTGAAACTATTGATCCTTCACTAACCATATCCTATAAATCAAAATCCATGGTAATAATATATCTTGCATCAAAATTTTCCACATAATATAATTAGAACCATCAAATAGTAGAGGTTAATTGTGCGATTGCCCTTCTACAAAGATATCCAAAGTGTTAATAGCCATAAGATCTTTTACTCAGGTAGTTACACCACAATATAGAGGCATTAGCTTTGATGCCAATTAAAAGTGATTACAAGCCCAAAATGGTGGTGAATTAGGCTAAAGAGATTTTAGTGTAGCAGAAGTTTATCACTCAAAACCTTTTAACCTTTCAAAGTACTTTTAGGTCTTTTGCAAGAAAAAAGTCCTAGACACTAACTAGAATTTGTAAAACTAGTTAAGTTACCAGTCAACTAGTGATAAATTAAGAAATAAAGCAAAAATAAATAAATAATGGCAATTATAATGGTTAAGAAAATACCTATTCCACTACCTAAGTTTTCACTTAGGATTTGGAGCCAGTCAAATTAATATTATGTGAGAGAGTTTGTATAATATAAACACAATAATTTGAAAGAATAAGGATCAAGATACCCTAGCAAGGTGAAAATCAACTCTTCAAGGACAACTAAACTAAAATCCCAAATGGGATAAGGCATCTTATAAGATGAGAGTGATTATAAATCTAAGAGGGAGGTGAATTAGACTTAACAGATTTTAGTGCAATGGAAGTTTATCACACAAAAACCTTTGGTCCTTCAAAGTACTTTGAGTTTTTTGGAAAAAAATAGTTTTAAACAATGAGTACAATTTTTGAAATATGTCAAGCAACCGATAAGTTTAGTGATAAATAAAGCAATAAAGCAAAAATAAATAACTATTAGAATTTCTAATGGTTTGGCGAACGCTTACTCCACTATCTAAGTTTTTACTTAGGATTTAGAACATGTCAAATAATATTATGTGAGAGAGTTCATATAATATAAACATAGTAATTTGATAGAATAAAAAGATAAGGATTGAGACAATGTAGTATGGTAAAAATTAGTTCTTTACAGAGAGCTAAATACAAAATTCTAGATGATATAGCAAATACCAAAATGATATGAAACTAGCTGCTTTGTGAATAAGCCTAGGAAAATTTCTACCAGACTCATTTGCACAACCTCTATGAACTAATGCATAAGTTGCTACCACTCTATATAACAAACTTTAGACACTTTCTCCAGACCAAAACTTAGAGCACCACAAAAGATTCCATTAGCATTGCTGTACTAGTTTTTTCACCTAGATGTCTTTAGAGCCATACCTAATTTGTTCTCTTCACATGGTCCTCAAGAGTAGGTATGACTCCTATCCCTCTTCCCCACTATGTCATTTGAGACACAAATAGCTTTGTCCTTGTTTCTCCATGACTCATCCAAGGTAATCTCCTGAAGGGCAATGCAATAATCCTTAATTCACATCAACCATGCAGAAAATATTTCCATAATCAAAACTCTTAAATTTATGCAAAATATATTGAAATAGTGCCCCACAACCAATTAGATTGGCATGTAAAACCACTCCTTATATAACAATTTGAAAGAGGTGTAATGCTAAAGATCCAATTTAAAACATTTAAAATTGAAATCTAACATAGAATACACCTATCCAAGGATCTAAATCATGCCTATATAATGGATTAAGGTTAGATGGTTACCTTTCAAGTAAAATCCAACCAAAAACTTGAAGTAGAGCTTTCTTTCCCAAAGGCAGACTACTTTTGGTGCAAAAAAGTGTGATCAACTTTTGATTGGGAAAACTACCCTGGATTCAACAAAAATATAGACCAAAATTTCACCAACTTGATGGATAATGTCCAGTAAAAATTGCAGTACCAATATCCTTCAGAAAGACCTCGAATAGAATCTAGAAATGCACTACTCGAACATAAGATCACCAAGTAAGCAATCTAAAATTCATCTTGCCTCTAATGTCAAAGTCCACACACCAATTGACAATCCTTTTCTCCTCAATTTAGATGGAAAAATAAAGGATAAAGAGAGCTAGTAGGAAGCCAAAAATGGTGATGGAGGTGAAGAAGAGATTGAAGCCTCAACACATGAGAGAATCACTTTTGGAAGGAATTGTGGATATAAGTTTTAGATGCACAAAATATATGTGTTTCTTGTGCTGGCCACCCCTCTTTATATATCTATATCTAGAGTGGAGATGGTGTGATGCCACCAACAAATGAGAGAAATACTTTTGGAGGGAATTTTGGATCTAACTTTTAGATGCACAAAATGTATATGGTTCTTGTGCTGGCTTTCTCTCTCTCTATATCTATATATAAAGTGGAGATGGTGTGATGCCAAGGTTGCACCTCACCCTCCTCGAGGTAGGGGTGCCACCTAAGCATGCAAACTTGCAAGCATCTTGTAAATTGCATATTAATTTGTGTTGAATTTGAATTTAATTTGGAAACTACATTTCATCTCATGAAAGGTCTACCTAATTAAATTCTAATTCTGCACCAAGTGAACATTTCAATTGAAATATTCCTCCAAAAACAATTTTTTATTTCAATTAAATTAAACATTTTAATTTAATTAAACTTTAACTTAACCTTTACGTCAACTAACTTAACTCTTTAAGCTAGATTTTGTTAGCTTAACTCTTTAAGTTAACTTAACCAATTGATAGTCAAGTGGCACCAAATTAAATTAACATTTAATTGGTCTTAATTTAGCTCCTTAAATTAATTAAATCAATTTAACAATTAAATTAATCAGGTCAAGATGACTAAAAATTGTGTCAACTGATTCCCTCGATTTTTGGCCACATTGGAATTCTTCTAACACTTAAAAAATTACCCTCAATATTTAGGATTGTCTATTGAATTTTGTGTGAGACCCATTAGGTTCTACAACTCATTGGAAATGGGCTCACAACTTTTGTGACTTTAGAATATCATATATTCACATTTGTTTAAACTCCTTTAAACTAACCAACTTAATTTAATTAATATATATTAATTGAAGAGTACCCAATCTCTATAGTCAATGTCCAACCTCAAACCCTTGGAGCCCAACAATTAGCTGAATGATGCTCTTGGTGAACCATTCTAGCTCTATGCATACATGCAAATATGGTCCATCCATCTTCTATCTTCATGAAAAAAGCCTAGGACAAGATATTTTTCGGCTCTCTAATAGCCTCAATACTATGCATCTATTCTTAATGTTTGATTCCTATTTGTGATCTTATGTTTAGAAAACTCCTTTTTCAAATTTATCACACTGTCTTGGGCAAGGACTGTTTGGAATCTATCATCATATAATGCATAGGAGATGCACTCACCCTTCACAAAGACAAAAAATCAAATCCCTTCTTGGATCTCATAAAACTCTATGTCTAAGTAACTTATGCTTAATCACCACCAGAATGCCTGCTAGATGGCTAAAGTGGAGTTAAAGCATGAGGACCTAAACATAAGGTTACAAGGGATCCTCATGTCAAAAGACTAATTATATGCACTAGCATAAGCCAGAAAACTAGTCACTACCAACTTGCTATTACAGCTATCTAGTAGATTCTCTAGGTGCGTCTCTAGTACCTTATTCGCTAACAAGCACCCACTAATATGTACCTACATCACATATGGTTTACTCATGAAATCGAGCAACATCCAACCCATGGATTATATATTGTTAGTATATGTCTATCTAAATCTTAGATGCACTATCTCATAAGATTCTATGACTTGGGATATTTAAGATCATGACCATGTAAGACTTATTCCTTGATCACCACCCAATACGTGACCAAGTCCAATAGTCTTATGTGATCTAGGGGCTTCAGCCATATACTAGTGAAGTATTATAAACATATGATGAACCTGGCCATTTATGGGAATATCATTTAATCAAGATTGTATCACTAGTGAAATAGTATTTCACGCCAATCTTATCAGCTTGTGGGTCACTATTCCAACTTGATTGAATAATATTCTATAAAATGGTCATCTTTGTCTTATGCATTTAAGGTATTCTTCATTTGCATTTTCTTGAAGCTTTTAAATTATATAAGGCTACAGGACTTGGTGATGCATATAATGGTGATCATGAAATGAGTTTCTATTAACATGATTTTAAAACAATCTAAGTCATAAGATCTTAAGAGACATGACATCTAACATTTAGATAGATTTGCACTAAAGATGCATACTCCAAAGAGTTAAATATTGTCCCGTTTCATGAACAATCCATGTAAGACATGGATGCACATTAGTGGGTGCTTGTTAGAGAACACGTATACTTAAGATTCACCTAGAGAATCCCCAAGATAGTTAGAGTGACATGTTGATAATGGAAAATCTCTAGCTTATGATAATGTATATAATTAGTCATTTGAGTTGAAGCTCCACATTAATATTATATTTAGGTTCTTGTGCTTTGATTTTGTCACAACCATATAGTAAGTTGCCTAAGGCTTAAGTTCGCCATAAGCTACCTAAGTATAGAGGTTGGTGAGTTCCAAGATAGGATCTATTTTGCTCGTTTGCGAAGAATAGCAGGATCTCCTATGTATTATGAAATAATCAGTTCTTAGAAATTCTTACACAATGTAGTATGGTAGTTTGGAAAAGAAGTTTTCCAAAGATGATATCATAAATCAAAATCAAACATCAAAAATAGATACATAGTTGTTGAAGCTATTAGGGAATCAACAAATATTTTGTCCTAGGCCTCTTTCGGGAAATAGACAATAGAAGGGCCATATTAGCATGATAATCGTAAGTGGAACAGGTTCACCCAAGATTAATTCATCCAATTGGTTAGGCTCTATTGGCTTATGCTAGATTTCAACTATGGAGATTGAATACTCTTCAATTAATAAAGATTACTTGATAGAGTGATTAGTTTAAAAAAGTTTAAGCTAATTGGAATATTTGATATTCACAAAATCACAAAGAGTTGTGAGCCCATGTCTAATTATTTGGTAAACCTAAAGGGTCACACATAAAGGCCTTAAGCACTCCAATTGGAATTTGAGAAATTATCTAAGGCATTAGAGAATTAAATCGGTCAAGTTTGGAAGAGACCAAGTTGACTAATTAAAAATAGGTCACAATGTCTTAATTAATTCAAAGTGTTAAATTAATTAAATAATTTAAGGATTTAAATTAGTCCAATTAGATTAAGACATTACTTTAATTGGAGCTATGTGCCAATTTAATGGATCTAATTAGCTTAAAGAGTTATGTTGATTTAATTAAATTAAGGGGTTGATTTAATTAATTGGAGAATCTAAATTTGGAGGAAAAATTAAAATGGAAGAGTCCATTAAAACATTCAGTAGCGTTTTAATTTTCTAGCTAAAATTAGATTTTAATTGATGGAAATTAAAATCTAACTAAGCCTACAAGTTGGTATGCTAGTTTGTAAGGCGTGAGGAAGGTGTAAAGGATGCATCTAGAGGCATCCATCACACCTTATAAATAGCCCTCACATGCACCTCATGGTTGGCCACTTGTTCATTTATCCCTCCCAAAATTCTTTCAATTAGTTGGGATAAAAAAACTACTCTCTTAGATTCTCTCCATAGCTCTCTCTCTTTTCTCACCCTCTCTCCACTATATTCGTCCTTTATTTTCATTCTATTTCTAGCATTAGAGCGAGGATTTAGAGTGTAAAATGTGTGTGGATACCTCTAGAGACACTACATTTGGAGTGTTAGATTGTCAGTGAACAAGGAAGATCACTAGAAGAAAAGTTCTTCTAAAGGCGGTACAAGGAAAACCAACTGGTGGCATTGCTCCTTTGGAAGATGATTTTTCCATTGTAAATCAAGATTTTGGAGGATTTTTGAAGGCCAAAAATTTTTGCACTTGAAGACCAAACAGAGATAGGAGATAGCCACAAGAAAAGTCTCCTTCAGAAGATCATCATGTTGATTTTGTGAAAATCAATCAATGTGGATCTTTGAGTGTAGTGTTGCAAGTTACTTTTGTTGTTTTAATTTCCTATGGTGATGGATCTTTGCCTCACTACAACATTCAAGTGGTATTAGAGCTAGTCTTATGCCTAATTTTAGATTTGTTTAAATTGATTCATGTGATAAATTGATTCTAAAAAGTTTAGTTTCTTGATTCGATTATGGATTTAAGAATTTAGAGTTGTTCCATGTCGCCCTTATTGTGATGAATTGAATTACGTCAATATGTGATTGATAGTGATTTAGATATGTGGGCATGAGATTTGATTCATTTGCTAGATGTTGACATTTGGAGTGTTAGATTGTTAGTGAACAAGATCACTAGAAGAAAAGTTCTTCTAAAGGTGGTACAAGGAAATCCAACTAGTGGCATTGCTCCTTTGGAAGATGATTTTTCCATTGTAAATCAAGATTTTGGAGGATTTTTGAAGGCCAAAAATTTCTGCACTTGAAGGCCAAACAGAGATAGGAGATAGTCACAAGAAAAGTCTCCTTCAGAAGATCATCATGTTGATTTTGTGAAAATCAATCAATGTGGAACTTTGAGTGTAGTGTTGCAAGTTACTTTATTTTGTTTTAATTTCCTATGGTGATGGATCTTTACCTCACTTCAACATTTAAGTGGTATTAGAGCTAGTCTTATGCCTAATTTTAGATTTGTTTAAATTGATTCATGTGATGAATTGATTCTAAAAGTCCAGTTTCTTGATTCAATTATGGATTTAAGAATTTAAAGTTGTTCCATGTCGCCCTTGTTGTGATGAATTGAATTACGTCAATATGTGATTGATAGTGATTTAGATATGCGGGCATGAGATTTGATTCATTTGCCAGATGTTGATTTGGCATGAGATTATATTAAATTGTGATTTAGCATGTTAATTGCTTAAAAGTGTTTTGACAAATTTTGGATTCATTTGGATTGGATTTACTTGAATGAATATGAGAAAATAGTGATTATTCATGAATTATATTTTTGAAGCATGTTTGAGGACTCTTATTTCCAATTTTTAAAGCGTTTAAATTCTAGAAATTTATCAAAATGTGAATTAAATGATGTGTTGGAGGTGTTCAAGAAGTTTTACTTGCAAAATAGCACAAATTGTGCACGACCAAGCTAAGGTAACATTGTGGTAGGGTTGCACATCACTTGGCAGCACTCTGGCACAGCAATGGGCATGTTGTGCATGTGCCTACTACATGTTTTGGGTAGCTAGCTGGGCAAAGGCTCACACATAGGCTGCCTAGGCTTCGGTTCTTGCTATTTTGGTGCGTTTTTGCATGCAAAACTTTATAGATTCATTCTATTTTGAGGCATAAATGTTATGCAACTCCCCAAAATGATGTTAGTCATTATTGCATATTTTTATGAATAAATTTAAGATGATGTTCAAGACACGTGCAAAATTAGGATGCATAAGTGTTGTGTTAAATTTTGCTTATAATTAATTATTTATGTGATAAGTATTTAATTATAATTTGATTGTCAAATCTCGTTATTGTTCATTTAATTATTGAATGATGGATGGATGGATGGATGGATAGGATGAACATGAGCCTTTAATTTGGTTTAATTAAAATTTAATGTTGATTGAATGGGTTGTAACTAAACAGGGCTTGCATGCCTCTTGTTCTTTTATCATATAATTCTTATGACAATAGAACACTTATGAGGTGAGGGCTTCCTTTCTTGCAATTGTTGTGAAAAGGCAAAGGAGGTCAAAACGATCAAGAAGGGTTAAAGACCTATTAATGTGTGATATGTATTCATTTAATAGATAGAATCTATTAATTTAATCAACCCACATAAATCAACTAAGTGTTGTAACTATAACTCCAAGTGCATCACTTAGTCAAGGCTCCTCCTCATCCCAAGTATTAATGCATGCTAATTGGTAGGCTTATTTACTTATTTATGTTTTCTTCATCCTTTGATGAATGGTGAAGCATGCCCATGGTAGAGTGAAAGTTTTTGTGAAGCAAAGATCAATTCTGAAAGCAAGACTAGCATTAGGATCTAATAATAAAAATTCATAAGCTTAAATTAACTAGGCCACTCCTACAACCAAGTATCTAGTCATGCTATAGATCTGGATTAGGATGAAGAATTACCTCTCGTAGCTTAAAATCAAGGAGCAAATCAATAATCTTTCTCGGATCCAGAAACTATCTAAAATCGGCACAGCAGAAAGGCGGCAACAATTTCCCCAGTTAAACTACTTCAAAAATCACTAGATTAAATTTGGTGCATCTCCACACACTGAAGAAACAACTTTGAAAAATTTGGAGCAAAAAGGCTTCTAAATTGCTCCAGAACAATTTGCTAATCTGGAGTTACAGCAGGTGGATCTCCAAAATCTAGCAAGTTAAGTACCTTGCCTTTATTGATATGGTCCACTCACCAATTAATCTTGCAATTTCCCCATACTAGAAGCTGGTATGAAGTTAGAGTTAGAGAGGAGAAAATAAGATAGAGAAGGCTAATTTTTAGGTTAGGAAAAAGAAGAAATGCAAAACTTCAACACATGATGCAATGCATGGAGAGAGAAAGAGAGAGAAAGAGAGAGAGAGATTAGAGAGGGAAGATGCAAAGAATCTTATTCTTAAATATAGCTTACCCACACACCCTCTATATCTATATATAGAGGGTGGAAGGTGTGATGCAAGTTGGCATCATACTTTTCTCAAGGTGGGCGGCCATCTTGATGTGCCAAGGTGGCAAATTCAAATTCAAGTCCAACTTCAATTTCATGTGTATTTTAATTTCATTTAGAATCTAATTCCAAATTAATTAGGATGCTAATTCAAATGAACATTTCATTTAAATTTTTCCCCCAAAAAGTATTCTTCCCATTAATTAAATTAAATAGTTTAATTTAATTTTTAACCTTTGATTTAACTCTTAAACCAAACAAGCATGACTATTGATGGTCACCTTAGCAGCAATTAATTAATTTCTTAATTATTGGTCTAATTTAACTCTTTAAATTTGTTGATTAATTTAACATTTAAATTAATCAAGCTAAAATTGACTATCAAATTAAGCACCTTGACAATCGATCACCAAGGAGATATTTTCTAACACTTAGAAAATTGCTCCATCAAGTTCAGAAATTAATTAGCTTTTATGTGTGACCTCATAGTTTCTACCATGTATTTGACATTAGCTCACAACTCCATGGGACTTTGGAATATCTTATATTTGCTTTAGTTTAAGACATCTTTTAAACTAATCGAATCAATTCAATCAATCTCAATAATTAAAGAGTATCCAATCTCTATGGTCAATGTCCGACCTCAAGCCCATCGAGCCCAACCAATCGGGCAACATGAATGTTTTGGAAAACTATTATAGCTTTACACGTACCATGCAAATACAATTTTTTCATCTCCTATCTCCCAAAAGAGGCATAAAGCAAGATATTTGTTAGCTTTCTAATAGCTTCGATACTATACCTCTATTCTCAATATTCAATTTCATTGTGTGACCTCATCTTTGAAAATTTTTTTTCCAAATTTTCACACCACCTTGTGCAAGGATTTCTAGGAATCAGTTATTATAGAATGCATAGGAGATGTACTCACCCTTCACGAAGATGAAAATTTGGATTCTATCTTAGATCTTGCTAACCTCCATGCCAAGTAGCACATACCCAATTTTAACCTGAACAGCCCACTGGGTGACCAAGAATGAGTCAAAGCATAAGGACCGAACACTAGATTACCATGGATCCTTAGGTCAAAGGACTAATAATATACCCTAGTGTAAGTTAGGGAACTTGCCACTACCAACTATCTAATAGATTCTCTGATAGGTCTTTAGTGTTTTGTTCTCTAACAAGTACCCATTAACATGAGCCCATATCTCATATAGTTGCTCATGGAATGGAGCAATATCCAACTCTTAGGTTTTTCCATTGTTAGTATAAATCTATCAAGATCTTATATGCTTTGTCTCATAAGATCTTATGACTTAGAAGATTTAAGATCACAACTGTGTAAGACTTATTCCATGATCATTACCTAGTGAAATAATTAAGTCCAATAGTTTAATATGATCTAAGGGCTTTATCCAAATTCTTGTGAAGTAATGAAGAGCATAAGATGAAGATGGCCATATAAAGAATATCATTCAATCAAGATTGTTTCACAAAGAAATTGTTTACATATCTAATCCTATTGGTTTACCAGGTACTATTCCAACAATCTCCCATTTTCCCTAAAGCTAATGCCCGATGGCCATGACACCCATTTTCATAAGATATCCTTCAAAGACCTCTAGCTTTTAGGGGTTTAGATGATTCTATAATATTATCTCCTAAGGCAACTTTATCCACTTAGTTGTTGTCTTTATCAATTGATATCATATATCAAATGATAACGCATTTACTGTGTTTGATCACTGATGAGATCTTAGCTCAAATCCTAAATTATCTTTTCAAGACAATCATAGACTCATGTATGTTGGGCACTATATCTAACTCTTGGGTGAAGTTTTTATCCAGACATCTTCTTTTGTGATTTCCAAAAGCACAGTGTATTTCACCTCGGTAGTTATCTAGGCTATGGTGTCTTGTTGGAACACTTTCAACATACCATACCACCATTAAGGTACAATACTAATCCAAAACTGGAGTTTAGGTCATCTATATCAAATTGGAAACTAAAATCCAAAAAACTGTACGAATTTCAATTTTCCATTACGGTATACCAAAAATATGTCTTTAGTGCTTCTCAAATACTTAAGGATTATTTTAACAGCCTTCCAATGACATTCACCAGGATCAAATTGGAACTTATTCATAATGCTTAGCTAGTGTGCCACATTCAATCTTGTACATTAAACTACAATGTTATGCTTCCTATAACAGAGCCATAAAGTATGTGGGACATTTTATGTCTCTTGTTGTAAGTCTAAGGAGCCATAGACTTGGAGAGATGAAGATCATGTCCCAAAAGAGAGAAATCCCTTCTTAGATTCTTTAATACTAAACTTTTTAAGTATCTTGTTGATGTATGGTATTTAGGAAAGCCCTAGCATCTTCCTCGATCTATCTCTATAGATATGTATTTTAAATACGCAAGATGCTTTCCCCAAATCCGTCATGGATAATTGTGTAGATAACTACACTTTAGTACACTCTAACATTCCTTTCCCATTTTCAATGAAAAAAATGCCATCGACATAAAATACAATAAACTGTATACTCCTGCTAGCCTTCTTGTGCACACAACGTTCATACACCTTTTTGACAAATCCAAATAATTTGACTATCATATCAAAAATGTATGTTCCAAGTTTGAGACACCAGTTAGAGTCCATAAATGTATCTCTAGATTTGCAAACTTTTTGCTCACTTCCTTTGATTGTAAAACCTTGTGATTGCTCCATATAATTTTCTTCTTTAATTTTTCAATTGAGGAAGTGGTTATTACACCCATTTGCCATGTCTCATAGTCATAATATGTGAATATGGCAAGTAAAATTCGAATAGACTTAGGCATTGTGACTAGTGCAAAGGTTTCCTTAAAATTAATACTAGGTCTTTGAGTGTAATCATTTGCCACTAGTCACACTTTAAAGGTCATCACCTCTCCATTAACCCCAAGCTTTCGCTTATAGATCTACTTGCAACTTATGGAAACTATTACCTCCAATAGATCTATCAAAGTTTATACTTTATTAGAGTATGTGGAGTCTATTTAAGATTTTATGGTATGTAGTCAATGTTTCGAATCTATGTCCAACATAGCTTCTTCATAAGTCTTTGGATCACTATCCGATTAGCCTATCTCTTGAAGAAATCCAAACCTTTTAATTACTTCTTAATTTAGTTCAACCTTCTCAAAGGTTGTGTGTAAAGTTCTTTGATATTTATTTATTTTTATCATCTATAGGATTTGATGTTCATCTTGAACTTCACCAAGTTCAACAATAATGCATTTTCTATCTCATAAATTTTTTTTTTCCAAAATGGTGGTGTTCCTCAAAACAAATACATTTTGTTCCAAGAGATCATAACCTATAGACTCTCTTGGGTATCTCAAAAACTTGCACAAGGTGGGTCTACTATCCAAATTATCTCCTACTTTCTGTCTCATGTAGGTGAGAGATCCCCAAGTTTTAATATAATAGTAAGAGAGTGCTTTGTCATACCACATCTCAGGCAGTATCTTTGGCATCAACTTTGAAGGTACTACACTTAGTAACTTGGCCACCGTCTATAAGGCAAATCCTCTAAAAGGATGTAGGCTCATTAAAGAAGTTTATCATAGAGTGTAACATACACAACAAGGTACGATTTCTCTTCTACTCTATTATATTAAGATATGTCGGATGGAGTCCATTAGGAGAGAATCTTATTCTCTTTTAGATAATGCAAGAATTTTGGTACTCAAGTATTCTTCCTTTCAATCCGATTGAAGAGCTTTAATACTAAATGCCTTACACACTAACTCTTAGTAGGCCACATCCATCAATATGGATCAAATCTAATAAATTTGTGGAGCACACTGCTTGTCCTACAAAGGGAGCCTTGGTTATTTTTCCTTTAAACAAGATTCACAAGGAGAAAGGTCCTCAATGCCACTAACATTTAGGTTCTTTGAGAGTTTCTAACTCGCTTATCTTATTCTTGGAGATATGCCCAAGTCTTTCATGCCATAAGATGGCATCTTCTTGGATATCTATTTTCTTATTTCATTGAAGATGCATTAGTGATGATTAAGAATCCAATATACATAATGCTTTGTTGAGTGTACCATAAGCAACTAAAGAACTCATTCTTTAATGCCTTCAATCTTCTATTTGATATAGAAGGATCAAATCCTTTGTTATCTAAAATGAGAATTGAAATATTGTTCTCAATAATATAAGGTACAAGTTAACAAAGGTCCAATACGAATATAGAATTCTATAAGTCTAACTTATTGTACACCTTTAGCTTAGGTCACAACTCTTGCACCTTGGCTAAGGTGGTGGATCATATCCCTATCACTTAGTATTATTCTTCTTTCTTATTCTTTGTAACAATTTAGAAGATAAGAACTGCATGCAATATCATATATCCATGAGGAAAATTTTATAGTAAATACACTTCAATAAAATGCATACCCTTTTTAAAGGTTGCAATATAATCTTTACAAATAGCTTCCAATGGCCTATCTAGCCAAAGTAGAAATAAATAATATCGACTATTTCCTCTATAATCTTCTTGACTGCTTCGGATGCTATTAATGGTTGTTTTCACTTAGGGGAAAAACATGTCATCCTTTTACTTCTCTTTCTAGCACCCCTAGGGCCTACAGACTTGGAGAAGAAAATAAATGTTAAAGGTTCGCCCTTATCATGGTCGTCTCCTTCTAGATCAACACTTTGATCAATAAAAATCGGCCAAGATGTGAGGATCAAATCCTCATGGAGATCATTGTCCATCACTGTGTCCTAGTAGAAAAAACTTCTCCAAGCTTAATCATCGTTAGACCATAGTTGATGACACATGACTTCACATCCATCCTAACTTGAAAAATCTCCTTTGACAACATGAACTTCTCATACCTCATTTATTTTACAACTTTTGTAAACTTTAACTAAGTTACCATTCATGTGTCCTTGAGAATTTTGAAGTTTGCAAATACCATCATGAGACTATGAGATATGACAATCCTAAACCTAATTCGTGAACATTACCTGTGTCTCTTGATCTACATTAATCCCAAAGGGATCAAGAGTACCTTGATTTAGGACATATATCCGCTTCTAGAAATCTAGAATAATTTTGAGGTTAACTTAATCTTGGAAGTTTAGCCCAGTTTGGTTTATTGGTTTCCAAAATAAATAACATTAAGTGGAATTTTAAGCCATTTTTTAGATTTAACAAATCCTCAAAAGCTAAAAAGGGAATATAAACACATGATTGAATTTGATATTGAAAATGTATTCATGGTCTTTTATGCATGTTTTTCTCCTACTATTTTATCAAATCCTTCACCCCCAAGAAAAATTCAAGAAATCATATTTTGTAGTAAGAATCAAGACCCCAAGGACTTGCAAATGGACCTACAACTTGTGAGACATCCATGAACAATCCAAAGGTATGCAACTATTGCTAATTACATCTCATACAATTCTTGATATATTTTGCTTCACTTTTCAAGTAGCCCATAACTCATGAGACATCTACATTACTAGGTGTTAAGTTAAACCTACCACTTAAAACTTTAATTTTTGATGGCCGCATGACATCCCAAGACTCGTGTGTCAATGCATGGTGGTTCTCAAATCAAAGGTGAATCTCAGGCTAAGTATATGATCATAACTTTCCATTATAAGTGTGAACCATGACGCGTGAGACATCACACAAATAATTGGTAGCAGCGGCATGCCATATACTATTGGTAGAAGGCTTGGATTAATTAAAACTCTTTTAATTTGTATACATTTTGACTTAATATTTGAAAAGTACTTAGACTTTCTAAGTGGACAGATTTTGCTTGCACAAATTTCATCATTTTATCTTCTTATTTAGGTTTTCTATATCCTAATCCATTCATCACATACATCAATTGGATATGGAAATTATAAATAAGTAAATATGCCTAGCATACTCCTAGGATAGGATGACCATATGCCTAACTAGGTGATGCACTCAGAGCTATAGGTGCACCACTCTATTGATTTTAAGTGGGTTGATTAAACTAAACTATTACATTAGTGTATCCCATACATTCATGGGTCTTCAAAAGTTTTCATGCCTCTAATAGACTCCTTGCTTCCATGCAACATTTACATGAATAGAAAATCCTCACTCTTAGTATTTCTAGTCTCATAACTTTTACAAGATAGAAATTAAAAGACATACAAGCCCCAATTTAATACAACCCACTTGAACAAATAGAAACAAATAGAATCAATGTTAAAGGCTCATGATCATCCCCATTCATTCATTGTCCATTCAACAATTAAATGAACAACAAATAAATCTAGAATTAACAATTAATTCTAATAATTAAATGCTTATCTCACAAACAAATAATTGAACAAGCATAAAATTTATGCCATAATTGGAAGATTAAGTTTAATCAATTTTTAAAAGCATAAAAAATGTCAAACAAAATGTTTGAGAACTTCCACAACACTTGTGCATCTAATATGTGTCGTACAAAATAAAATTGAGCAATAAATAAGTTGAAAATACAACTCAAAACTCACCAAAACTCCACAAACTGGGCAGCCAGCCAGCTTGGGCACACAACTGGGTAGATCGTGCACACAATGCCTAGCCGGTTGCATTGGTAGCCATGGCAACCACTATTTTGGGGTTTAAGGTGTGTCAAGTGTTCTTTCCACTCAACTTTCATGCACGAACAAGTTTAGCTCATGTTCCCAACATTAAAACACATATTTTAGATGAATTTCCAAATCTAAAACACCTTTTAAAAATGGAAATTCAAGTACTCAAATATACCTTCAAGAATTAAATTAAAGCTAGAATCATATTTTTCAAAATCTCCAATAAAAGCACCAATCAAATTGGATTAAAAAATAACCAAAACTCTTTTGATCAATCATAAACATGCTATATCAACATATAATAAATATTAATTCCAAATCAACATTTAACATTAATCACTATAAATCAAATCATACTTGAACATGAATTAACACTTAAATCACATAAAAGCATGCAAACAATTCATCAACCAATTGAGCCACACGCATCATCAACCAAACACTCCAATCAATTATTCGGATCAAATATTCGGTGACATTGATCAATTCATTACATGAATCAACCAAAAAATAGCCCAAAATATAGCATGAAAATGGCTCCGATACCACTTGAAAGCAAAGTAACACAAGGATCTAATAATAAAACATCATAAGCTTAAATTAACTAGGCTACTCCTACAACCAAGGATCGAGTCATGCTACAGATCTAGATTAGGATAAAGAATTACCTCTTGTAGCTCAAAATTAAGGAGAAAATTAATGATCTCTCTTAGATCTAGAAATTATCTGGAATCGGCATAGCAGAAAGACGGCACTAATTACCTGGTTAAACTACTCCAAAAATCATGAAATTAAATTTGGAATACATCCACACACTGGGAAAACAACCATGAAAAGTTTGGAGCAAAAAGGCTCATGGATCACTCCAAAACAATTCACCAATCTAGAGCTACTGGAGGTGGATCTCCAAAATCTAGCAAGTCAAGTGCCTTGCCTCTATTAATATAATCCATACACCAATCAATCTTAAAATTTTTCCTTACTAAAAGATGGAGTTAGAGAGGAGAAAATGCAGTAGAGGAGGCCAATTTTCAGGTTGGGAAAAAGAAGAAATGTAAAGCTTCAATACATGATGCGATACATGGAGAAAGAGAGAGAGAGAGAGAGAGAGAGAGAGAGAGAGAGAGAGAGAGAGAGAGAGAGAGAGAGAGAGAGAGAGAGAGTGAGAGTGAGTGAGTGAGAGAGAGACAGAGAGACAGAGAGAGACAGAGAGAGAGACAGAGAGACTTTGGAGGGAAAATGCAAAGAATCTTATTCTTCACACCAATTGCTATATAGCTGATCTCCACACCCTCAATATCTATATACAAAGGGTAGAAGGTGAGATGCAAGTTGGCATCACACCTTCCTCAAAGTAAGCGGCCAACTTGATGTGCCAAGGTAGCAAATTCAAGTCCAACTTGAATTTGAATTTGCAACCTAATTTTAATTTCATTTGAAATCTAATTCAAAATTAATTAAGATGATAATTCAAATGAAAATTTCATTTAAATTCTCCCTCCAAAAAGTAATCTTCACATAAATTAAATGAAATACTTTAATTTCATTAATTAACCATTGATTTAACTCTTAAACCAAACAAGCTTAACCTTTAAGCTTGACAAATTGATTTTCGCCTTGGCACCAACTAATTAAGTCCTTAATTATTGGTCTAATTTTACTTCTTAAATTTGTTGATTAATTTAATAGTTAAATTAATCAAGCCAAGATTGATCATCAAATTAAGCACCTTAAAAATCAGTCATCAGAGATGTATTTTCTAACACTTAAAAAATTACTCCATCAAGTTTGGAAGTTAATTACATGTTCTACCATTCATTGGACATGGGCTCACAACTCCTTATGACTTCTGAATATCTTATATTCGCCTTGGCGTAAGACACCTTTAAACTAATCAACTTGATTCAATCATTCTCATTAATTGAATAGTTCCCAATCTCTATGGTCGATGTCCAACCTTAAGCCCATAGAGCCCAACCAGTTAGCCAAAATGAATATTTTGGAGAACCATTGTAGCTTTATTTTTATCATATAAATACGGTCTTTCCATCTCTTATCTTCTGAAAAAGACCTAGGGTAAGATATTTGTTGATTTTCCAATAACCTTGATACTATGCTTCTATTCTCAATGTTTGATTCCATTGTGTGACCTCATATTTTGAAAACTCCTTTTTCAAATTTTCACACCAACTTGCATAAGGATTTTTGAGAATCAATTATTATAGAATGCATAAGAGATGTACTCACCCTTCACAAAGACAAAGAGTTGGATTCTGTCTTAGATCTAACAAACTTCCACACCAAGTAGCTCATACCCAATCTCAACCTAAATGGCTCATTAGGTGACCAAGGATGAGTCAAAACATGAGGATCAAGTGTAAGGTTACCAGGTGTAAGGAACTTGCCACTCCTACTCTCTAGTAGATTCTCTTGTAGATCTTTAATGCTTTGTTCTTTATCAAACACTTAATAACATAAACGTGTATCTCATATAGTTGCTCATGGGATAGAGCAATATCCAACTCTTGGATTTTTGCATCGTTAGTGCAAATCTATTTGGATCTTAGATCTCATAAGATCCTATAACTTAAAAGATTTAAAATCATGATCATGTAAGACTTATTTCATAATCACCTCCCAGTGAACTGACCAAGTCCCATAGTCTAATGTGATTTAAAGGCTTCATCCAAATGCTTGTGAAGTAATAAAGTGCATAAAATGAAGATGGCCATATAAAGAATATCATTTGATTAAGATTATTTTACAAGGAAATAGTTTACAAGTCCAATCTTATTGGTTTGTCGAGCACTATTCCAATAAATTCACCATAGGAAATTAAAATTTCAAAAGTACCTTGCAACATAATAACCAAGGATCCAAGGAGAAGAAAAAGTGCCCTAGTGACTTTCTCAAAATCAACTTGAAGATTCTCTAATTGAAGCCTCACTATTGAAGATCTCCAACACTATTTTGCTTGGAATTTTCTTCCCAAAAGCTTTTAGCTTCTAAAGCTCCTCCAAAAGGTGGATTCACAATAGCAAAATCCTACTCCAAAGCACCAAGGCCGCCAACTTCAATTCTCCTTGAATTACCTCTTCAATCCTTGAAGAATATTTCTCTAGTAGATCCTCTTTTGTTCACTAACAAACAATACTCCAAATGTAGTATCTCTAAAGGTATCCACACACCTCAAGAAACTCTAAAATTTCTATTCAAATACCAAAAAAAGAACAAAGAAGAAGAAGAAAGAAGGTGGAGATGGTGTGAGGGAGTTTGGAAATGAGATAAAGTTGAAAAGAATTTAGGAGAGTAGTTGTTTTGTTCACAACAAAATAATGAAATTTTTGAGGGAAAAATGGAGCAAGTGGCCATCCATAAGTTGTAAGGAGAAGGTGTTTATAATGTGTGTCAGATGCCTCTAGAAGCATCCCTCACACCTTTCTCACACCTTGCCAACTAGCATACTAAGTTGCATGCTTAGTTGGATTTTAATTTCCACCTATTAAAATTCAATTTTAATTAGGAAATCAAAATGACACATAATTTAAAATGGACTCTTCCATTTTAATTTTTCCTCTAAAACTATATTTTCCAATTGATTAAATAAACCCCTTAATTAATTTAATTAAATCAACTTAACTCCTTAAATTAACTAGACTAATTAAATTGTCACATGGATGTAATTAAATTAACACCTTAATTTAGTTGGCCTAATTTAACTCCTTAAATTATTTAATTAATTTAATTTTTTCAATTAATCAAGTCATTGTGACCAACTCTTAATTAGTCAATTTAATCTCTTCCAAACTATCTAACACATTAGATAAAATCTCCAATTACAATTAGAGTGCTCAAGGCTTTTGTGTGTGACCCTTTAGGTTCACCATTCTTTGTGATTTGGTGAATATCAAATATTTTGATTAGTTTAAACTCTTTTAAACTAATCGCTCTATCAATTATTCTCTATTAATTGAAGAATGCCCAATTTTCATGGCCGATGTCTAGCATAAGCCCATAGAGGCTAGCCAATTAGATGAATTAATTTTTAGGTGAACCTTTTTAACTTATGATTGCTATGCAAATACGGTCCTTTTGCTTCCTATCTCCCAAAAAAGGCTTATGGCAAGATATTTGTCAGTTCCCTAATAGCCTCAATAACTATGTATCAATTCTTGATATTTAATTCCCATTTATGACCTTATCTTTTGAAAAACTCCTTTTCCAAATTATCATATCACCTTGTGTAAGGATTTCTTGAAATCAATCATCACAGAATACATCGAAGATCAATCCATAATTCATAGATAGGTGAAACAGATCCAATCTTGGAACTCACCAATCTCCATACTTAGGTAGCTTGCACCTAACCTAGGCCCCAAATGACCCACTATGTGGTATGGACAAAATCAAAGCATGAGGACCTAAATACAAGTTAATCATGGATTTTCAAGTTAAAGGACTAACTATATACACTATTGTAAGCAAGAGAATTTTCTGTTATTAATATGCAATTCTAGCTATCTTATGGATTCTTTGAGCAAGACTTCAGTGAACTTATTCTCTAGCAAGCACCTACTAATATGCATTCATGTCTTGCACAGATTGCCCATGAAATGGGACAATATCCAACTCTTTAGAGTATGTATAGTTAGTGCAAGTCTATCCAAATTTCAAATGCTTTAGCTTTTAAGATTCTATGATTTGAAATATTTATAATATGACCATGGAGACTGGTTTTTTGACCACCATCATATGCATAACCAAGTTTCATAGTTTTACATGATTTAAGGGCTATCACATGAAGAATATCATGAATGCATAAGATGAAAATGGTTCTTTTATAGAATATCATTCGATCAAGATTGTATCACTATCACAAAAGCAATAGCGATACATAATAATTTAATTTGCTATGGGATACTATTCCAATAATCTCTCATTTGCCCTTAAGTCAATTTTCATAGCCTGTAAACACATTTTCTCAAGATGCCTTAATGACCTTTTGGGTACAGGGTTTTAGTCAATAAATCTGCTATATTCTCTTTCAACATAACTCTCTCCACTCGAATGTTGCCTCTATTACTGATTTCATAGATCAAGTGATAATGTGTTAATTTATGTTTAGATCAATGATGAAATCTTAGTTTCGTTACTTGTGCAATGGCTTCATTGTTGCCACAACAATAGCAAGTGGATCTTTGCAATGTTAGGGAATATATCCAACTTTGGATAAAGTTTTTTATCCAAATAATGTCATTTGTAGTGGTCCGCAGTGGAGTCGACATCGCAATATATTCTACCTCAGTGGTTAAGTTGGCCGTGGTGTCTTGCTTGAAACTCTTCCAACTTACTACACCACTATAAAGGCAAAATATAAATCTAAAGGTAGATTTAAGGTAATCTTTATCGGATTGGAAACTAGAATTTGAAAAATCCTTTGCATTTCAATTCTCCATTGTTATATACCAAAAATAAGTCCTTAGTTTTTATTTAGTACTTTAGGATTGTTTTTCAAGTTTTTCAGTCCCTCTCACTAGGATTAGATTGGTAGCAGCTCATAAAACTTAGAGTGTGAGTTATATCCACTCTCATACATTGCATAGCATACATTATACTTCCAATAATGGATGCATAAAGTATGTGAGACATTCTCTTTCTTTCTTTCTCCATTATAGGGGTTGTAGAATTAGAGAGGCAAATGCCATATCCCAAAGAAGGTATTTCTCTTGGATTTCTCCATACTAAACCTCTTTAGTGACTTATCAATGTACGTAGATTGGAAAAGCCCTAATATCGTTCTAGATCAATCTCAGTAGATCCATATTTCTAATATGTATAATACTTTTCCCAAATCTTTGATGGAAAATTGCAAAGATAACCATGCTTTACTATACTCTAAATGTCTCTTTTGTATTACCAATGAGAAGGATGTTATCGACATAACGTACAATAAACTGTATCGAACTCCCATTTGCCCTATCATATACACATAGTTCATATACATTTTTGATAAATCTAAACAATCTAACCATCTCATCAGAACATATATTCCAATTTTAGGATTTTTACTTTAGTCCACAAATAGACCTTTAGAGTTTACAAACCTTTTGCACACGCCCTTTGAATATAAAGCTTTCTAGTTACTCTATATTGATTTTCTTATCAATGTTTCCATTGAGAAAGGCAATTTTTATATCCATTTGCCAAATTTCCAAGCCATGGTAATCCTAATGAACTTAAGCATAATGACAAATGAAAAGGTTTCCTCAAAATAAATACCAAGTCTTTGAGTATAACCTTTTGCCACAAGTCTAACCTTAAAGATAGTTACCTCTCTATCAATTCCAAGCTTACACTTATAGATCTATTTGCAACCAATGGCACCATACACTCTAGTAGATCTACCAATATCTATATTTTGTTGCAATATATGGAATTAATTTCAATTTCATGGCCTCAAGCCAATGACCCAAATCCATGTTCAACATAGCTTATTTATATATCCTTAGATTACTGTCTATTTGACCTATCTCATGTAGGAATTTGAATCTTTCAGGTTGTTTCTTGATCTAGTCTAACCTTTTAGGAAATTGTGTACTAATCTCGGGTTGCTCTTTCATTTCTATTACTTATGGGATTAGTTGATCATATTGAACTCCTTTTCTATCTAACAGGAACTCTTTTTCTAAAAAGGTGGCATTCTTTAAGATAGACATTTTTTATTCTGACAAATCATAGAAATAATAACCAAAGACTCTTTTGGGTATCCATAAACTTGCACGAGATGGATCTAGTATCCAAATTGTCTCCCACTAGTTTTTTGACAAAAGTGGATGACCACCAAACTTTTAAATAAAAATAAAAAAGTATCCTGCCATACTACATCTTGTATGGTATCTTTGGCATTGATTTTGAGGGTACTATATTTAGTAATCTCACTATTGTATCTAAGGAAATTTTTCAAAAAACGATTGGGATATCAGTGAAGCTCATCATGGAATGTATTATGTTCTATAAGGTATGGTTTCTCCTTTTGACCATTCTATTAGATTGGGATGTGCCAAATGGAATCCATTGTGAGAGAATTATATTCTCTTTTAAATAATCTAAGAATTTAGTACTTAGGTATTCATCTCCTTAATCTAATTGAAGAGCCTTAAAAGTTGAAGTACTTTTCTACCTTATTCCTATAGTTTTTGAATCTTTCAAGGGTTTTAGATTTGTACTTCATAAGATACACATGTTCAAACTAAATAAAATAATTGATAAAGGTAATGAAGCAAGGATAGCCTTTTGTTTCACAAACTCTCGGTTGCCTACATATGTCTGTATGGATCAAATCTAATGGACTAGCGGAACACTCCATTTATTGAACAAAAGGAGCCTTGGTCATTTTCTCCATTAAACTTAACTCATAAGGAGTTAAGTCCTCTAGTCCACTAACATTTAGTGATTTAAGGGCTACTGATTCGTTTTTCCTATTCTTGAAAAGATGTCCATGTCTAGTATGCCAAGATAGGCATTCCCTTGGCTATCTATCTTTCTTTTATTTTTTAGTTGAATACACATTAGTAATGGTTGAGAATCTAGAATGAGCATAATCCTTCATACATTATACCAGTGGTACTAAAGAATATAGTAATAAAAATTTAGCATAAAACTTAGAATCTCTTAATTCCAACTTAATTTACACTTTCGGCTTTGACCACAACTCTTGTTTATTGCTAAGGCAAATGATTATATCGTCATTGTTAAGATTTATTCTTTTTAGCATCCTTTACAACAAATCAAAAATCTAAACATACAGTATCAAATACCCATGAGGAAGAACTTATCCTTAAGTGCACTTCAATAAACAACTTACCCTTTTCTAAAGTTGTAAGGCATTCTTTTCATTTGAGCTTTCAATTCCTTGATTCAACACAATAGAACTAAGTTGTATCCTTTTATCTTCTTAACTCCAATAGATGTCTTCAATGCTTGTTTTCTCTTAGAAAAAAAACCTTTTCTCTTATTTGCACTCTTTCTACTTGCCCTTTTTAGGCCTTTAGATTAGGAGGAGGAAGCAATCATTAGAGATTTGCCCCTTTTATGGTTGTCTCAACCTTGACCAACACTTTTGTCAAATAAACTCAGTAAAGATATGGTGAATTAAATCCCCATAGAGATCATTGTCAATCACCACATCTAAGTTGAAAAGCTTCTCATCAAGCCCAATCATCTTTAGACTATAGTCTAAGATACATAACCCCTTAACCATCCTAGCTATAAAAAATTTCCTTTAACTACATGAATCTCTCATACCTTGATTACTACACAAATTTTGCAAGTAGTTTACCGAGGCATCTTTTATGTGCTCATGAGACTTTTGAAGTTTATAGATACCATCACGAGACTATGGGTTAGGAGGTGATTCTTAACTCACTTTGTGAACATTTCACATGTCTCTTGATCCACATTGGTCCCTATGGGATTTAGAGCACTTTGACATAAGATGTATGTCCATTTTTCATAATCTAGAATGATTTCAAGGTTTCCAAGCTAATCACGGTAGTTTAGCCTAGTAAGTTTATTGGTTTCCAAATTAACATTTAGTATATTCTTAGCCATTTTTGAGATTTCAAAATTTTAGATGAGTGAGGAAGAAAATATAAGCATATGATTGAATTTTTATATTGAAAACCTAATTATGGTCTTTCAAACATGTTTTGCTCCCACTATTTTATCAAATTTCGTAACATCATAAGAAATTTAGGAAATCATATTTCCTAGTGAGAATTAAGGTCAAAGGCATCACTCATGGACCCACGACTAATGAAACCTACATTTGTGACTCTAAAGTACGTAAATTTTATTAATTGCATCTCTAAGCAACCCTTAATATGTTTTACCTTGCCTTTCATATAGACCCAAAACTCATGCAATATCAATACTACTAAGTGTTAAGTTAAACTTACCAACCCTCTTTAATTGTAAATTCAACCATGAATATTCCACAACTCGTGAGATAATGTCATAATAAATTCACATTAAAGTGAATGTCATGCTAAGGTAGTGATCATAACTTTCCATCAAGATTATGTTCCACAACTCATGAAGCAACACATAACTATGGTAGCATTTCATATCACACACCTATTGGTAGAAGGCATGATTATTAAACTCTATTAAATTTTATCCATTTTGACTTAATATTGGTTAAACTTAAACTCTTCTACATGAGGGGTTTATTTACTTGAAAGATCTCATCATTTTATCTTTGCTTATTTATGTTCTCTATCCTAAGCATGCATCATCATACATCAATAGAATAAAGAAAATGTAAATAAGTAAATAACCTAGTATGCATATAATAACTTGGAATGAGCATGGACCTTGACCAACAGGTGCATTAGAGCCATAGGTGCACCATTTGATTCATTTGGGAAGGTTAATTAAGTTAATAGATTTTATCGATTACAAGAATACATCCTATGCATTCATGGGTCTTCAAGCCTCCTTAAGCTCCTTGGCCTCCTTTGCCTCATTGTGACAATTACAAGAGAAGGAAACCCTCACCACCTAAATGTTCTACTCTCAAAAGGTGGACACAAGAGGTATGCGAATCCCATTTAATTACTACTCATTCAATCAATATTGAATTTTAATCAAACCAATTTAAAGACTCATATTCATCCCCATCTATCCATCATTCATTCAACAATTAAATGAACAATAACAAGATTTGACATTCAAATCAATAATTAAATATTTATCACATAAATAATTAGTTTAATTAATTATAGGCAAAATTTAGCATAACATTTATGCATTTTAATTTTGCACAAAACTTGAATAGCACCATAAATTTATTTTTAAACATTGTAAAAATGTCCAAGATTATTTTGAGGACTTACACAACACTTGTGTATAAAATTAGAGTGAAATAATGAAGTTTATCAGGTAAAAATGCACAAACAAAATAACAAGTTTGGTAGCCTTAGGCAAGTTCCTGCTTAGCCGGCCACCCAAGCATGCAGTAGGTGCACCCACAGTATGCCTACTATTGTGCTAAGGGCAGCCAAGTAAGCGGCAGCTCCGTCGCTTGCTCCATGGGGCACCATTATGCCTATTTTTGTGCACGTTTGCAAGCCTGAACACTTAGACACCTCCAAAATATTATTCCATCCATATTTTGACAAATTTCTAGATTTTAAACACTTTAAAATTGAAAATTAAAGTCCTTAATATGCTTCAAAAAAATAAATTCAAGGAAGAGTCGCTATTCTTCAAACATTTTCAAGAAACTCCAATCCAATTAGATCCAAAAATTGCCAAAACACTTTAAAGAAATTAATAAATGCTAAATCCCAATTCAAAACCATCTCATGCCAAATCAAAGTCTAGAATACGAATTAAATGTCATGCCAACATATCTAAATCACTATCTAGCACACATTAATATAATTCAATTCCAAAATCTTAAATCCATTAAGTGAATCAACAAATTGGAGTTCTAGAATCAATTCATTGCATGAATCAATTCAAAAAAATTCAAAATTAGACATAAAATTGGCTCCATTTCCACTTGAACGTTGTAGTGAAGCAAGGATCCATTCACTATAGGAAATTGAAACTTCAAAAATGACTTGCGACACTACACCCAAGGATCTAGATTATGCCATAACTATAGATTTAAGATGACAAAGAAGTACCTTTGTTGATTTTCTCAAAATCAGCTTGAAGATCCTCCAATTCAAGCCTCATTAGTGAATATCTCTAACATTGTTTTGCTTGAACTCTTCCTCCCACTCATAAGCCTTTAACTCTAGAAATTTTTTACCAAAAAAGCTCCTTCAAAAGGTGGATTTACAGCACTAAAATCATGCTTCAAAGCACCAAGGCCGTTAGCATCAATTTTGCTTGAATCACCTCTTCAATCCTTGAAGAACACTTCTCCGATGGATCTTCTTTTGCTCATCAACAAACAACACTCCAAATATAGTATCTTTAAAAGTATCCACATAGCTCAAGATACTCTAAAATCTTTATTAAAATTCTAGAAGAAGAATAGAGAAGAAGAAGGAGGAAGGTGGAGATGGTCTGAGGAAGTTGTGAAGAGAGAAATGGTTGAAGAGAATCTAGGAGAGTAGTTATTTTGTTCACAACAAAAGAAGAGATTTTGGAGGGAAAAGTGGAGCAAGTGGCTGGCCATAAGACGTGAGGAGGACTTATTTTTAATGTGTGTTGGATGCCTCTAGAAGCATTCTTCATTCCTTCATTACACCTTGCCAATTAGCATGCCAACTTGTATGCTTAGTTGAATTTTAATTTCCACCTACTAAAATTCAATTTCAATTAGAAATTAAAATTTCACGTAATTTCCAAATATACTCTTCCATTTCAAATTTTCTCCAAAATACGAATCTCCAATTAATTAGATTAACCACTTAATTTAATTAAATAAGCTTCTTAAGTTGACTAGATTAATTAAATTGTCACATGGCTCTAATTAGATTAACTCCTTAATTTAATTGGCCTAGTTTAAATTCTTAAATTATTTAATTAATTTAACACATTAAATTAATCAAGTTATTGTGACCAACTCTTAATTAGTCAATTTGGTCTCTTCCAAACTTGACCAATCTAATTATACAACTCCTTAGATAATTTTCTTAATTCCAATTAGAGTGCCTAAGGCTTTTATGTGTGACACTTTAGGTTCATCAATTAACTAGATATGGACTCACAACCTTTTGTGATTTAGTAAATATTAAATATTCCAATTCACTACAAAAAAAACTAACTTCACCGGTGATCACTAATCCACCAAAAATGCAGTCACTAATAACATTAGTGACCACATTTGTGACCACCAAGCATGGTCACAAATTGAAATCTGTGACTGCTTGTCCTATCGGTCACAAAAAATTTATCTTAGGTCATTAATTTGATTGTATAAAACTTTCCATATAATAAAAAAGTGGTCACTAATTAGTGACCACTTAGGATTGACCACTGCAGTCACAACTTTGAAAAATAATGTGCATAGTTTTCTCCGTTTAGTGACCTTTTGGCAATCATTGATTTTCTAAAATATTTTTTAGCTTCTAATACTGATTTTGATATTTTTATTCAACCTTTTTTTAATTAATAATAATATAAAACCACACATTCAAAACAATATTTCACCTTTCAAAAAACACAAAACAGTAACTTATATTCAATAATATAGTATCCAAATTAATGAACAAAACAAAGATTTTAAAATATAAACAAGTTCACTAAATCCAAGCATGTCAAATTAATAGAAAAATATTAATCTTTTCCACCATCACCTCCTTCATTACAATAGGAAGAAGCACATTGACATTTAATTTTTCTATGTTAGAATCAACTACTATTGCCTTTGATCAATATTTTGCATCGTCAGCCCTAATAATTTGAGTTGATTCTGATATCTTTGATTTTCTTGTGTACACTTATCTACCTTGGATTAAAGCAAACCTTTTCTCATTTTAGATTTTCAATCTCTTTTTCAAACTCATCTCTCTCTAAGTCAGTTAATGGAGCTACATTTCCTTGACCTGAATAGCTGTGGATTGGTTTTCACCTATGTATATTCTTTATCAAATATCTCTGTCATCACATAAAGTCCTTATTAGCAAAATCCCATGATCAAGATTAATCTTTCTAAAGCCCTACAAACTAAAAAACAATTTTTAAGGGAAAATATCTCAAAACAATCATCTCAAAAATAATTTTTGACTGGACAGAAAAGTAAAATCCAATCAAAGACAACTACTCCATCAAGTGCCAACTATGTATCTAATTAGTTCAAAAAGAAACCATCAGTCTAAACACCTACGATTAGTGTACTCAATTACACTAATCCTTCATCATTTTCCATTTTTTTCAAGAGCATTCTTTGTTAAATTAAAAAAAGATAAGCTAATAAACACAATAGACTGCTGCAATTTGTCTAGTGAAAAAAACTTCTAATGTATAATGTAAGCATACCAAAGCGCACAAACATGTACACCAAGATATCAAGCAAGGAAAAGACCAACCTCACTGATGATTGGAAGATTTTCAATATTCTTGTGTAATTTTGCATAGTAAGTTTAAACCCATGAATTCAAATTCTTCTGTGGTATTAATTTCTTGAATACACATAGTTAATCAACTCTAGCAACCAAATGATTTCATGCTATTTATAAACTACTAGTATTTAATAATAAGAAAATGATTTTTATAGTTGATCTCCACCTTTTTAAGATGTGTCTTTTAGGAGTATCAGTTGACAAAAGCACACTTTTTTGCATGCACAAGACACAAATATAGATGCATAAGGACATACAAGTATTGATCTAATAGATATATTTTATCAATAATCACTAATCCAAACCAACCTCACTAATGATAGGAAGTTATGTTTTGCAGTATTGAAAAGAGATTATATTTTGCCATGCTAAACAGAAGGAGCAGAAGCATAACTAAGTAAGAACCATGGCATTGTTTTAGTTTAGAAGTTCAGAGAGCCAGGAAATCAATTTGGAAGAGATCCATAGCTCCAAAATTGATATTTCTGTTTCCTCCAAATTGGATACTAGGGGAGCCGAAGGAACAAAACAAGGCATTAGGTCAATGAAATAAATTTAGTTTTTGGTCTAGAAAGTTTAAGAAATAAGTTTCTATCAGTTCCACTTGTTTTTTAGTCAATTTTCTTTACCTTCTATGTCATATACCAAACAAATTAATAAAGTACCAAATATACATCCTCTAGGATAAGTATAACAAGTTTGTCCCTTTGCACTAACACTTATCTCCCATCATTGAACCAAGGCAAGCAAGGGCTCATGAGGTCCAACTCTTAAGAATGTATATACACTCATTGTCTGAGTATTTATGAGTCATACCATGTGCCATACAAACAATAAATTCATCACCAAGAAACATAAAATAATATAATAGATAAAATCTATTTAATGATATCAAATTTCCTATTTAACATCTCGAAGGAAACACTCTTGTATTTGTGAACACCCAATAATTAGGTAACAGCATAAAGATACCATTTGAGTGCATTCTATAATGTAGTCACATGCAAATGAAATTTCTATATTTTGTTATTCTAAGTTGGGTATCAGTACCAATTTCTATTCCAACATAAGAGTTATTGTAGAGAACAGATTAAATTACTGCTAGTACCCTTAACTTGTTATACTAATTAATAAATATGATCCTAGAAGGTGTGGGTAGTTCTAATTGTTATCTAAAGCCTAAATCAATAGTATAAAAAAATAAACAACTTTGATATCATTCTTAGGGTTTTTGCTAACATAGCCTTGCTAAAGTGTTGAATGCCAAAAACATGCAATCTCCAATGATAAAAAGAGCAAAGGATGGACTAAAACATGGTAAAGAAGGTGAAGAATAGGGTAATGAAATTAAATAACAAATTACTAGAGGTAGTAGAAATAGCATTTAGATCCTCAAAACTAAATGAAAAGTAAACATTTAATACAATAAAACCAACAGCATTAGAGAGCAGGAATGAACACAAGATGATGACTTGTTTTTATTTATGCTGAGATATGAAGTAACTATGAAGTTTCTTGAATAACAATTATTTTTTAGCAAATTTTACTTAGATATTAGACATCATTGATGCACATTTTCTTCCTTCTCACATACCTTAAGTTTTTGTTTAAGTTTACCAAACTCTTCATATATCATAATTGGTTTGCTAGATAAATAAGCTATTGAAGCTTCCAAAATTCTTTGTTCATCAGGACTTGAATTGAACAGAGCAAGTTACAGGAACAATGAAGTCTTTACCGAAAAATCTAAAGCATTACCAAAAAAGTAGGCAGCACAAAAAGCAACAGGCAAAAGTTTTAAGTTTAAAATATTTTTACTTAGCATTACAACACTGCTTCCTTCCTGTGTGAGTTCTTCTTTAAGGTTATCAAACTTCTCATTAGCGATGATAGATTTTCCTTCATAATAAAATGCTTGTAATAAAATGTCAGCTAAAAACATCTAATACTATATGAAACAAGAAGCTAGCTTACTTTTCATCAAATTTAAAAATGAAGAGAGCTATTTTTAATTGCGGGAAACTGGAGTCTAGGGAAAACTAAGAAGATGATAAGAATGAGAAACATAAATGTATGTACTCTCACTGATAAATAAACTAACGAAAGAGAAATAGAGGACACTCCATTGAACTGCATGAAGAAATCCTTGTTCCATCTCCCTCAAAGAATTCTTCTATTTTTGATCTGGGCTGCAATAGGGTAAAACATTGCTATCAAAGAGAAACAAGTCCAACCACCACTGGGTCTCATAAGTAAGGAGGCCAACAGTTGCTAGTCCCTTCCCATTGTCGATGGAGAGGCCAGTTGCTACTGGCCTTTCAAGACCTAACAATAGCTAGCCTCCTAGTAAAGGCCAGTAGATCTATTAGCCTTGCAAGTCACAGGGCCAACGACTTCTAGCTCTTTATTTTGGCATCACGAAGCCTAGCAGGCCTCTGCGATGAGCAACTCACCAACGCTTTTGCCAGCGAGAATGTTATAGGAGATGGAAATTTAAAAACCAGAAAAAAAAAAAAAAAAAAAAAAAAAAAAAAAAAAAAAAAAAAAGAAGAGGAAGAAGGAAAAGGAGAATGAAGGAGAAAGGAAGAAAGGAGAGTACATGTAAATCAGTAGAAGGGAAGTGAAAATTGAATTTGAATGGGAGCTAGGGTTTAGTAATTTTTTACGTTTGTCTTTTACATTTTTTATTATTTTATATTTTATTTTGATAATTTTTATTTAATTATAATAATTAATTTTTTTAATTTAAAATTTTTTAAAAGTTTTCAATTCAAAATTTAATTTTTCACTAGTTTGTTATATATGACTCTGATTCATATCTAGATACTTAATATTTATATATTATATTTTAATATAATTTTAAAAAAAATTAGATTTTAGGATGGCTACTGAATATTGACCTTTAGTTTTAGATATGTAGATATAATAATGTTAATCAATAAAAATAGTCTCTATTATAAGATGTTTGATGGCTTATAAGACATCAAAAAATATTTTGTAATCTTTTTAAGAAAAAGGCTTATGAAAATTTTAAAATAAGATGTTAGAAACTTATAAACTCTTTTTAAGAAAGTGGGAAGTTCTTAACTAATTTTTAAGATATTAACAAGCTCGCTGAATTTTATTCATATTAATTATAAAATTATCATTACTAATATCTTATAAACTCCAACATCTTATTATCCAAATACTTTGAGAACTTTTTAAAAAAAATAGATCTAGCACTTTATAAGATTAAAAAATATTTTATAAGATGTAGGAGCTCCAAAAATATTTTATATAATGTAGAAGTTTATAAGACATTTTAAATAAGTTTAGCCAAACACCTTCTTAATGTACCTTTAGCTAGTTAATAATTTCAGTATTTTAATATTTTATTTTAGAATTAAAAAATAATTGTTCTTAATTTAGTAAATTTTTTATTCGAATACTAACGGTAAACAAATTTTTGAATACTAATTTACAGTCCTACAAAGAGCTTATGTGTTGGATAAAAAAATGTTAAAAAAAAAAAACACAGTTGCCTTATGGTCTAATGGATTGTAAAAGTAAATTTTTGTTGATGTTGTGGGTTCAATTCTTGCTTATTCCAAATTTGTTAAAATTTTATTTAAGAATTTATGACAGATTTTTGATACTTTGTATGTGGTCACTAATCGACCTAGGTTAAAGAAATTGGAGAAATTAATAACCATTTTTGTGACCCAAGAAATACTTGTCACTAATTTATGACCGCTTTTGTGACCTAAGAAAAATCAATCACTAATTTATTGATCAAGTAATGACCACCATGTTTGGGTCACTAATTCCATCATAAATCAGTCACTAATCCATTACTATTTTTTTTTAAGTTTCAAATAAAATCGATCATAAAGTGGTCACAAGTCAGTCACAAATTAGTGACCATAGAGAGCGGTTACTGTTTGGCGGTCACCAAAACCCTATTTTTTCGTAGTGATTAGTCTAAACTCTTTCAAACTAATTAATCTATCAATTAATCTCTATTAATGGAAGAGCACCCAATCTCCACGATCAATGTCTAATACAAGCCTATGAGCCCAACCAATTAGATTAATTAATTTTTGAGAACCTTTCCCACTTACGATTGCCATGGAAATACAATCTTTCCATTTTCTATCTCTTGAAAGAGGCCTAGGGCAAGATATTTTCCAATTCCATAATAACATCAATAACTATGTATCTACTCTTGATTTCGAGTTCTATTTATGATCTCATCTTTTGCAAAACTCCTTTTTCAAATTATCATATCACTTTGTGGAGGATTTCTTAAAATCAATCATAATAGAATACATAAGAGATCAATGCATTCTTCATACAGACAAAATGGATCCCATCTAGAAACTCACCAACCTCCATACTTAGGTAGCTTGTGCCCAACCTGTGCCCTAGATAACCCACTACATGGTAGAGATAAAATCAAAGTACAAAGACCTAAATACTAGGTTACCATGGATCCTCAAATCAAACGACTAATTATATCTTAAGCTAGAGAATTTTGCACTACTAACATTCCATTCTGGCTATCTTGTGGATTTTCTAAGTCTTTATTAGACATGGTCTCTAACAAACACCTACTAACATACACTTATATCTTACACTGATTACCCTTGAAACAGGGTAATATCCAACTCCTTGGAGTATAAATCATTAGTCTAAGTTTATTTAAATCTTAGATGCCTCATCTTTAAAGATTTTATGACTTGGAAGATTTAAAATCATGGCCGTGTAGACTTGTTTCTTGATCAATATCATTTGTGTGATCAAATCCTATAACCTTGTGTGATTTAACTGCTTTAACCAAATACATGTGAAAAATATCATGAATGCAGAAGAAAATTACCATTTTATAAAATATCCTTCAATCAAAATTGTATCACAAAAAGAGTAGTGATACATGCCAATCTAATTGGTAGTGGGGCAATATTCCGACATAGAGAACCTGAACAAACAAAGATAAAATGATAAGATCTTCCAAGTAAGAAAATCCTTCACTTAGAAGAGCCTAAGTTCAAACAATATTAGGTCAACATGAATAAAGTTAAATGGGGGGTTTATAATCCAAGCTTTTTACCAATAGGTGTGCAATATGAGACATTATAACAATTATGTGTTGTTTCACGAGTTGTGGAACACATTTTTTGTGGAAAACTATGATCACTACCTTAGCATGTAATGCACTTTAATATGACCTTACTATGACATTGTTTCATGAGTCATGAAATGTTCATGTTTGAGCATATAATCAAAAAGGATTGGTAGGTCCGACTTAACACTTACTAATATAAATATCGCAGAGTCATTGGTCTATATGAAAAATGAGGTAAAGTATACATAAAGATGCAATTAGTGGAAATTACCTATCTTAGGGTGACAAATAGATATCTCATGAGTCGTGGGTCCATGAGTTTGCCTTTAGGACTTAATTCTTTCTAAGGAATATGATTTCCCGAATTTCTCTTGAGGGTAAGAAATTTGATAAAATAGTAGGAGCAAAACATGATTGAAAGACTTTAATCAACTTCAAAATTCAATCAAATGATTGTATTCTTTTATTCATTTTTGGAGATTTTTGAAATCTCAAAATGGCTAAAAATCCACTAAGTATCACTTTCAAAATCAATAAATTTGTCGGGCCTAACTATCATGATTGGCTAAGAAATCTCAAAATTATTTTTTGACTTTGAGAAAATGACATATATCTTGACTTAAAGTCCACCGAATACCCTTGGTGATGATACTGATTAAGAGAAACACAAAACATTGCTAAATGGGTAAAGAATGACTCAAAATATGTTGCCTCATGATGGGATCAATGTCTAATGAGCTTTAAAAGTCCTATGAAATTAAGAAAAGTGCCTTAAAGATTCATTTGCACCTATAAGAGTTATATGGTGTATAGACAAGGAACGAGTGATACATGTTACCAAAAGAGCTCTTTAGGATAAAAATGGTTGAAAGGTTGTACATAATCAAGGCATCAAAATAATAGGGCTTATTGAAAAGCTAACTAATTTTGAAGTAGACATGGACAATAACATTTATATAGATTTGATCCTACAATCATTGCAAAGTTCTTTTGACTAATTTGTGATGAATTTTAATATATCTAAGAAAAGGTTACCATTAATGAATTAGTTAATATGTTAGGAACTACAAAGGCAACTATGAAGAAAAATAAGCCTTTAATAATTATCTCATCCCATCTAAAGGTCTAAAAGGCAAGAAAAAAGAGGGCAAGAAAAAGGACTCTTCTTTAAAGGAAAGCAACCATTGAAGACATCTAGTGGGGTTAACAAAAAGAAAGGGGACAAGAAAGATGTCACTTGTTCTATTGTGGCGAGCTAGGCCATTGGAAGCAAAATCTCAAGAAATATCTTGCAACCCTTAGAAAAAGTATGATGTTTATTGAAGTGCATCTGACTACAAATTCTTCCTCATTGGTGTTTAATACTACATGTGGTTCTCACCATTGTAATTCATTATAGGGAATGGAAAGGAGAATGAGTCTAAATGATGGGGATATAATCCTTTGCCTTGGCAATATAGTAAAGGTTAGAGTCAAAGTCGAAGGCATTATCAAGTTAGACTCAAGGGATGCTAAGATTGAACTTTATCCTTGTCACTATGTGCCAAATCTTGTTAAGAACATCATCTTGGATAGTGAAAGATATGATTTTTCAATCAAAAATGGAAATAGACGGCAATGAAGAATAGTTCTTTAATTTCTTATACATTAAACAATTGGTTATATATCTTATATTCTCAACCATCATTTATGCACATTCAATAAAGAAACAAAAGAATATTAGATAACCAAGAAAATACCTATCTTTAGCATGTTAGACTTAGACACATTTTCAAAAATAGGATGAGCAAGTTAGTAGCCCAAACTTCACTAAATGTTGGTGGATTAGAGGACTAACCTACTTGTGAGTTTTGTTTAAAAACAAAGATGATCAAGGCTCCATTTGTTGGACAAACGAAGCAATCCACTAGTCCTTGGGATTTGATTCATATGGATGTTTGTGGGCCATTTAGAGTTAGTGCAAAAGGAGGCCATTTTTACTTAATTACCTTTACCGATAATTTCACTCAGTTCAAACATATGTATTTTATAAAGTGTAAATTCAAATCCATTGAAAAGTTTAAAAAGTATAGGAATGAAGTAGAAAAGAAACTTGGACTTAGCTTCAAGACTCTTCAATCAAATTAAGGAAAAGAATACTAAAGTTCTAAATTCTCAGATTATCTGAAAGAGAATAGGATTTTCTCACAATAGATTCTAATGGCACACCACAACATAATGAAGTGTCTAAGAGGAGAAATACCTTGTTAGACATGGTATGGACCATGATGAGTTTCACTAATGTCCTTATCTCTTTTTAGGGACTTGCCTTAGATACAATGGCGAGGCTACTAAATATAGTACCATCAAAGTCAGTACCAAAAATAGCACATGATATGTGGTATCACAAAGCAACCTTTTATCCTTATTTAAAAGTTTTAGGGATTTTTTGTTTATGTTAAGAAACTAGAGAGAGATAAGTTGGATGCGAGATCCACTTTGTACAAGTTCGTAAGATGCCCAAAAGAGTCTTTCTATTATTATTTCTATGATCTTTTGAAACAAAATGTGTTTGTTTTGAGAAATGCCACCTTTTTGGTAAAAGAGTTTCTACTAGATGAAAAAGGTATTTTCATTTAGCTTGATGAAGTTCAAGATTATCAACCTATTGCACAACCAATATAAACAAAAAAAATATCCTGAGCCTAACGTACAACTTTTTAGAATATCGAGCCAAATCAAAAAATAACCTGAAAGGTTCAGATTCCTTTGTGAGACTAATCAAACTTATAGTGATCCCAAACCTATGAGGAAGCCATGTTGGACATGGATTTGAGTCATTGGCTTGAAGCCATGAAATTCAAAATGGACTCCATGTATTCCAATAAAGTATGGTTTTTAGTAGATCCATTAAAAGGTATATTACCCATTTGATTGCAAGTGGATCTATAAACGCAGGCAAAAGGTTATACTGAAAGACCTATTATAGACTTTGAGAAAGCCTTTTCTCCAATCGCTATGCCTAAGTTCATTAGGATTATGCTTGCTATAGCATTTTATTATCACTATGAAATTGGGCAAATGGATAAAAAAGACTACCTTTCTCAATGGAAACACTAATAAGGAAATCTATATGGAGTCACCAGAAAGCTTTATATTCAAAAGAAGTGAGCAAAATGTTTGCAAACTCCAAAGGTTCATTTATGGACTCAAGCTAGCATCCCGAAGTTGGACTATACATTTTGATACGATGGTCAAAATCATTTGGCTTCATAAAAAATGTGTATGAACTATGTTTGTACCAAAAGATTAGTGGGAGTTTGATATAGTTTATTATGTTTTATATTAATGGCATCCTTTTCATTGTGGATGAGAAAAATATTGGAATAGTGCCCTACAAGCCAATATGATTGACCTTGTAAAATCTATTCCTTTTTAAAATAATCTTGATTAAATGATATTTTTATATGACCATCTTTATCTTATTCTTTATTATACTTCACTTACATTTGGATGAAGCCCTTAGATCACCTATGATTGCAAGACTTCGTGTGGTTGCCATGGTATAAATCTCACACGAACATGATTTTAAATCTTCCAAGTCATAAGATCATAAAAGATAGGGCATCTAAGATCCAGATAGACTTGTACTAATGATGCATAAATTCAAGAATTTGATATTGCTTCATTTTATGAGCAACTGTATGAGATATGGGTGTATATTAGTGGGTACCTTTTAGAGAACATGGTACTGAAGACCCACATCAGAGTCCACTAGATAGTCGTAGTGGCAAGTTGGTAATATAATATTTTTCCACTTACACTAGTGCATACTATTAGTCCTCTGACCTTAAGATCCATGATAACCATATGTTCGGTCCTCATGTTTTAACTCTTCCTTGACCACTTAACGGGTTTTTCAGGTTGAGGTTGAGTATGAGCTACTTGGCATGGAGGTTTTTGAAATCCAAGAAGAAATCCAACTCTTTGTTGTTGTGAACTGCGAATGCGTCTTCTATGTATTCTAGAATGAACAATTCTCAAAAATCCTTGCCCAAGGTGGTGCGACAATTTGAAAAGGAGTTTTTCAAAGGTGAGGTCACACAAAGGGATCGAACATTAAGAATAGAGACATAGTATCAAGACTATTAGGAAGCCGACAAATATCTTACCTTATACCTCTTTCGAGAGATAAGAGATGAAATGACTGTATTTGCATGGTACATGTAGAGCTATGATGGTTCTCTAGTATATTCATTTCGGCCAATTAGTTGGGCTCCATAGGCTTGAGATTGGACATCAACCATAGAGATTGAGTATTCTTCAATTAATGAGATTAATTAAATTGAGTCAATTAATTTAAAATGAGTTTTAAACTAAAACAAATATAAGATATTCAAAAGTCACAAGAAGTTGTGATTTCATGTCTAATGAATGATAGAACCTATTAGGTCACACAAGATCTAATTAGCTTCTTAATTGTTGGAGAAAATTTTCTAAGTGTTAGAAAACTAACTCCTAGTGGACCGATTTTATGATACCAATTTTCAAGGTCATTTTTAGCTTGATTAATTTAAGTATTAAATTAATAAATTAATTTAAGGAGTTAAATTAGATCAATAATTAAGGAGTTAATTATTTGGTGCCAACATGACCATTAATTGAACAAGTTAAGCTTAAGAGTTAAGCTAGTATGACTTAAGAGTTAAGTTAAAGGTTAACTGATTAAATTAAAGAGTTTAATTTAATTAATGGGAAGCTTTGCTCTCTTCTTCTTCTTCCCTACCTAAAATTGGCCTCCACCATAGTAAATCTTCTTTTTATTCCAACTTGCAGATTGGAGATTTTGGAATATTTATTTGATGTATGGATCATAATAATAGAGGCAAACAAGAGAGTTTGTTTGATTTGGAGATCTACCTACACAGAGTCCGATTTGGCAAATTTCTCCAGGGAGTTACAAAAATATTTTTTATTTTAATTTTTTATAGTGAGTTACTCAAGGTGTGGAGAAGCTCTATTAATTTTCTTGGAATTTTTGGAAGAGTTTTGTTTGGATGATTTTCACACTTTTGTAGTTGCACCATTAGCATACAGTTTCTGAAATTGTGAACAGTTCACAAGTCTCTCCTTGAATTTTGTTTTTCAAGGTAATACTCTTATCAAATTTTTATTCCTAGCATGATTTGATCCTTAGTATGCTTGTAAGCACTAGTTAATTTCTTACGTTTGAAATTTTAATAATTGGATCCTAGTGCTTTACTTGCTTTAGAGTAGCCTGGGATGCCACTTCTCAATGAATGATGCTGGCCTCACACTACTCTTGGGCGTTTTGTTGCTTGGACATGGCCAATTGGCATGCTCGGTTCATGATCAATAGATCAACAAATGAAAAACATAAAATTAATTAAGAACATAATTAGAAGCAAAAACAATGAAACAACATCATAAATTCTACCTAAACACGCATTAGGTGGCAACCTCAATGGGCCGATTGATAAGCCCGCTAACACTAGATTCCTCTCTCTAGTGAACCCCTTTGCCACTATCTTTCTAAAATTGATCAAATCCCAAATAAATATATTGTGCTAATTAAGATTTTCATTCCAAAGTATCTCAACTCACCCTCTTAACCAACCCCTGAGAATATTAAAATTGCCCTAGCTCGGAGCGTGAAAAAAGAAGTATTTCCTCTTCTAAACTTGACCGTGCAAATAAAAGAGAGTCATGATGATTTTTTGGCAAAAGTGGGCTATCAAATAATAAAAACCTGACTCTTTAGTACTTTCCTACTTTCTAGACATGGCTAGGTGAAGTAAGTTGCCAAATTTTATGAAAGAAAGGGATAGATTATGGATCATCACCAAAACTATGAAACTATATAAAAAAGAGAAATAATTTAGCAATAGTTGAGTAATACAAACATAGAGACCTACTAGCAGGTCAACTATAGGTTGGACAATTTGTAACCTAAAACCACATTTTAAGGCATCATCAAGAATAGCGACACATCCTTTTAGAGATGTGTTCAGTTTATACCTTGCCATCGGTATTATTAAACCAAACTTATCGAGGAATATAATATCTTTGCCTAATTGATCTTAAGTTATCAAAAGTTATCTCTGATACTATTTTTCTATAATGCACTTTTGTGAATAACCTCTCTTTTAACAATGAAAGTCAAAATACCTCTCCAAAGGGTCTTACCTCATTTGTTGCTATAGCTTATGGCCTAGCCTCTTTGATTGTAGGACCAGACAGTCCCACTCTCTCATTGACTTTTACTTCTTACTCATTCCTACTTCCTCTCCAAGAAGAACCCGACCTACCACTAGAGAAGTCTAATGATGAACTGCTATTCTCATTAGGTAAACCCTTTAATGACTAAGTCACCTTAGAATTGGTTGACTCACCCCTATCCTATCCATAAACCTTAGCCATACTATGGATAAAGGTTTTGATATAAAACACTAGCAAAAACAAGTCATGAAAGTTGAAAAGGACTTATGAGTAGGTCAACAAGAATGGGAAACGATTGGAAAATAATAAGTGGAGTTTTTTGTTAGTGGTAGTACTAGAACAAATATTTCTTGAACTCAACCCCTTGCTAGCACAGTAAAAGTGGTAAACAAGCAGTCAAAATGACTATTTGTAGAGCACACCAACCGATTAAAGTGATCGACTACCAACTATTTATTAGGTAATTGTTGGTTATATGTGTAGTTGCTTGAGGTAATCATTTAAAACTGCTCAGTAATTCCCACAATTGCAAACCTCTCTCGATATTCAATTCTCAAGTTGAAATTAGCTACTCCTCACTCCCACATTTCATATGGCTGGAGCAGGGGGGACTTATGATAAAGATACCATTGACAAGCCCCGCACCATCATCTTAATGTTCATTGACATTATTTTAGGCATAAAATCAACATACAAGCCCAAGTGTAGGTACCCAATATCAACTACCGATGACAGATTATCGATCTCCCTTGATAGCCGATGATAACTTTGGCCCTTAACATGGAAAACTAGGTGCAGTCGAGTAAAACAAAAAGTAGCATTGTTCCCAGTCTTAGCCTCATTATTTATAGTACTTGCCACCGATCACATCCGTATTTAATATGGCTAAGCCACCAGTCTATTAGCATTAATGACTTCGTCAACCAATCACCTCTATATTAATGACGATAATAATATCCCTTTATTTTTTTCCAATTAAAAGCATATTGATCAACCAACTCAAAAGACCTACAATGCCCCTATAATAGATGGAAAAGCATTACTAAGAGATAGAGAGAATATCATTCTTTCGACCTCTCCCTCCTAGATGGAAACCATTATAAATATTTTCCTATTAGAGACAATAGTATATTTTTACAGACTCATTAAGCTATTCCTCCACAAGATCACTTTACAATTGAATATCTATTGACTTAAGTATTGAAGAGTTATAGCCAAGGACTCTCTTAGCTAGCATGACATTTGTTCCTTGGTCGCAGGAATTGACCCACATTCTTTTTCTGTCTCTTAAGCTCTTGTTTTTGGTTGGCTAATCCACCAAATTCATAAAGAGAGCCCAATCCATAGAAAAAGACATCATCATCATCATCATCAGCTAGGACTGAAACTAAATTATCAAATTGGTTTAAGTCTTGCGTAAATAGATGAAATTAATTTATGCATATTGTAGTGTATTGAAAAGTATTACATAACATATCATGATCCAAGAAATGAAAATACAAATCGATTCTTACATAACTTAGCTTTGGGGTTCTCACAAAATGGTTAAGACATGGCCAAAATAATCTGTGAATGGATATAAACTCCATGCCAATGCCTGGAGTGATGGAAAAAATAATGAACAATGGGGTTTGAGTTAAATGAATTGATAGGGTTGGTGGTGGAGAAGACGATTAAAAAATATTGAAAGAGATTATAGGCTAAAATACTTTATAGATCCTATGAAGTATGTGGCTTGATTTCATTAGCAATGGTTTAATCCTACTCTATGAGAGGAATTCATATAATGCATCAAGAATATAAAACTCTCAAAGTTAGACAAATAGGTAAGCATTGGAAGTACGACTTATTCTTCATTTCCCAATAAGCCATATACGTTTACTATGTTAGATACCTAAAGAAAAACTAGGGATAAGATCAATTGGTGGCCTACTATAAAAATAAAGGTTAGAGGTAAAGTGAAAATTGAAGATTTATCTGAAGCATCATATCAGAATGATATAGTCTCACATATTGATATAGAAACTCCTAATGAATTTGTGTAGGGCCTAATAGATCATACTCATCTTTTAAAGGATATGGACAAGTCAAATATACAACTAGTTGATGGTATCGGTAGTGATGATGATAAGGTAGAACTTAGTGATAGTGAAGATGAATTCAATGAAGAAAATGAGCTAAGGAATCTACCTACTCTTATGAAGATTGAATTACTTGATTAGCATGATGTTTATTTTTTATTTTGATATAATATGGTCCACAGTAAAATATGTTTTGTTTATACTAAGTGTTTTAATTGCAAATTATAGTTTGTCATCATATTATTGTTAATATATTTATTTCTAGTTTTCAATGTTTAAAGATGGCTAATCCATCAAACAACTGACCATATTGTACCAAACGAGGTAAGGGCATCGGTCAAGATAGAGCCATCACTTTTAAGCTTATGACTTGTCCTACCGTCTTACTTACCCATAAACAGGAAAGCTTATTACTATGCCAATGCACACCTTCCTTCCCTACCTTCTCACTTGTTCTCATCCTCTTTATAGTCATCACTATTGGCATGTTTCATTACTGTGAGGTCATCTATCATTCATCCTTTATAGCACTATTCCTCTCACATTAAACCCTTCTTCCTCATCACCTTCACATTTGCCCTCACCATCTTCATCACTATTGGGATCAAGGGCATCCTTTGTTGCACTCTTTCATCTATCTTACCCTTATAGACGATGCATCTACTAGCCAAACTTTAGGAAAAGAAGGATCAATACCCTAATCTTGAGTTTTAGCAATGTATACTTGCATCCTAATGGATGCAATGGGCAATTGAAAATTAAAATTATAATGTACAATATTTTATTGTTTAACTTATTATATATATATATTGATTTTTTTTATTACTATTATGAAAATTATTCAAGTATATACCATCCCTTAATGGTATTAAGTTGTTAAATTATAAATAATAAGGTACATGAGTTTTACAAGATCCTGATAGATATTCCTAGAATCTTCATCAAATGATGTTTCAAGAGTGAAAGCAATCTATTTATTGTTATATATAAGAGTATACATATCATGCATGTATCATGTTTTACTAACTTAATTTATTTCATTTGTTTTCATAGAGATATGTCTATTGGGGCCCTAATAGAGGATAATATACAAAAAGCCTTCAATACTCAAAGGGGACATCAATTGCATGACATGTACGACAATGCCCAAAAGATAAGTAAGAGGCTAGATGGGATTGGTCAAGACATTTGGGGTGCTCTTTGCGATTATTGGGCATACTAAGATTTTTTAGAAAAAGTCTACCCAGGCTAAGAAAAACCAAATTTTGGAGGCAATGGGATCACTCCACATAGGAGGCTGCATATCTTCTAGAGACACATGCCAATAGAGTGGTAAGCATTCTAAAGTTTAAATATCCCGTATAAATGCTTATATATAACTAGATCGTTTCATAAGAGTATGTATTAGACAGTTAGAAAATGTAGAGGACATAGGTTAGGAGGAATAGGTGGAGCCCTTCCCATTTGGTGCTGATTTTCTATATTTGATTATTGTGTTTGGATATTGTTGTGTATTAGTATATTTTGTATTGATTGGTTTCCTGGTGTATTTTTGATATTTGTTTAGTATAGACCAATTTAAGAAAAAACTCTTTCAAAAATTATTTTTAGACTATTATTTTATAATATATATTATATATGAAGTTTGTGTTAATTAATTATGTAGGTTTAGGAGTTGCAAAGCGAGATATGACCTAGGTAGATGTAAGGGCGAAGAGAGCTCTAAGTTTAACTATACAAGTTCGTATAACTTATAAAATTTATTATATTTTTCTTTTGTAGGAGGGTTCTAGTAGGCCCAGGTGAAGATTACAGGAGTGCAAACACTCAACAGTTGAACGCCAAGCAATGGACATTATCGATTGGGAGGTGCAACAAAAACGTCCGAATCTACAGATTGGAGTACCAACAGTTGTCCACCAGCTACTATGAGCCCTCTTCGGAGTCTTCATCCGTGTTTGAGGCCCGTTTCTACAAATAGTTGGAGGAGATGAGGATGAAGGTAGTAGAGTTGGATTAGACTACGCAAGAGCATGCCAATCGTGGTTGCATTGTGTGGCCTACCACAAATGTTACGAATGAGTTACAATGGATAGCTGATAGAGTCGATGCGACTCATAATTTGTTTTAGCAGCCAACAATAGCAAATATTGTCCATGCTTGTGACTTAGATGCAACACATCATGCATGGTAGATTGCCATCCGCCTCTTTTACCCGGCCTCTGTTTGCATACAAGAAACATCCTCAAATGATGAAGCCGATGACTGCATAGATGACGAGGACGGTGATGGTGGCTTTTAGTTTTGGTTTTACTTTGACTATTTGATATTGTAATTTGAATACTTTGAATACATTATAAGAGATAATTTATAAAAAAAAATTATTGTTATTTGATCTTTTGGCTATCATTGGACATTTATTTTTTGTTATTTATTAGATATTGTTGTAAACAAAGCACAGTTTTATCTTTTGGCTATCATTGGACATTTATTTTTTGTTATTTATTAGATATTGTTGTAAACAAAGCACAGTTTTAGTAAAGTATAATAAATTTAAAATTTTTTAGAAAATAAATTTTCTCGATAGAATTATGACAAAGAATACGTAAAGTTTCAAAATTAATTTTAACATCACATGTTTTTGAAAATATCCATTGAAATTTAGATGCAAAACTTTCTGGCAGATTATCTATTGAAATATATATAGGAGTTTCTCTCAAGGATTTTGAAAACTCACCAAAGTACGCAAGATGGGATCTTCCAAACAATAATTTCCTATTTGAAGAGATGTTCATTTAATATGTATATTAATAATGTCATAAATAAAATTAAATAATGTAATTTAAACATGTTTATTACATGAATATGCTTATGCATTATATAAATTTTTTGTATATAGTTGATGTATTTAATACTAGTATACAAATGTGTAAATATAATCTCACAATATAAAAGTTTTAATAATTTAAAATTTGGTTCATCATCAAGAAGACATTTTCCATGGAAGTGAAGAAAACAAATGACACGAACACTAAGAAGGAAGAAGAAGACAATAAGAAGAAAAAAAAAATGTTTGGGGGTTTATATATATAGTAAAAGAGGGTAAAATTGGCATTTTACCAGTAAAAAACACCGAACAAGTTGACTAGTAGCACATGCAGCCCATTGTAGGACGGGTGAGGTAGAACTGCTATATTTTTAAAAATATCGAAGGGCATGCTGCCTTTCTTTTTTTTTTTTTTTTTTTTTTTTCCACCGGAAGCTAAAATGTAATTTATCCTAAAATTTAAAAAGAATAAAATTGAATATTTAAAAGAACCTGTTAACTATGTCTCTCTATTCAAATTTCTAAGCTCTTATAGTTTAAGAAAGTAAATTTTATAGCTTGAGCCCTAAAACGGTACAATGTAATTAGTTCCGAGTGATTTTTCCTTTTTTCGAAACTACCGTGGAATGTGGATGGTACCACGTACATCTTAGTTAAAGTTGGGTAACTCTTTTTCTGCTGATAGTCCAAAAATTTCAATCTTTTTAGGTATATTAAGAAAAGTTTAATTTTATCATAATGCACCAGTACTGTACTCAATAATTAAAGCATTAAGCCTATGCTAGAAACACTTTTTTCTTTTTTTCAAGGCACACAGTATGGTGTACCTGAGAAACTTAATGCCTGATTATTTTTTAATGAGGATCTAATTAATATAATAAAGTATAAATTAAGTGGTCCTCATAAACTTTTTGCTAGAAAGGAATATAAATGGCATGGGAAATTAAGAACGTAAGCAAATTAAAATCGATAAAAGTAATATTCTTACAAAGATTGAGGCAATTACAATTATTAATTCATGGTTCAACAATAATTGTTAGGATTTGGTAAAGCAATTAATTGACTAGTAGCATCGTCCTCACACACACACATATATATATATGTATGTATAAAGTTTGATGTTCGAAGTGTAACAAACTCTTTGAATTAAAAGAAATAATCACCAATTTATCAAATTGTATGTACTTTATTACTAGATGCATACCTTTCTTGGAGATTATTCGTCTGTATCTAAAATTTTTGCCACTGAAATAACATTGGACTAACGAAAAGGGAAAATTATCTGATTTTACAAATGAATCAAGTCTTGCCCAATGGTATGTTTGTTTAGCTTAATTTAATTTTTCAATTGAATATGAACTATTTTCTTCTCTAACTTACTATTCAGTTGTATTAATTGAACTCAAAAAAAATTCAATTGGAGGCTGTTGTTGTTTTTGTTTGTCTTATAAATTTCTTTGCATAGAAACTTGTTAAGCTTCCAAAACATTTTTAAATGATAAAAACAAAAAAGCATTCAAATTTGATTGTATGAATCTAATGAGAAAACACTAAGGAAATTAAATTACATGAAGTGCACACCACACGACCACTTGAGGTGGAACACAAAACCTCCAATATAATAAGAAGAGACTGATGCCACTCAAGCTACAAGCCACTGGGCAAATATTTCTTCATTTTGAACAATGTAATTTTGTGTTTTGTAATTTGAATATTTTTCTTTTATATATACATATGTAAATATATAAAATTTTTTTCCTGGTAAAGTTTAAGGCCCAAAAATAACCTTAATGTATTACGGTGACAAAATTTGCAATTTTGGTCGCCCTGAAAATCTTAGAAGAGAAAATAGTTGGGAGATGTTGAGTATAAAATGCTTTAGGAATATAGCTACAAGAAACTAGAGAATAAAATATATTTTATTCTCCTATGAAATTACCTAAAGAAATAATTTATTTATTCTCTTAAGAAATTTATATTTGTTGCATTTACATAAAGCTTTCCGTAAATGCAACATGTACATTCCGTTAACACTATAAAACGAATTATGCATTCAAGATAAGTTTGATTCTCTATATATGTTCATTATGAAACATTAGAAAAGACTCATTGATGGCATTAGTTACGTCTAATTGAGCCCACTTTCTAAACAGTTAATCCCGAGCAAAATCTTAGAAATCAATAAAGTGTTAGATAGTTTGGTTCGGTTCTAATCCCAATATTAACGTGATATGTATATATGTCCTAAACCATTACTATAAGACGAAATTATGGAATCGCGCGCAAATATAAGTGCGTCTATCTTTTCTACGCTAATTCAATTTTCTGTCTATGCCTGTTTATAACTAAACACGTTGTTATAGATATATCTTGATATTAATAATTATAATTGTTCGATTGGGAAGGGGAAGAAAGAAAAAAAACCATAGATAAAGCGTAACTAAAATTAGACTACAAAGAGTTAAATAGTACTAATAAGTAACGCAGTGAAAAATTTTAAGGACGTTTGCTTTGGATTGAAAAAGGTCTTAGGTTGGCGAGTTTGCCATAATGTAAGGAGTACTGAGGACTGTTCCAAAATAGAAAAGATGATATGGACTTTTTAACAGTATGGCTCGGGGGATCAACTGTCCATTATAACCTGTATAATTTCCTTGGAATGGTAAAAGGTGAAATTGATTATTAAGGAGGATTTTTATTATTTACTAGTCATCTTGGCGTTTTAATGTCTGTGGTGAATTTTTTATTTATTTATTTTTATACAATACTATAATTTTTTAATATAACCAACATATTTATTTAAATTTTTGGATTAAAGAAAAACATATTAATTAAAATAATTAAGGAAAAAAATAACATTTGAGGGAAGAAGGATCTTAGAGATGAGATAGGAGAAACTAAAGCTACCTTGTTATTATTTTTTAAATTGAGGTTAATTTTGTCGGATCATTGAAAAATGTATTAAATTAGTTATTATAAGCCGTGAACTTTAAAATAGTGTAGATGTAGTATATTATATATGTTGTAGTATGAAATTAATGAAGAAGCAAGGTGAAAAGGTCACAATACGAGCAAAAGTTTTCTCAGTACATGTTCTAAAGTTCGAAGCACAAATTTTTGGAGTACGAGAAGTTTAACAAGTAAGTGATAATAAAATGTGAAAAGAATATCTTTCTTTCTAATAACCTTAGAAAAAATATGGATTAATTTTGTTTTCTGGAGTTGAATTTAGCATTATAGCTAATTTGTTAACTGATAGGAATTAAGCATTGTGTAATTGATATATAGTCCAAGTATATATTCAACATATATTCTACAAAGAAGATCTCATTCACTGACAATTTATATAACTCTGCATATTTAATCAAAAACATTGATAATTAAAACTAAAGTAAAGAAAGGAAATAATGATTAGAAGTATAATATATGGAATATTGTGCTCAAAATGCAACTAGGTGCTTGACATTATACGAAAATTGTAGGAGCAAATATCTTGAAATTAGAACTTCAAAACGACATGATTTGCGGCGTTTAGAAACTAGAAGGGCCAAATTTCAGTAGGTATAAATTTCAGGGACTAAAGAGAAAATTTTACTCTACGTAAAAATCGTAAAATTCAAGTTTACTATTCCACAATGGGAAAACAATGGGGTAGACAAAATCAGGGTCATGTCACCCCCTATTTGTGCAATGATTAGGTAATTGAATAGAGATTGGGGCTATGGAAAATTGTGTAGGATCTTATTAACTAATCATACTGAATTTTTTGTTCTTTTGTTGAATCTAGGGCCGGCGAATGGTGTGGTACCAAATCAGGTTAAATTGTTGAAGCATTTGATCCATTTAAATTGCTATATACACATATGTATAATTTCAAAAAGAGTATTTTTTCAAAATATTATTTTAATAAAAAATAATTTTCAAATTATCACTCTAATATGGGATAACTCAACAAACCCATCGTAGATCCATGTAACATGCACGGCCCAACATCAATTTTGGGCCAGATGGACTAGACCAGTTGACAACAACCATATGGTCAAGCATGCTGTATTCGACCGCATTCGGCAGTAGGCTTCAAACCTTTCAACCTGTTCAATCATCTCTCTAGTCAACCACCTCGTCTATTTGACTGTAATTGACCAAGACGCTCATGATAGTGCTGACTCATACCCTTGCCGCATTTAATGTTCTAACAAGTAGCATGCCTTCGCATTAATGGCACATGACAACCAATACAATCTCTGCCACTAACCCTACCACCATCTTTGAGAGGGACATGCCTACCCAGAGTATTATTCACTCTAAAAAATAAGAGATGAAGCTACCTAGAATAATACTGAGATCTGAAATAACTATTTAACCCTTGGTATGGACTAAAGCCCACTCACCTTATAGAAGCTCCTTCAACATATTACACACTAGGAGAAGGCTACAAATACCTCATAACCAACCACGCTCTAGATAATGACAAATACATTATAAGCTCTTAATATTCTATTCGATTACCATCTTTCAATCAGAACTAACTTGAGCGTCAAAGTACCTTCACCGTGGGTACCTCAGCTAGTTTAATGTGTGTTATTGTTGTAGAGCTCAGACCTCGAGAAACAAAGTACTTAAATCATTTGACCACCCTAATTGAATTTGCCTAAACACCACCCTTTTCACTAAAAATAACTTTTAACCTCATCATTTTGGCGCCATCTATGGGAACAATTGAGATTGTAACGAAAAACGGTGAACACACGTAGAACCGCGTCAAAAAAGGAGAAAAATAGGAGGTCCACATCTTTTCCTCCCCTCTACCCCAACAAGGTGCACACACTTTAGACCTTAGCGCTCCCTAGGAGCAAGTTGTGACATTGACGATGCCCTAGTTGATATAACTGATAAGCAAACAAATCTATTCTAAAATCTCTGCCCAACTGTCTACCATACTAAATAGACATACTACTGTGCCAACCCCGACTGGCAGTGCCACCCTACAACTGCCTTCACTAGAAGACAGGTCCCCTAAGGACAGCTGTGGCCACCAAGAGTCCAAGCGGCCACCAAACAAATGTGAAGCTAGTCCCGAATGCCCCCAAGAAGAAAGAAAGTGAACAGAGTTAGTAGCAGAGACTGTATCGATTGTCACGCGTCATTAATATAGAGACATGTTGCTTGTTAGAATATTAAATATGGTAAGGGCATGAGTCAACATCGGTATGAGTGTCCTGGTCAATTATAGTCGAACAGAATGGACAATCGACCAAAGAAATGGTTGAACAGACTGAAAGGCTTGAAGCCTCCTATCAAATATGATTAAGTACTGTATGCTCGACCATACGGTTGTTGTCAACTGGTCTAGCCTATCTGGGCCCACAACTGATATTGGACAGTGCATGTTAAACGGGCCTACAGTGAGCCTGTTGGGCTATCCATGTCTCCGTTGTTCATATTCAACCTAATCGAACCCCACAGCATGATAGGGTCAAATGTTCTAGGCATGCCTACCGAGAGGATATGGAGGAATCTTCAAACCTCGTAGTTTGGCCCATTTGAGCCCCACAGAGTGATAGGGCCAAACATGCTAGGCATATCTCAATTGAAATACCACTCTAGCTGATTAGGAGGAATGGGAAAAAGCTTCCCATCAAATTCAACAACTAAATAGACACCTCAATGAGGTCTTAAAGAGAAACACCAACAGAGTGCCCAATCCAAAAAGCCCCTAGAGGTCTCATTAGGAAAAATGCTCTCTATTTATCTAAGAGATCATCGATAAGCGCATTGTTATTGATGCCAAGGTCCCAATCGATCTATCAAGATATGATAGCTCGAAAGATCCCAACAAGCACTTGATACAATTTGAGCATATGATGTAGCTGCATGAGCACAATAAATACATCTATGCTAAGATGCTGGTAACCACTTTCCAGGGCATTACGCTCAACTGGTTTGTGAAGCTTGAGCCCTCATTGATATACTCTTATGACTAGCTATGCGACAAGTTTTTGCACCAATTCACTAGTAGGAGAAAGGTGAAACTCCCCTACACCTACCTCTATACTATTAAATAGAGTGAGGGAAATTTCCTCCATGACTTCTTTACGAGGTTCAACATAAAGGTCCTCAAGATAGATAATCCTAGGATCAAGTTCCTGATTGACATACTATTTCTAAGATTTAGACACAAGAAATGCGCCAATGTATTGGTACGTGAACGCCCTAGGTCGATAGAGAAATTGCTCAACTTGGCCGAGAGATATATGATCCATGAGAAGATAAACAAGCTCAAGTTTAGATTCTCCAAGGTTGATAAGAAGAAGAAAAGGAGAGATGACCAAAAGCACAAAGAAAGAGGTCAATCTCCAATAAAATATTTCCACGACTATACACTCCTAAACATCTCAAGGAGAGAGATCCTGTATGCCATTCGACAAGAAAATCTCCTCAAAAAATTGAGGAAGTTCACAAAGACTGAAGCAATGAAAAAATTCAAAAAATATTGCCACTTCCACAGACATAAGGGGTATGACACCAATAAATGATTCAACTACTAGGATGAGATTTAGAGGCTAATCAGATAGGATCATCTCAAGAAATATATAGCCGTGGACACGTAAGTCAAAGGGGGCAAAACTTATTAGACTCCCTATAGAGAAAGGTTGGTTAGCCCTAAAAGAGAGGACAAAGGAAATAAACCCACCCATGAGGATCACTTGCCCATCTGAGGAATGAACGACATAATTGCGGAAGGTCCTACTAGACAGACTCAAAATCTGCCCAAAGGCAAACCTAAAAGAGGTTGGAGTTGACTAAAGCCTCACCCGTCCAAACAACCTTCCACCTATCGATGAGCGCAGAGCCTATCTCATTCACTGATACCGACTTAGCCTACCTCGAGGGTAAGAATATTAACTGTAAAATAGAATATCCTGTGGTAGTTTCTATCAAGATTGCCAACTTTGAAGTATGCAAGGCCCTAGTCAATAATGGTAGTTCGACCAACATTATTTTCTTCTCCACCTTGAAAAGAATAAATGTGGGCCAACTAAAATTTAAACCTGTGCGAACCCCTCTGGTCGGATTTGGGGTCAGGAATCATTTCGGTAGGATTTATCAACCTATCAACATCATTTAGGGAAGCTTTTCAAAGGAAAACTTAGATGGTAAACTATTTGGTGGTTGATGCCCTATTTGCCTACAATGTTATAATAGGTCCACTAGCTCTCAATAATTTTCATGCCATTATGTTGACCTACAATATGAAGATCAAATTTTCGATTCTAGCAAGCACAATGGAACTTTTGTGCAACATAAAGGAGGTTTGGAGGTATTACAACATCTCCGAGTCAAGCAAGCAGAAGACTCGACCATAGTTGAAGACCTTGGGGGACGCCTCTATTGTAGAACCCAATGAGACCCAAGCCAACAAAAAGAGAAAATTGAAAAATACCAGGGTGGAGCCCTTCGTGAAATTTAACATCATTGAGTTTGAACAAAGAAATCTTGACCAGACAACCTGCATCGGGACAGACATAAGTCCCCACCTAGAATTTTTTATGGTTGATTTTCTAAGGAGAAATATTGACATATTTACATGGAAAGAATCCAACCTCCAAGGAATCAACCCTAATGTGATTGTGCACGTCCTTAATGTTGACCCCTCATACAAATCGATCAGACAGAAGATGAGGACATTCAATACTAAAATGACTCAGATAATTGAGAAGGAGGTTAGGAAACTCCTAGATGCAGGTTATGCTGTAGAGATTCAATATCCTTCTTAGCTATGTAATGATGTACTCATCCTATAGAACAAAAGGCAATGGCGAATATGTAATGATTTTACAAATTTAAATAAAGCATGCCCTAAAGATCCTTAGCCCCTACCTCGTATAAATTTATTAGTTGATTCAACTGCTGGTTGTGATTTGTTGAGCATGATGGATGCGTTTCAAGGTTACCATCAAATATTTATAGCTCCCGAGGACAGGGATAAAACTTCATTTATTGTTTCCAATGGGGTCTATTTCTTTTGGATTGAAAAATACTGGAGCAACTTACCAAAGACTGGTCAACTTTATATTCAAAAATAAAATTAGAAAGTCGATGGAGCTGTACATTGATGATATGATTGTAAAGATCGAAAAGGCCCAAGACCATTTGCTCAACCTCAATCATAATTTTACAATTCTGAGAGTATTTAGCCTAAAATTGGATCCAAACAAGTATACGTTTGGGTTTCGTGGAGGTAAATTTTTGGGGGTACATGGTCAGTCAATGGGGCATTGAGACAAACTCACAAAAAATTCAGGTCGCTTTTAACATCACTCCTTCGTGAATAGTTAGAGATGTTCAAAAACTGATCGAGAGAATTATTACCTTAAGGAGATTTATTGCAAAATTGGCTGACAAAAGTTTACCTTTCTTCAAAATTCTCAAAAATACAAAGAAAGTGGGTTTTTAATGGAGCAGTACTTGTCCTTGCTCCCATGCTTTCAAAACTTGAACTGAGAGAAGTACTTCAGATATATTTGGCGGTCTCTGAAGCATCGATTAGCTCAATTTTGGTCTCGACTAGAGATGGTAGCCATCAACCAATCTATTATTGCAGCAAGTCGCTCCAAGGATTAAAGCATAATTACTTGGAGATCAAGAAGTTTGCCTTCGCATTGGCTACCATAGCTCAAAAACTGCACCTGTACTTTTAATCCTATGCCATTATAGTGCTAACAAACCAATTGTTAAAGCAAGTGTTGTCGAAGCCTGACACATTTGGTCGACTAACCAAATAGGCTATCCAGCTGGGAAAGTTTAACATTACCTTCCAGTCGAGAACCACTATAAAAGCACACATTCTGGCCGACTTTATTGCCAAGCAAGTTGGCTTTCCTGAGAAGCGTTACAAAGCCCTTCTTGTTTGAACTTTGCACATCGATGGATCGTCGACCACATCTAGAAAATGAGTACTCTTCGTTCCCTAGCCATAGAAGAATACGATTTTGCAATAAAATTGAACTATACAGTCATGAATAATGGGCAGAGTATAAAGCCCTTATCACTAGAATGAGAATGGCGCTCAGCAATACAAATTCCTAGCTAGTGGCCGAGCAGGTTGACAAAAATTTTGAAGCTAAGGACTCGATGATGAGCTAGTACTTGGCCAAGATAAGAAAGTTGCAATAGTCATTCAAGAGGTTCACCCTCAGTCAGGTGCCTCAATTTGAGAACGAGTGGGTAGATACCCTGTCAAAATTTTCAAGTTCAACCAGAGGTACAAGAGACAGAAAGATCACATTTTTTGTCACTAATAGACCATCAATTGAACCCTTCGAGGAGAATTTGATAGCAAGTATTAAGGGGATTATACCTTCTTGGCAAGACCCAATCAACTTTACCTGAGCCAGGGCATCATCTCCAAAGATAGAAATGAGGCTCGATGCCTTCAAGGTCAAGCTACCAAGTTTGTGTTCAATGAACACGATTAGTTGTATAAAAGGTTGATTTTAAGACCCCTACTGAGGTGCTTGAATCCCGATCAGGCTCTAGAGGTATTACAAGACAATCATGCAGGTATATATGGCTATCATTCCACAGGAAGATCCCTGGACCACAAAATAATCAAGTACGATACTTTTGGCCAACATTATTGAAAAATTTGGTGGATTTTACATAGAAGTGTACATCATGCCAGGTCTATTCAAATTTGCTGCACTAACTCATGACGCCAATGATCAATGTTCAAATTTCTAAATTTCTTAGCCTAATGATCAGTGGGGCATCAATATTTTGGGATCACTGCCAAGGTCAACTGGACAGCACAAATTCATAGTCATCGTGGTTGAGTACTTTACCAATAGGTCAAAGTTAAGGCTATTTCTAAGATAACAGATGTAGCTATTAATAATTTCATCTGGAAGAACATTATCTACCATTTTGGTTTGTCCAAAGTCCTTATTTTAAATAATGGCACTCAATTTCAGAGTAGAAGCACAAGAGATTGGTACGAAGCCATGGGGATCGCCTAGCACTTCACTTTAGTGGGCAGTCCTCAATCAAATTGTCAGATGGAGGTAACCAATAGAATGATTCTCGACCATCTGAAAGCCAGGATACAAGATACTAGCTCTAATTGGGTAGACAACCTCCCTGAAGTGTTGTGGGCATACAAAACAACTCCCCAAACTGCCACAGGTCATAGCCCTTACAGTCTGGTCTACGGGTCTGAAATAATCATCCCCTTTGAACTCATTCAACACATGGCTCAATTCATTCACTTCCACCTACTCAGAAACACATCAGAAAGAAGTGAATGACTTGAGCTCTACAGGTCTACAGTAGGCCCACTTAATATGCACAGCCGAACATCAGTTCTGGACCTAGATAGGCTAGACCAATTTACGATAGGCGTATGGTTGAGCATGCTGTACTCGACCACATGCAACAAGAGGCTTCAAGCCTTTCAGCCTGTTCAACCATATCTCTAGTCAATCACCTTGTTTGTTCAATTGTAATTGACCAAGACGCTTATGCTGGTGCTGACCTTGTCACCATCTTTGATAGGGAGGTGCTCATTTAAAGTACTATTCACTCTAAAAAACAGAAGATGATGCCACATAGAACAGTACCGGGATCTGATATGACCATTAACCCCCTAATAAGGACTGATATGGGATAGCCCAATAGGCCCTTCTACAAATGAGATAGCCCACGAGGTCCAACGTGAAACGGTATAATCCAGTA
>JACGDI010000193.1:886413-909760 GCA_014898725.1 Jacaranda copaia
GGCAATCAATCTTCTAGCCAGCTCCTAATCTTCTAGCCTGCTCCTATATGTTGTCTTACTTGATATATATTATATATATTTTCAACATAAATCCAATTAAATATTTCTTTTGAATAATATATATTATAATTTAATCACAATGCATGTTTGTCAACCCCATGTTGTGTCTCTTTAATTTGCCTGGTCTTAAGCCTATAGAAAAGTTCAAACCCTTAAGGTCTATTTGGATTTGTTGTCTGGAGGCATTTTAATTTTTCAATAAAAATGAATAGTAGAAAATTAGTAATAATTAAATTTAAATTTAAAAATAAAATGTTATTTGGAGGTTTTGATTTAAAATATAATGATTATATAGGGTTGTAAATAAATTGTATTTAAAAAATTTAGTATTTTTATATTAAAAGTTGTGGAAATGTATGTTGAAGAAAATGAAAAGTGATTAAAAGTGAAAATGGAGAGAGTGTATAATAGTGTATTTTAGATAATTTTTTAATTTGAAAATAAAAATATTTGTGAAAATAGTGGAGAAGTTGATAATTTTTTATTTTTATTCTTAACAAAAAATGAAAATGATGTTTGAAAACAAAATCAAACAAGCACTTAGGTAGAATGAAAGACTTGTTTGGTTAATTGAGACACTTCTAGAGAATATATATTGCATGGTCCATCCAATCCGTAGTCAAAAGGTCTTAAACAAATAATTCCCAATATTTATGGCTGCTTGAATTTTTAAACTTGAACTGCCTTTGAGTTCTGTAAATTTGCTTCTTAATTCCATTACCATTTTACTGTTTCATGGTTTCCTTCCTTCAATTGTTTTGTTAAGCCCAAAAAGCAAATGCATGTGGCTACCGGCTAGGGAGAAAAATAAATTAGACAGGACAAGAAGCAGTACTTCAGTGAGTGCAGAGACAGCAGAGGGGGAGAGAAAGAGTCAGCAGTAGGTTCACCCCAAGCATGTCAAATTATTTAACCATCATTACACTATCATTTACGCTCGACCCCACTAGCCTGACACGTGCCAGAATCTTGATGGCACCTAGAATGGGATTAGAACCGTCGGATCGGAAGGCTCTGTTTGTTGACAATGACTTATGAGTGTGACTTTTTTTCTTTTTTTTCTTTAGTTATATTTTTTGGGGTCACAATTTTTGCAGTGCCGTTGAGTAGCTCGAGGCACTTCTGCATGGAGACAGCTGAGATTCAAGTGGACCCCGAACACATGCAGGCCCACGGATGATAAGAAAAGAAGCGTTGAAAATAATGCTCCTTTTGCAGGGTAAAGTTTTATCTTTTGGCCCATGGAGTTTTTAGTATCATCAATGCCGCACATGGCTTTCTGATATTTCGCTTATTGCCCAGCCATTCACAAAGTTACAATTATTGTACTTTTAGCAGTGGGACTATTTTTATTCACTCTTTCGTATTGCGAGTCTATGCTACTTACAGGTGGAGAAAATTATTTGTTAAATCTTTTTATTTACACCTCTCTCTAACCAGCAACTGACAGTCAAGGTGGCCCTAAGATAATACACGATGGAAAGATGAAGAAAATAACCCAAAAATGATAAGCAAAGTTAGGGCTGAAGATTGCAATTTTTATGTAATTATACGAGAGATTTGAACTTCATTTGATGGCATGCTCCCAAAGCAAACTCCCACCCCAAAGCCCAAATAAATAAGTTCATATATTTTTTTAAACAACGACCGAAACAACATTTTTTTTCCAAAATACCCCTTCCCAAAAGTACTTATAACTGCATATAAATTGATTAGTTAATCATTATAACTATACAGGTACATAAATAATTAATATAAAAAATAAACTCTCATCCCACTAATCCTGCAAAAACCTATCTAATATGATATTTATAGTAAAAATTATCTCCTTGCAAAACACTTCCAAATCATATTATTTTTAGCCAAAACATTTTTTTCAACAACTATAAAAAGAAAAAACTAAACAAACATTATATTTTTCAAACCCAACATTAAAAATTTATTCTTTGAAAACAAGCAAAACATAGACAAAATCCTTGCCCTTTTTATTTTAGTTGAGCTACCTAAATAGGATTCCTTCTTACTTGGAACCTTCCAACACTATGAATTACAAAGTTAATGGACTGCATTTTACATGCAATCGCTACCACAAATTGTTGAAATAATAGGCCTCAGATGGGCTAAATTAGGCCCAAAATTAAGTTATGGTCACTGTACAAGAAAATGAGCAATAGTTTTAAACTAGAAATTCCAAACAAAAAACACATATTTAAAGACAATAGAAAAGTAAATGAGATACCAAATTTATAATGGTTCGGCAAACTTAATCCACTATCTAAGCTTTCACTTGGGATTTTAATCTACAAAGCTTCACTAAGAATTCCAAAGAGAATTAGTACAAATAAGTTTAATAAATATGAACAATTAATTCAAAACCAAATGAAACTATATTAAACAAACAGATACAGTACAAGAGAATGAATATTTCAAAGTCCTGAACAGAAAAGACTACACGGTTGATAGTAATTTCAATTGGAAGAAACAACATACCGCTTTTTTTCTCTCCAATAATGTACTTCAAGAAAGCTGATAATTGAAGTTGAATATTTCCGTAAACAAATGCTTGTTCTTTTGAGTGCATCTATTTAGAATTAAATAGTGAATATTTTGCTCATGCTAGATGTTTCAATGTTAACTTTCTATAGATAGGCTACAACAATAACTCACCAAGTTTGGATGCCATTTTTCAATCAAAGGAGATTTTCCAGCCTTCATTAATGTCTCCAAAATACTCTCTCTATATGAGCAAAGTTAGTAATATTTTATACAAATTTAATAGTCTTAAGATGGAAACAAATCATGAATTGCCTTTTTCCATATGAGAGAAATCAGAAATTTTTTATCCAAGTGCACAATGTCATGAATTGCTTGAATTAAGGAAATGAACATGTCGTTGTCATTCATCAAAACCATAATCTTGACAACCTCCCCTTTTTTTATGATGATAATTATTCAAATAAGTAGCTCCCCTAGTTTTTGTACTTAGTATGGATAGAAAAAATTTCAACATATTCAAGATGATTAATAAATGATAAGTTTGTCACATTTCTCTGGAAATACCAAAGGGTATGGAAAATTAATTCATAGCTCCCTCGAGTAAGTGACTTCCCCTATTTTTTGTACTAAACATGGAGAGAAAGAATTTTAGCATATTCAAGGTAATTAATAAGTGATAAATTTGTCAAAATCCTTTGAAAAATACCGAAGTCACATACAAATAGAAAAGTGAAACATTTCCCCCTTCATCAAATTTATCAAATTCCTCTAGAAATGACAAAGTGGTGGTATATCAAAACATACAAACAAAAATAGAAACATGAAACAAAAACATCTCCCCTTTTGTCATCAAAAAGACGAACGACTAGAGAAAATAATAACATATTTAATTTAGGTAAGAAACTTTTGAATTCAAAGTACTTCTTTAAGGAAGTTAAATTTGTCCTCTGATAGTGAGTTTAGTAAAGATATCAGCTAATTGAAGATTGATATTGATAAAATTTAGGGTGAATTAGGTAGTATGGCTACTACTCCTGAGGTTAGGCGTAATTATAAAAATGTTTTTGTTTTTTTTTGAAAAATCACAAAAGAAACCCATATTATTTGTCTCCATCAAACAAATTAACCTAGCCATTACATGCCGTTAGGGTTTTTTGAATTGGACCTTAAAATTTGCATGTGAAATTTTAATTTTACCCTTTGTCTTTAATAACCTTAGATTTCATCATTTCTGACCAATTTTAGCGGACAAAAATACCCTTGAGGGCTGTATTGTCTTATTTTAAATTTATATAAAGACTTAAAAGTAATATATCTATTCTATGAGGATTTAATTGTAAGAATCTCTGCTTGATGTCAGTTTAGCCATTCTATATCCGTTTATGACTGTTGGTTGATTGTGGTTATATATACACATGAATTTTTCAATAATTTCTTGCAAATTACAATGGCTTTCTCATACAACACATCATCTAGTAATGTTGGGGGTTTGAAATACAAAAAGATAGATAAAGAAGCAAAATTGTGTGAGGAAGGCAATTATAATAGTATTTGAAATAAGTAACAATCCCAAAAAGCTATTCTATTGTTGTGCCATGCATAGTATCTGTCATTAGTGTTTATCGATTGAAAAAGATGGCCATTGAAGTTGCAGAAATACTCAAGCACAATCAACTGAAGAATTTGAAGTCATTAGCTTCTTGCAACATCAACCTTATAATAATGCTTTAGTAAGTTTATTATATAAGCTTTTGATAACAAATATGGTACTTTTAGGTTTGTTGTTGGTAGCACAAATTTTTAAAATAGTTAGTAAGTGGATAGCATGTATTCTTTTTGTAATAGTAGTATTCAATTTGTGCAATGGAATTGTTCTTACTCATTGTACATTTTTTTGCAACACCACTATATGCATTTCATACTTCACACACATCGAGAGTATCTAGCCAAAATATGAAACAAAAGTAGCATCTAAAGCTTATCATTGATGAAAATAGGTTACTTACATGCCATTATCCAATATGTTCAAACAAAAACATACAACATTCCATTCCCAAAACAACCTCCAACCTAAAAGTAATGTGAATTATATACATTGAAAAAAACATTGTCAATTCTTTCCAATCCACAACAAAAAAGGCAATCCAATTCAATCTAATATTGTATGTTCAAAAACTTTGACAAATGGGAAGCTTATTATTCACATATGAGGGCATTCATAGACAAAATCATTATCTTCACCCGCAGTAGTTCCATGTATTGATGTTGCTCCATCAACATCTATATTTTGCTGCTAGTTTAGTGATAGTGGCTTTTCCTTTCTTTCTTTTCTCAACACTGGCTGTGCGTGGAGGATGTTGTGATGATCTTTCAAAAGTACCTTGAGCTAGAGTTTGTGAGGCTATTTCTAGAGTATTATGTTGTAAGGATGCACCTATTATTTGCTTGCAGCACCAACCTTCCTCTTTTTTTTTTTTTTTTCTTGCATCATAGCTGATAAAGGAATGTCATATTCTACCAAACATCCATATTCCTACAACATGAATAAAGGCTTGCCTATTAGCAATGTTTGTTAAATGTTGTAAACATAGAAGATACTAATAATTCTAACCTCATTTATGTCTATGCTTCTATTCATCTGTGGAGTGTTAACAAGACTATCTCCTTACATAACCTATCAAGGTACTAATAACTTAAGTATAAATTAAACAAAAGACAAACTAAGACATACTTTGAATCAAGACACAAGATACATCCAACCTCATTTTGGCTCTAAGTTCCTTGGCTTTTCCTCTTAGTTCCCCTTTATGAAAATTCAACATATCCCTATCACTTAACTGAAAATTAATACTAGGCATGAATGAAAATTAATTTTGAAAACTAAAAAAATTGAAAAAAAGAAAGAAAGAAAAAAGAATGATAAAACCTCATTTTGACTATGTGTTCTCCTACTCCCCCTTTCCCTTTCTCTATTTTTTCCTTTTCCCCTGTGTGACATGGAAACCTTAGCGCGATATAACTTCATTCGTTTGCTACAAATGAAAATTCAATGAAGCAATTAATTAGTGGCATTGTTCTAAAAACCACAATAAAGCTAAATTTAACTAACCTCATTCAAACTATCAGTCTTGTGGCTGGTTTTCACCTTTCCATTTTTTGAACCACTCTCCTAACTAACATAAATTGAAGAGAATTAAGAATGCAGTGCTAAAAGAAACTAATTGATTAAGAGAGTTAAACCAAATTTCACTACAACAAATTACAATTTTAGTAATGAATAATTTTGTTCACATAACACTAAAATTCATTACCCAAAATATTGGTAATGAATTTTTCATTACTTAAGTTTAGTGCCCTAAAGCCCATCGCAAAAAGTCATAGTAACGAAATTTATGATTCGTTACAAATGTTGGACTTATGGTGATGAAATATATCGTTACCAAAAGTATGATAATAGTAACAAAAAAGTGTATTAGTTACAATAGATTTTTATATTGTAACAAAATATTTAGTTACTAAAACATTGACAATTTTATTGCATTTTATTTTTCGTTATCAATGCATAATATAATGATATTATTTATTTGTTTAAGTATAATTACTAATTGTCTATGTAACAAAATATTTTGTTACAAATAGTTAAATAATATTTTAATTCAAAAATAAATATTTCATTACTAATTGAATAGATAACTATGAGATTTGTTACGAAAGAGTATATAAATTTTATTCTATTTAACACATGGCCCAACCCATGGCTCACCTACCTTGCCTAGCCCCATACACTGGAAATGGAGCCACCCACCTAACCCATGGTGTGGGTCACCGCCCCCTCGAACATTAGCCCAACCCACAACGTGTCAGCCTAACCAGCTTGACCCGCGATGTGACAACCCAACCCACAATATGCCCGATCACAGAGTGCCATCCCAACCCACCCAATACTGCTCACTCAACCTATAATATGCCTGCTACAAGCCAGCCCAACCTGCTTCATTTGCTGTGCGACCGCCCATCCTGCTCTTCAGAAATGAAAATTCAAAATTTGTTGAAATGGAAACTCGAACACACACCCCAATCTGGCCTACAACAAGAGCCTTTCCAACTTGGCTACTGCTAAACTTTATTAATATAGGTATGTGCATAGATACTTATACTTATTATACTTGATTTTGCTCGTTTAACTTATGAGCTCGAACTATTCAAGAATCATCTCATCTCAATTATACTCTTAGTTCTTAATGTAAATTAAATAAAATTATAATAAATATTAGTCAAAAGAGTAAAAGGCCTTTGAATTTTTTTTGAAAGTATGAACAAGACCTTTGAAAGTAAAAAACAAAGGGCAATTTAATAAGCAAAAGAAATAATATTATTAATTACAATGGAGTATAAAAACTAGTATGAAGTTATTCATTTAGTGGCGGTTACACTAACCGCTGCCATGTATTATGAATTCCATAGCAGGTTGGATAAATCGCCGCTTAACTACCATCAAATTAATATTTTGTGGCATTTGAGACAAACCGTTATAAAATATATGCCGCGATTAATCTATTTTCTTGTACTGTATATATACACATTATATATGTATATAAGTATGAATAAAAAATTATATTATATATATTTTTATAAATATTCAATATTATTTTATTCGGAATGAATAAATAGAAAAATAGATAAAAATAAAAGTAACTTAAATTTTATTGATAAATTTATATATATGTGTATTATGTATATGTGAATAAGTATAAATAGAAAGAATAAGTATACATGTATGAATAATTAGAAAGAAAAAAAGACAAAAATAAAAATTATTTAAAATTTTATTAATAAATTTATATATGTGTGTGTATAAAATGAGAATATATGAATAATGAATAATGAGAAATGAGGAATAATGATAAATTTATATATATGTATAAAATGAGAAATATTTGAAATAACGAAAAAAGAGAGAAATGAGAATAAAAAGAAAAGAAAAGAAAAGAATGAAAAAAAAAGAAAAAAAATAGAATATGATAATAAAAAGTTATTTAAATTAAATTGTATATATGTGAAATGTTTAAGGGTAAATTGATCTTTTTATATTAAAATTATGTTAAATGGGCAACAAATGTGAAGGGGGAGGTGGTGTGCATGGTTTTATAAAACATAAGTTATTTTGTAAATATATTTTTTTCACATTAGGTTTTGATGCTTATTTAACAAATCATAGAGGGGTAAATTGCAACTAGCCCAATAAAATTATTACTATTTCAATGAAGCCCTTACTTTACTTTTTTTTTTTTTTTTTTGCTAACATAGTGTTTGGTTGTACTGGAAAAATTACATTTTTGGTCCTATTGAATGGCAAGTTTGCACTTTAGGCACTTAAGTTCACATTTATAGGACCTAAATTCTAAATTTTTAACATATTTGGGACAGCATTTCAACTTCCATTAGTGTTCAAGCAAAACCGTTAAATTAAAAAAAAATTAATTACCCAACAGCCCTAAAAATTTGATTTATTTATAAAAATTTCTCAAAGTTTGAAATGCCCAATCAACCGTCAATAAAACTTTTTAGAAAAATAATAGAAAATTTTAAAAATATATAACAAATTCCTCATAAAAAAATTAAAAACCTTTTATATGTCAATATACATATCATATATATAAAATAAATATCATATAAATATATATATTATACATCATATATATTTTATTATTATTCTAACAATAAAAAAAATCTCTCAATTCTATTTTCACCCCAAAAATTCAATAAAAAAATATTAATTTAATTGCTACAGTAAAAAAATATCTCCCCCTAAAATATAAATAAACACACCAAAACGCATAATTAAAATAATTTAATTATTTTTATATACAAATTAAAAGAATAAATTTATGTAAATAGACATATATATATACGGATATACACACATTACCACCTATACATATATACATACATTACATATATTTATTTATTTATTTATCTAAATATAGACATATATATATTTATTTATATAAATACACATTTATATATATACTCACATATATACATATATTACCACCTACCTCTCACTCCCACCCTACCCCCACCACCCCCCACCCCCACAACAAGAAGTCGCCACTGGCCATGGTAGCATTGAGCCAGGCAGCACTGGCTCGACCATGGCCATGGGCAGAGGCCTCCCACCCAGATCTGGGTGGGCTGATCACAGGCCAAGCAACGGCCATGGTTGGTAATCAACCTGACCAGATTTGGGCAGGCTAGCCGCTGGCCATGGCTAGTAGCCATGGTGAGAAGAATTTTATTTATTTTGTTTGTTTTTTATATTTTTTTACTTTTAATTGATTATTTTAATTTGTATATACAATTAATTGAAGTATTTTAATTATGCATTTTGAGGGAATATAATTTATTTTTAATTATATTTTGGAGAATAGTTAAAAATTAATTTTGGATAATTTTGATATGTTTGTTTATATTTTTGGGAAGACATTTTTTACTATAGCAATGAAATTAATGCTTTTTTGTTGAATTTTTAGGGTGAAAATAGAATTGAGTGAATTTTTTTATTATTATAATATTAGTAAAATATATATGATACATGTAACACCCCAAAATTTTTTGTTTTATAGAATTTAAATTTTATTATTTCCAATTGTTTGAAATTTAATTATTCCTTCTATTATTATTATTATTATTATTATTATTTTTAAAAAAAATTCTTGGAACCAATTAGTAATTTCCAAAGACTTGATTGAACTAAAATATAAAACTTAAGGGCTTGCATGGGCAATCGGTGTAGTGGTAGTGATGGAAATTGCAAAAAAATAGGTGGCGGTGAGAGGTGGTGGTTGTAACTTCAGGGTGGGTTTTTAAGGCCTTCCTAGCATCAAAACTTGAAACTAAGTAGATACTCAAAATCAGGAGCTCAAGAGGAACATTTTAGTGATGGTGGCAAATTTTCCAACGGTGGCAAACAGCGGATGGTGGCCAGCGACAGCAATGCAGTAGCAACGTGGGTGCAGTTTGTTCTCCTTGATGCAACAATCATAGTGGTGTGCTTGGTTCGTGAATTTGAGGTTTTGTTGATCAAATCATGGGTAAAATTTTGATTAATTGATTCATGATTTAATTTGAGTAAATTGTTAGGGCAACCTATGATGTAAATTCTAGCTAATTGAACCAAAATTTTGATTTAGGACCAAGAATTGAGACATGCAAAAGTATATATGTAAGCATAATGGACTTGGATGTGCACTAGATGCCAAATTTGAACTTAATAATGATAATAAGGGTTATGTAATGTAAGACTAAGTGATATTGCCCAGGATTAATTATGTAGGGAATTGGACTATATTGTGTAATTTAGGATATGATATGATCATGACTTTGTAAATAAGAAAGAGATATCATGCTATTTTGAAACCGATATAGATCATCGTGACTAATTCTAGAATAATTGAGTTATTGAAGTACTTTGTATATAGTACATAATGAATGTATATTATCATGTTGATCGAAGCCTCCTAAAACTGCCATAATAAATAAGTAGTTGTCAATTTTAGATTATTGATATTATAATTGTAATTAATAAGGTTGAATGAGGATATTGATAGTGGACCTATTCTTTTGGATTAGGCGATGAAGAAATAGGTCCCACATAACAATAGACGATGATAGCAAATATGAGGCTATTAAGGTGAGGATCTAACCTCTCAGGTATTTGCTTATATGCCTAATGAGGGTTTGCCAATCTGGCACCTTTTTATACTTATTTTTCATTATGATAAATCCTTTTGAGGCTTAAACTCATTTCCATTTCATAACTACATCTTGGTTATTGTACTCTGTCATTGCTTAAGTTCTTAATTGTTGTCTGTTACTTGATCCGTAAACCCCTGTGAGGGTTATTGCTTGTTTATGTTCTGGTGTCCAGAACTTTTATTCATTATATTCATTTTCAGTCACTTGTATCTTACAGCCTTACCAGCTGACCCTGTATTACTTGTTGATTCATTTTGCAACCTAAAATGGCTTTACTGGCCAATATATCATGTATAATTGAAATGGCCTTGTTGGCTAGTATATTGTGGATAAAAATTGCTTTGAACTTGTACCTCATTATATTATTGACTAGTTTAAATGTTTTGTTCAGTTAATACTGTAAAATATGTGTTGGGCAAAGCAAAGGGCCACACTAGTTGACAAGGTATGTCCAGTGGGGCCCCCTCTTAACTCTATTCCTACTAGCACCTCTAGATTTCAGTAATAGACCTCTTCTAGATTGATATTGTTGAATTAGTGATAAAAATTATGTTATTAGCTGACTTAGTTTGCAATCTTAGCTTGGGCAATCAGCGGTTGACTATAGCCTAAAGCTTGATCAACGAGGATCTATCCTATTGATTTGTGTGGATATGATCTTGTGTTCAGGGGAGACTTGATTGACAAGAATTGATTTTACCAATTTGTGCTATAGCGGTTTGGCAAATTTGCCACTCATTAAGGCGATATAAGGAGGTAGGCCATCTTACGATTGAGGCGATATAAGGGGGTAGGCCATTTTACGATCGTATCGGTATACAGTATTGAGGTGATATAAGGAGACATGCCATTTTGTGGTTGTATTATTTATATAGAATTAAGGTGATATAAGGGAGTAGGCCATTTTACGGTCATATTGTATCGGTATATAGTACTAAGGCAATATAAGAGGACAGGCCATTTTATAGTCATATTGTTTATACAGAATTGAGGTGATATAAGTAGGTAGGTCATTTTACGGTCTTATTGTTATACAAAATTGAAGTGATATAAGAGCGCAAGCTATTTTATGGTCGTATTGTTAATATAGTGTTTTCATTGATTTTATAAAATTTTCTTGTCTAGCTTGTTTTATAAAATTGATCAAAACCTTAGATTTTGAACTTGAAATTTTCATGGAATAACGTGTTCATTGGGTATTTTTCAAAATTAATCTTGTCTACGAGTTTTGAAAGCTTCTATGAAATGTATTAAATTTAAAATGACTTTTTGTTGGTATGGGATGGCATTGAGTCAGCTCACAAAGTATTGTACAAGAAATTACCATTTTGGATTTAGTTCGTCGATTCTATAAACTCTTTCCAATCTCTAATACCCAGATGTCATGACTTGTGCTTTAGTTATTTGAGTTTAGAATGAATGCTTTTCTTTCATTTATATATTGTATTATATTTCATTATGATTCCTCCTATATGCAAATGTTTGCCTCACTGAGTCATTTAGACTCACCCTCTTACATTATTTGAATTTCCTTCAAACAAGTGTAGATGGTGACCGAGGCCCTCAAGCATGAATGCATTTTGTAAAATACTAGACTTTTGGTTGTATATATATAAATCTGTATGTTAAGTTAGTTTAAGATGTTGTGATATGTCATGAACGTTCATGAAGACATGAGATTGTAAATGTTATGTATTTGGATTTTGGCCAGAGTATGTTAAGTTAGTATGGTGCATTTCTTAAAGGATTTGAGGAGAAAATTTATGGGCCTATTACTTGCTATGACCGGAATATTAAGATTGAATCGATAGTACCTCAACTTAGGTACCGTCCTAGGAAGGGGTGCTAGAATATATATAATATATGTATGTATATAGTAAAAAATGAGGAAGTTTTGGGGATAATGAAGTATAGTAGAGGGTATTTTGAAAAATTCATTTTTTTATATTTTAGAGAGAAAATGAAGATATATAATATATAAATATATTATAAATAGATGTGTATATATATGTGTGCATATATAATATATTTGAAATTACAAAAAAAGAAAAGACATTGCCAACTAAGTAAGAAAAAGACAAAAAATACTTACTAGGCTTGCCAACTAAGCAAAACCTCTAAGTTTCCACACGCCCAGTGAGCCACATTAGCTTTTTCAATGAGTTTCACCGGCACTGATGAACAAATAACTAAAACTATCAATTTTTCGATACTTATAGGACCAAAATTGTAATTTTTGAACATATAGGGCAAAAACACAAGTTGGATAAAATTACAAGATGAAAATTGCAATTTTGTTGATACATTTTTACTTATTTATTTGTTGTTAATTTATGAATTTTATTCAAATTGACCTAAATTGATTTTTTTACTTATGTTATTTATTAAAAATCATTACATTATTTTTTTTCAAAACAATTAAAAATATTTATTTATTTAAAATTATTAAAATTATATTTTTAGGATAAAATGTTAGATTTTATTTTATTTAAATTATTTATTTTGATTACTAAAAACTTTAATTTTTTTTATTTATATATATACACATCAAGGTCTCATAGGGTTCAAACTCTAGATATCACACTTTTTGACTTATTTATTTTTTATTAATTAATAAATTTAATAAAATTAGTTTAAATTAGGGCTTGTTCGTTTATGAATTGGAGCACTTTGTCAAAATATTTTAGCAAAATGATTTTTTTGAAGTTGGATTGGGGAATATGATGGTTGTTTGTTTGTATTTTGGGTGGTAGGTGAAAAATAAATTAAGAGAAAATTATTTATTTATTTTTATTTTAGGAGGAAATAAGATATCATATCAATAACTTTTCTATTGGAATGGTAAGGTGAAATTGACATTTTAAAATTACTATTGTTAGTATAATATTTTTAGATCTTATTTTTATTTTTAAATTATTTATTTTAGTTAGTACATTTTTTTAAATTTAATAAATATATTCAACTTAATCTAATTAAATTATTTTAGGTATGATTATCTTTTAATATTATTGATATATAACTTAAAAATAAAATCATACTTAATTAAGAGATGGATTTATTTTTATTTTTAGTTTATAATTAATAAATATATTTAATTAAATTTGATTAAATTACTCTAGACATGTCGATGATTTCAAATTTTTATTTTTTTAATCCAACTTCAATTAAAAGATTATTTAATATTTTAAAACTATTAATAAAATTATTTAAATTTATTGTAAGTAATTTACATAATATTAAAGTTAAACCCCCATGTTAAAGTTACAAATAAGTTCAAGGGTATTTTATTTGAAAAACAATCAAAATAGCTTTTGAATGATATTTTTGAATTTTAATATAAATTTTCAACCGATGTCTACAAATTTATTAAGGATGATAACAGTTCTTCAAATATTTAATTAAATATATGGGGATAAAAAATAATTTTATTAAACTTATAACTATATCACTAAGTTTATATTGCAATGTCATGAGTATTTCAAAATAATTTCAAAATTTTCAACTATATTGAAGTTATACAAGTTGATCAATTTCCAAACAATTTGCATTAATCAAGTATAGAAAGTTTTCAATAAATGCACGTTCAAATTGTCCAAATCAATATATTATTAGTACAAAATATTTTATATTTTAAAATGAAATTAATTACACATAAAGACTAAAGTTTTTAGAATTTATAATCCATTTTTCTAAAAATGTTTTGTTCAAAAACAATGTCCTAATAAATAATAACAAAGAATAGAATTAAATTTTTAATCCTCATAATAATACGGCATAATCCATCTTATAATATAAGATAAAACGAGTAATTTTTGTATATACTATTTATACACAAAATGGAGGGAGGAGCAAAAATTTAGACAGAATAAAAAAATAATAAGGGAATTCATTTTTTGAGGAAAACTTATTTTTTTAAGGAAATATAATATGTAGACCAATTAATTCTTCAGAAAAACTTGTTCAGATCCATGAAAGTTAATAATCATTACATTTAATAATATACTTTAAGTTAATACTTTTTTTATACTATATTAGACCACAAAAGTTATCTTTATTTTGGCAATTTATATAGTAAAACACACACAATTAACATATAGATATATATAAGTTATAAAAACCTTTAGCTAGCCAATACAACAATTAAAAAATGAAATGTAACATTACCATGCCTAACTTAAGGGACCGTTTTCTTTTCATTAAGTACTATGGTAAACTAGATGCCATCACGAAACTATGGGATAGGACGATCCTAAACCCAATTTGTGAACTTTTCACATGTCTCTTGATCTACTATAATCCTCATGGGATTAGGAGCACCTTGATATAGAATATATATTTGTTTCTAGGACTCTAGAATGATTTTTGAGGTAAAGTCAATCCCAGAAGTTTAGATATAGAATGTCATTCTAGATTCTAGGAATCTAGAATGATAGGGAATAATGTTGAATGGAATCTTAGCCATTGTTGAGATTTCACAAATCCTCAAAGGCAAAAAAGAGAATATAAGCATGTGATCGAATTTAGATATTGAAAACATTTCAAGCATTTTTTCTCACACTATTTTATCAAATTCTTCACCCCTTAGAATAATTTTGGAAATCTCATTTCTTAATATCAAGATTCTAAGGACTTGCAAGTGAAGCCCCGACTCGTGAGACATCCACAAACAATCAAAAGGTAAACAATTTTTACTAATTGTATCTCATGCAACTCTTGATGTATTTTGCCTTACTTTCTATGTAGACCAACGACTCATGCAACATCTACATTACTAGGTGTTAAATCGAACCTACCAATCAAACTTCGATTTGAGATGGCCCCACAACATCCCATGATTCATGTGCTAATGCATAAGGGTTCTCAAATCAAAGGTACATCTTATGCAAAGTATATGGTCGCAGCTTTCCAATATAAATGTAACTCACAACTCGTGCGACATCACACAAATAATGGTAGTGTCATCATGCCACATACTATTGGTAGAAGTCATAGATCAATTAAAAGTCTTTTAATTTATATCTATTTTGACTTAATATTTGAAAGTACTTAGACATTCTAAGTGGAGGGATTTTGGTTGCAAAGATCTCATTATTTTATCCTTTATTTAGGTTTTTTATATCCTAATCCATGCATCACTTACATCAATAGGATATGAAAAACATAAATAAGTAAATGTGCCTAGCATGCTCTTAGGGTGGGATGACCGTGAGCCAACCAAGTAATGCACTTAGAGCCACAGATGTATTACTCAGTAGATTTTGAGTAGATTGATTAAATTATGCTATTACCTAAGTGTATCCGATTCATTCATAGGCCTTCAAGAGTCTCCATGCCTCAATTGGTCACCTTTACTCTATGCAACATTTACAAAAGAAAGAAAACCTCACTCTTAGCAGTTCTACTCTCATAACTTTTAAAAGTAGAACAAAGAGACATGCAAGCCCCATTCAATACAACCCATTTAGACAACTTGAAATAAATAAAATTAATATTAAAAGGCTCGTGATCATCTTCATTCATTCATTATTCATTCAACAATTAAATGAACAATAAATATATCAAGAATTGACATTCAATTCCAACAATTAAATACTTATCTCATAAAAAATTAATTGGCCAAGAAAAAATAAGCATAATCATTATGCATCCCATTTTTGCAACAATTGGAAATTAACTTAAACAATATTTAAGAAGCAATCAAATATGTCAAATATAATTTTGAGAACTTGCACAACACTTGTGCACCTATCTAGCATGATTTGAATCAATGTTAGTCATTTAAGGAACACAAAAATGAGCTCAAAACCTATCCTAACCAAAACTAGTCATTGCTGTCAAGGTGTGCACATGGCTGGGCGGCAGGTGTATTTGCTACCCTGCCTGTGTGCTGCCATAATGCGGCAACACCTCTGTTTCAGGGTCAGGACCGAGTCAAGCCTTTTGTAGCTCAATTTTTGTACACCAAAAATTTTAGGACACTTTCTAAATATCAAATCACACATTATAGATGAAATTATAGAGTCCAAACACCTTTTAAAAATGAAATTTCAAGTGCTCAAACATGCTTCAAAAATCAAGTTAAAGTGAAAATCACAGTCTTCCAAAAATCTCCAAGTAAATCCAATCCAATTGGATCCATAAATGACCAAAACTCTTTTAATCAATTATCAACATGCAATATGAATGTATAACAACAATTAATGCCAAATCAAAATTCAATATTAATAGCTATTAATTAAAACATACTAATCATAGGAATTAACACTTAAAATACTTATTATCATGCATTTAATTCATCAATCAAGGAGTCACCCACAACACCAACCAAACAGTCCAATCCATTATATGATTCAAGAATTTAGGGATTTTGATCAATTCATCACAAGAATCAATCAATCAAAAATCCAAATCAAAGCATGAATTAGGCTTTAATAGCACTTGAAGGCAAGAGTAGTACTAGGATCCAATAATAAAAACTTCAAAAGCTAAAATTAAGGAGGCTACTCAAGCTACCAAGGATCTAAACATGCTATAGATCTGGATTGGGTAACATAATTACCTTGAATTGCTAGTTTCTGAGGATAAAATGGTGAACCTTTCACCAATCCAGAATTTGCTAGAAACTAGTGCAACAAGAAGAGTGTGATTTTTGCCTCGTCCAAACTCCTCCAAAAATCACGAAAAAATTGATGTATTTTCTCGACACATTGATGAAGACACTATAAACATTTTGACGCAAAAATCAATTTAGATATCAGAAAATTTTTTCAAAGTCGTTGCTTTGCATAGTAGATCTCCAAGGTAAGCAAACCAAGTGTTTTTCCTTTATTGATATGATCCACACACCAATTAAATTTTCAATTTCTCCTCACTTTTAGCTGGAGAAAGAGAGGAGAAAGGCTATGGTGGAGGCTGATTTTTAGGTAGGAGAATAATAGAAAGCAAAGCTTCAACACATGATGCAATGCTTGGAGAGAGAGAGAGAGAGAGAGAGAGAGAGAGAGAGAGAGAGACAGAGAGTTTTGGAGGGAACTGTGAAAGATTCTAATCTTCACAAATGGTATGAATAGCTGAATTCCCGCACATCTATATCTATATATAAAGGGAGGATGGTGTGATGCCAACTTGACATAACACTTTCCTCAAGGGAGGGGGCAGCGACTTGCTTGCCAAGGTGGCAAGTTTGAATTTCAAAGTATATTTGAATTTTATGTGCATTTCAATTTAATTTGGAATCTAATTTCAAATTAATTAAAATGCTAATTCAAATGAACTCTTCATCTGAATTTTTCCTCCAAAATATATTCTTCTCATTAATTAAATTAAACTCTTTAATTTAATTAATTAACTTTGACTTAACTCTTAAGCTTAATTTGGTTATTTAACTCTTTAAGTTAACTTTGAACAATTGGAGGTCAAATGACACTAAATAATTAACTCTTTAATTATTGGTCTAATTTAACTCCTTAAATTAATTGATTAATTTAACATTTAAATTAATCAAGCCAAAATTGATCTTCAAATCGAAACCCTCAAACTTGGTCCACTGGGAGTAAATATTCTAACATTTAGAAAATTCCTCTACCAATTAGGAAGTTAATTGAATTTTGTGTATAGCCCAATAGGTTCTACCATTCATTGGACATGGGTTCACAACTCCTTGTGACATCTAAATATCTTATATTCATTTTAGTTTAAAACACTTTTAAACTAATCAACTTGATTCAATTAATCTCATTAATTGTAGAATACCTAATCTTCATGGTCAATGTCCAATTTTAAGCCCATAGAACCTAACTAATTGGTTGAAATGAGTGCTCTTGGAGAACTATTATAGCTCTACGCATACCATTTAAATATGGTATTTCCATCTTCTATCTCCTGAAAGAGACCTAGGGAAAAATATTTGTCAGCCCCTTAATAATCTCAATATTATGTCTCTGTTCTCAATGTTTGATTCTATAGTGTGACCTCATCTTTGGAAAACTCCTTTCCTAAATTGTCACACCACCTTGCGCAAGGATTTCTTGAAATTGATCATCAAAGAATACATAGGATATGTACTCACCCTTCATAATGACGAAGAGTTGGATTCCATCTTAGATCTCACAAGCCTTTTGCCAAGTAGCCCATACTCAATTTCAACCTGAACAACTTGCTAAGTAACCAAGGAAGAGTTAAAGCATGAGAATTAGACACAAGGTTAACACAGATCACCAGGTCAGAAGACTAATAATATGCACTAGAATAAGCCGAAGTACTTGCCTCTACTGACTTGCCACTATGGGTTATCTAGTAGATTCTCTGAGCGAGTTTTTAGTGCCTTGTTCTCTAACACACCCACCAACATGCACCTGTATCTCATATGATTACTCATGGAACAGAGCAATATCCAACTCTTAAATTTATGCATTGTTAGTGCAAGTCTATTTAGATCTTAAATGCCCTGTCTCATAAAATCCTATAACTTAGATGATTTAATATCATGATTGAGTAAAACTTATTCCATGATCACTACCCCATGTGTGACTAAGTCTCATAATCTTGTATGATCTAAGGGGTTTATTTAAATGCTAGTAAAGTAAAATAGAGCATAAGATAAAGATTGCCATTTAATGAACATCCTTCAATCAAGATTATATCACAAGAGAAATAGTTTACATGCCAATTTAATTGTCTTGCGAGATACTATTCCAACAAACACTTATAACCAAATACATGAAAGTATAAAATGTTAGGAATTTTTCCATGCTGAATATCATAAGGAGTGTTTTTCATGAATGGTTTGAGAAATACATAATTTGTAATATAACATGTTGTATTTATTGTTTGCCCTCGAAAGGATTTAGTAAATCAAATTCATTCATCATAGTTCTGGCCATTTCTTGAAAGATACGATTTTTCCTTTCAACTACTCCATTTTGTTGAGGAATTCTAGGAGAAAAAAATTATGAGAATATCTATTGTCATCATTGAATGTAGCAAAATTATTATCATCAAATTTGATACCATGGTCAGTCTTAATTTTACCTATAATGTATTCTTTCTCATTTTGTAGTTTTTTTAGTTAAAGGAATAAAGCAACTAAGAGCATCATCACTTTTATGAGCAAGAAAAAGAACCCAAGTGAATCGAGAAAAATCATCCACAACTACAAACACATATTTTTTACTATAAAGAGTTTCAGTTTTCATAGGACCAAATAGATCTTAATGCAGCAAATCAAGAGGTTCGGATGATGTAATATCATTTATTAGTTTAAATGAAGATTTAATATGCTTTTCTTTGACACATACATCACATATCTATCTTTATTGAACTTAATTTTAGGAATGTCTCTAACTAATTCTCATTTTGTAAAATGAGTTAATAGATTCATATTCACATATCCTAACCTTCTATGACATGTCTAACACATTTCTTTAGTAGCAATAAGACATTTAACATTTTGATTTGACACAGTACCAAAATCAATGCAATATATGTTGTTTCCATGCGATGCAGTAAAGATTAGTTTCTCATCTTTTGAAATAATGTAGTTAGTAGGCTCAAACTGTACCTTATATCCACAATAGCAAAGTTGGCTTATGCTTAGCAAATTGTGTTTGAGTCCTACCAACCAAATGTTGCCAATGGAAATACCAGTTCTTCTGCTAATTATCCCTTTTCCAACATTTCTACCTTTAGTGTTATTAGTTTAAAAAAAAACATTACCTTCATCAAAGTGCTCAATGTTTAATAAGGTTGACTTGCTTCTCATTTTGTGTTTGGAACATCCGCTATCTAGATACCGTTTATCATTTGAATGTGCCATCTTTATTGTTTCCTGCAAAATAGATTGCATTATTCTTTGGTACTCACACTTTTTTGGGTCTTTTTATGTTAGCTTTTGGCACCTATATAAATTTAGTCCCAATGTTACTTTTCGAAGGGCATTTATATGCAATGTGTCCAATTTTTTCACATGCAAGGGAAGGTCTTTTATTATATTTTTCTTTAAAAAATGTTCTTGTTTTTTCATAGGTTTTGAAACTTACAACCTTCTTCTTTCCTTTGATTATTCTAATAAGATTATAATTTTCTTCTAATAGGAAGATTTTTTCTTTTCCTAGCTCTCTGTTCATGCTGATTAATTTGTTTCTATTATCAACACCTTTCTTTAGGATATTATTATACCTTAACAAGTTCAATTTTTTCATTATAAATGATTTGAATTTGATCTTTAAGAAAGCTACTTTCATTGTGCAACTTAAGAATTTCATTACGCCATTTTTCATGCAAGATAGATGAATAAGATTTTTCACTTTCATATTCAAAATCACTCGAATGAATTTCAGAATGAAATGATACATAATTATTTGCCGTAAAGCAGTTGTCTTCATTGTCAAATTTTTCAGAGTCTGAGTCATCCAAGGTTTTAGTCATTGCCTTTTGCTTTGCTCTGCTTTCTATTTTAACACTTCTTTTTAACTTTGTATGATATGGTCTTTTGTTTCCAATTTCATGACATTCGTGGCAAATGATTTGTTTTGACCTTTGCTGTTTAAAGTTACTTCATTTGGTACTTTCTTTGGAACCATGTTTAAAGTGGTTTTTTACCTGCATAGGTTGTTTTAGCGGTTTGGTTATTGTTGCAATTTCATCATATATAAATTCCTCGCATAGATCTTTTTCATCTTTAGAAGGCTTTATATGATTAGAAGAAAAAGTAATTTCTTTATTTACTTTGTTGTCAGAGCTTTCTTCCTTTGCTAGGATGGTTAACTCATAAGAGATAAGGGATCTGACTAATTGTCCCATAGCAAGAGTTTCCAAATTTTTTGTTTCCTGGATGGCAATCACTTTGGGCATCCATTCTTTTGGTAGGGAGCAGAGGATCTTCTGCACTTGTTCACTTTTTGGTATCTATTTCTAAATGTAACCAATAGATTGATGATTTCCATGAATTAGGCATACATTTAGCTCATAAATCCTCACGTTAAAATGGAAATCAATTCATATTGATGGGCTAGCAATGTATTCTTATTTTATCTACAACATTTCTTAAAAGTAATTTCAAGCACGGTCCACATTTCTTTAGCTCAAGAACATGTGCTAACACGATTGTGCTTTTCTTTAACCAAGGCACATGAGAGCATATTCTTCGCTTTGACATTCATGGATAAAATTTTCTTACCCTCAATGGTAAGTTCTTTCGACCTTTTGGGGTCATATCTCCATTTGTTGGAATAAGTGGCCCATTAGTCATGATGTTCCAAAGATCATAGTCAAGAGAAATTAAGAACTCTTCAATTCTATTCTTCCATGTTACGTAATTCATTGTGAGACTATCTTTCTACAAAAACATCAAAATGTGAAGAAGCTCTTAGGATCCTTTTTGTTTAGGTTTGTTAGAACCTGACTGTGTGCATTAAGCTTTAGTACCACTTGTTGAAAATAATAGGCCTAAGAGGGGGTGAATTAGGCCAAAAACTAAGTAACTGTCACATTAGAAGAAAATGAACAACAATTTTAAATTTAAAATTCCAAATGAAATAACACAAATTTAAAGATAATAGAAAAGTAAAGGAGATACTACATTTATAGTGGTTTGACAAGTTTAATCCATTGCCTAAGCTTTCACTTAGGATTTTAATCTACAAAGTTACACTAATAATTCCAAAGAGAATTAGTACAAATAAGTTCAATAAATATGAACAAGCAATTCAAAACCAAATGAAACTATATTAAACAAACTGATATGGTAGAAGGGAAGGAATATTTCAAAGTCCCTAACATAGAAGACTACATAGCTTATAGTAGTTCTAGCTGAAAGTAAATAGAACACTACTTTCTTTTCTCTAATTAAGTACTTCAAGAAAGTTAATAATTAGAGTTGAATATTTTTGTAAGCAAATGCTTGTTCTTCAGAGTGCATCTATTCATAATTAAATAGTGAATTTTTTGCTCATGTTGGATGTTCCAATGGTAACTTTTCATAGATGGGCTATGATGATTTTGGATGCCATTTTTCAATCAAAGGAGATTTTCTAGCCTTCATTAATGTCTCCAAAATACTCTTTCCATAGGAGAGAAATTAGTAACATTTTTTCCAAATATACAATGGCCTTAAGATGAAACAAATCATGAATTTCCTCTTTCTGTATGAGAAAAATCATCAATATTTTATCCAAATACACAATGTCATGAATGGATTGAATTAAGGAGATGAACATGTCATTGTCATTCATAAAAACCATTATTCTAACATAAGCAAAAATCCATATCAAGATATTATATGATAATTTAAAAGTTGCCATCAATTATACATTTTAAGCGATAAAGAGTTTTACTTTACCATATAGTGATTTTTAGGCAAAATTACAAAATTAATCTTGTAACTATATCTTACTAGCAAGGCTTGACTTTACCTTTTTGAACCATAGAATTAATACACCACCTTTAAAAATTTGACAATTTTAGGACTAGTTGGACCCTAAAACTCATCAACAAGTGGCTTGAGCCTATATTGCATATGCTTTGGCACCACACGCTGCCTTATTAGCCTAGACATTTACTTCTCTCTTGCATGGTATATGACTCGGCAACTCTTCTTACCATAACATTGTAAAATTTACCCAATCATCTAATTAAATACAACTCTAAGGTGCTCAAAGAAATTTAAAAATTATAGGTTAGAATTAAATTACCAAATGTCCTTCAAATTTCTAAAAAATTATTTGATACAAATTTATTACCTTAAAATTTTCTAAAAATTTAATTTATCACTTTAAACTATATAATCTTAATAATTTTGAATTGCCTATTTAATGATTCTAAAGTAGCAAACAAATCTAAAATAATTTCAATAAATTTAGTTGAATTTATTTATTAATTAAAAATAAAATAAAATAATAAAATATCTACGCTCTTAGTATATAATTTAATACTAAAATTATAATATTTAAATAAATTCATTGATTAATTTAAGTAATAATAAATTTTTTTAAAAAAGCAATATAATTAACGATCCCAACCACCGACCCCCCTCCCC
>JACGDI010000193.1:909770-1082031 GCA_014898725.1 Jacaranda copaia
CCCCCCACGCAAAAAAAATATTATACAAATTTAATAATGTAGTTCATCACTTTAAATTTATAAAAATTTATTTGACACAAAGTTATTACCTTTAATTTTTCTAAAAATTTAATTTGTCACTTTAAACTATATAACAACAACAACAACTTTTGATTACATATTTTATAATTTTAAAATAATAAACATATCTAAAATAATTACATTACATTTAGTTGAATATTTTTATTAATTAAAAATAAAAAGTAAAAAATTAAAAATCTATACTCATAACTATATGATTTAAATTACTTAATAATACTAAAATTATAATATGACTTCAAATAATATTTGTTTTAAAAAAATAACATATACACCACCCCAATCCCTTATTCCTCACCAAAAAAAAAAAAAAAACCCAAACGACCGCAAACAACATGACCCCCTCACCTTAATAGTTGCTGCCAGTAGCAACTAGGCCGCATGGCGATAACCCGCAAGCAATCGCACAGGCTACCAGCTGCATGGATTGGCAGCTGCCTAGGTTGGGAGGTTGTGGCCAAATCTAATGGCCACGATTGCTTGCCCTGCCATGGCCAACCTAAGAGGCATGGAAGAGGATTTGGGGGATATACATTATATAATAAATATTTGTATTTATATATATTTATATATTTACAATATAAAAGGTGGATATATATTTTTATGTTTTCTATGCGTAAATTTCATCTTTGCTTGTTTGCATTTTTTCAAGCTTTATTAATTTTTATTTGCATTAATATCTTTTTTATTTTTTATATATAAATTGATTGTTTGCTTTTTTAGAATTTTTATTTTTATTTGCTGTTGAAGTGGCAAGTTGTGTTGCCACATCATATACTATGCAAGAAAGAGAGTATGTGTTTGATGACAAGGCACCACATGGCACCAAATCAGTTGTCAAGCAGATGCAGGCCACTTGCAGTTTTAATTTAGGCCAAATTAGTTATGAAATTGCCAAATTTTTAAAGGTGATGTGCCAATTCTACAGTTTGAAAAGTTAAAGTCAAGTATTGCCAGTGGAGAATAGTTATAGGTTGAATTTTGTAATTTTGCTTGATTTTTACAAGAGCAGTTGATATGGAATAGCCTAATAAGCCTAGCCTAATAACTCTCAACTAGGCAAAAGACATGGTGTGAGGTGGCCTAATTACTTATTAGGCTGTATGGTTATAGGCTGATCATATTATCAACCAAGTATCATCTTTGCTTGCCCTTATCCATCAACACGAATATCAACATTTGCCAATCACTATTAGGGATGTGTTGTTTAGCATTCAGCTAGGGAGACTTGAATATAATGGGATTACACCCTGTCAACTAGAGTCTATAGAGACATTTCATAGAAGTATTTGTATCGATCGATGAGGTCAAACATATGTGACCGTCTCCCTGTCGCATTGAATGCCTTGACCGACGGCGTACCTTCGTATTAATAGCATATGCCACCACTAGTACCACCTACTCTGCCATGTTTGGCTAGTGTTCACCTCTAGTGTATAAGCTTATCTTGGAAAGCTAGAGATGGCACGACCTAGAACAACATAGGAAATAGAAAAGACTTAATGGTCCTCAAGTAAGGACAAAAGCCCTTTTTATGCAACAATGGCATTAGGGATATATCAACTATACCAGTAAGGCTATAAATACTACATTTCTAGCTTCTAGTAAGGCGTGCACACTATTATCTAAAGCCCTCATTCTGCTATTGTACCTTTTAGTTAATTAAACTGATTTGAGCGTTGAAGTGCCCTCGGCAATCCCAACATTTGCTATTGATTGCAAGACTCAACCTCCGTATATCATCAAATATTTTTTTCAACTGCTACTTAGTTTATTAGACTGGACTTTAGCTTAATACACTCCTAAGCAGTTCAAACCCTCATCATTTAGCACCGTCTATGGAAAAGTTGAGCCCATAACTATGAAACATGACTAACACTAGGCAAGCCGTTTCTAAAAGGGAAAAGAATAGAAGAGCCACAATGTCTCCTCTTCAACCCCAACAAGAACTAGATGTGGCAAGACCTAGCTCCCAGCCAGAATAGGTGGTCACCTTGAGTATGCCCCAACTCATGCAATTGATAAGTAAACAGATATCTGCCCAAATCTCTACTCAACTATCAACTACCTCAATAGATACAATAATCAACCTAGACCAGCTGCTAGTGTCACTCCTCAACCTTCCCAATGTAAGGAGAGGCCTCTAAGAGAAAAGAGAGGCTAATCGAAGGGTAGGCGACCACCCAAATGAAGAGAAGACAATCTTGGGCTATTCCCAAGCCAAAAAGTGTGATCTATCCCCTGAGAAGAAGTTGTAGATTCAGTTGATCATTGCGTTGACCCTTTTGAGCCCTACAGTGTGTAAGGTCGCCTGTGGCCCTAGACTAACATAAACATATCCCAAGTTGATTAGGAAGAATGAGAAGAAGTGTCTCACCAAGTACAATAGTTGAACAAACAATTGGAAAAGATTTCAAAGAGAAATACTGAGAGGAACACTTACTGTGATGGTGTTCCTTGGCTTCATCAAGAATAGGAGTCACCATTTATACAAGAGATAATCGATGAGTGCATTGCTATCGATGCTAAGGTCCTTATTGGGCTGCCCAAATATGATGGCTCATCAGCCATGAATGAGCATCTGCTACAATTTGAGCACATGATGTAGCTGTATAGGCATAACGAATATATCTATGCCAAGATACTGGTCACCATGTTCTGGGGAATTACGCTCGACTGATTTGTGAAATTGGAGTCAGTGTCGATATACTCATAGAACCAACTATGTGACAATTTTCTCCACTAATTTACTAGTTAGAGGAAGGCGAAGCTCCCTTATACCTATTTACACACTATTAAATAGAACTAAAAGAGTCCCTTTGCAACGTTTTCACCAAATTCATCATTGAGGTTCTGAAGATTGATTGTACCCAAATTAGAATTTTGATCAATGTGCTCTTTCTGGTCCTTTGCCATAAAGAATATGCTAATGCTTCAGTCAAAGAGCGACCCGAGAAAATAAAGGAATTACTTGTCCTCGGGAAAGGTACATGATGCAAGAGGACATAAACAAGCTTAAGTATGGCAATCCAGATAGCAAAAAAAAAGCTATAAAATGTTTCCATAGTTAGACTCTTCTTAATATTAATCTCTAATCAAATGTTTCCATAGTTAGACTCTTCTTAATATTTGCTAGAAAGGAGGTGCTATTCACCATCTAAGATGACAACTTTTTTAAAAAGCCTAGGAAACTGATCGAGGCTGAAGCTATAAAAAGATTAAAGAAATACCATCACTTCCACAGGCAGAAAGGCCATAACATAAAGGACTACTTCAATCTTCATGATGAGATTGAAAGACTCATTCAACAACGTTACTTGAAGAAATTTTTCAAAAATAAATAAAAAGCGAGCGTAACCGACTAGGCTCCCTTTACAGAAAAGTTGATTTACATGAAGAATGAAGGGAAAGAAATCTATCCAAGATCCCCCACCCACCTATTAGAGGAGTAATCAACACCGTCGTGGGGGGCTCGACTGGAAGGGACTTAAAGTTAGCCATAAGGCAAAACCAAAGGAGATTGGAATTGATCAAATCTTTTTCGATCAAAATAGTCTTTCAGCTATTGACCAACATGGATCCAATCTCTTTCTCCAATGCCAACCTCTCCCACGCTGAGAATTAAGGGGCTGACAACAAATTGGTTTGCCTTTCGATGGTATTCATTAAGATAGCGAACTTTACGGTCAAAAAGGTATTAGTTGATGATGACAACTCAGCTAATGTCATTTTCTTGTCGATCTTGAAGAAAATGAACATGGGAAAACTAAAATTCCATCCAGTGTGCACCCTACTAGTTGAAGATGGAGGGTTGGAGATTATCTTGAAGGGTCCATAAACCTGTCTACTTTATTTGGGGAGGCCTTTTAATGAAGAACACTCATGGTTAACTATTTGGTCATCGACGTACCCTTCACTTACAATGCTATCATTGGGCAACTAGCACTGAATAACTTTTGAGCTATGGTCTCAACTTATCACAAAAAGGTTAAGTCTCCAACAATCACTAAAATTGGTACAACATGAAGAAAGCTCGGCTATGCTATATAATTTTAGTTGAGGTAAATAAACAATGGCTTGACCAAAACTGAAATTGTTAGGGGAGCCTTGGAGCAAAACCTAAGAAAGAACAACAAAACAAGAAATGGAAGCTGAAGGAGACTAGGGTTGAACCTGTAGGAGAGTTCAAGACCATTAAAATAGAGCCAGGGAACCTCGACAAGACCACCAAAATTAGGAATGATCTAGGTAGCAACATGGAATGCCTCATGGTTCATTTCCTTAGAAGAAATGTTGATGTTTTTGCTTGGAAAGCTTCTGGCCTTAAAGGAATTGACCACAATGTCATTGTGCACTACCTAAATGTGGATCCCTTATTCAAACTAGTGAAGCAGAAAACCAGAACCTTCAATGTTTAATCAATGAAGAGGAGGCCAACAAACTTCTAGAGACAAGATACATTGTAGAAATCTAATATCCAAGTTAGTAGTCTAATGTAGTCTTTGTAACTAAAAATGAGGGCAAGTGGTGAATGTGTAATGATTTCATTGATTTGAATAAAGCTTTCCCTATAGATCCTTATCTCTCTACCTCATACAGATTTATTAGTAGATTCTATTGTTGGTTGTGATTTTTTTAATATGATGGATGCATTTTAAGGTTATTGCCAAATTTTCATGGCACCCAAGGATAGGGATAAGACATATTTTGTCATCCCCAATGGGGTATATTGTCTTTTGGTCATGTCTTTTGGGCTCAGAAGCAATTCACTAAGGACTTATAAACTGTATATTCAAAAATAAAATTGGTAAGACCATAGAGGTCTATGTCGACGACATAATCATTAAAATAGGAAAAAAAATTACTTAACTGACCTTAGTGATACATTTTCAATATTGTGAGCGTTCGACATGAAGGTCAACCTAAACAAGTGCACATTTGGGGTAAGGGGCGGAAAATGTTTAGGCTACATAGTCATCCAAAGAGTTAACAAAGCAAACCCACAAAACATTCAGGCCATTTTGGATATTACACCTCTTAGAACAATCAGGGATGTTCAATGCTTGGTTGGAAAAATCATAACAATAGGGCGATTCATTGTCCGACTAGCCAAAAAATGCTTATCATTCTTCAAAATCCTAAGAAATGCAAGAAAATTAAGTTTTTAATAGGTAGAACAATACAACCAAGCTCTGGCTGAATTAAAGCAATATTTTCAACTTCTTTGATGCTGGGCAAGCCAGAGGTTGGATAAGTTCTGCATGTTTATTTGGCAGTCTCATTGGTGATAATCAATTTTATTTTAGTCTCAAACAAAAATGAAATCCATTGACCTATCTACTACTATAGCAAAGCATTATAGTGCCTTGAGCATAACTATTTGGAGAACGAGAAATTTGCCCTCGCTTTGGTCACCACTACTAGGAAGTTGAAACTTTACTTCCATTCTCACTCCATTATTGTGTTGACGAGCCATCTGTTGAAACAAGTGTTATCAAAACTAGATACATTAGGAAGTTTGATGAAATGGGCCATTAATTAGGGGAGTTTGATATCACTTTCTATCCTTGAACGATTATCAAGGTCCAAGTGTTAGCATATTTCATTGCTAAAAGACTTTACTTACCAGACCAACTTAACCAGGACTCCCTCATTTAGACTTTGTACATTGATGGCTTTGCAAATTCATCAAGAGAAGGAATTAGCATATTTTTACGCTCTCCACAAGCTTAGGAATATAACTTCGCAATTAAACTCGACTACCTTGTTAAAAAAAATGAGGTAGAATATGAAACCTTGCTTGCTTGCATGAGGATTGCAATAGACAGAGAAGTTGAACAGTTGGAAGTTATCGCTGAATCCTAGCTAATTGCAGTACAAGTTGAAGAAAACTTTGAAGCTAAAAAGATTACAATGAGCAAGTATTTAGCCAAAGTGAAGAGGATACAACAACAAATCAAAAAATTCACCCTCAGCCAAGTTCCTCGATTAGAGAAAGATCAAGCTGATGCATTGTCAAAATTTGCTATCTTGATAAAGGGAACTAGAGATAGAACCATCATATTTTTGATTGCCAACAAACCCATCATAGTCACACTCGACAAGCATTGGATGGGTTAGATCAAATAAGTACTTCCCTCATGGTAGGATGCGATAAAAACTTATTTGGGGTAGGAAAAAATCCCTAAGGATAAAGGCCAAGTGTATAGGCTCAGAGGCCAAGTAGCCAAGTTTGCTTTCAGCGAGCATAGTCAACTTTACAAGAGGTTAATTTTTAGACCATCATTGACATGTTTGACACCAAATAGGCTAGTGAGGTCTTACACGAGGTCCATTTGGGCATTTTTGCTAATCATTCTGGAAGATGGTCCTTGGCCCACAAAGTCATCAGATATGGGTATTTTTGTCCAACTTTGTTGAAGGATGGACTTTGCCAAGAAATGCCTATCTTGCCAAGTTTACTCAAACATACATCATTGGCCTATGGCAATGCTAGTGCCCATTATGGCTTGTGGCAATGCTAGTGCCCATTGAAATCACATGACTATTTGACCAATAGGGCATAGATATAGTTGACTCTTTCCCAAAGACCATGGGTCAAAAAACGTTCATGATGTTGCAATCAAATGCTTCATGAAGTAAGTGGAAGTAAAAGCAATCCCTAAGATAACTAATATGGCCATCAAAAGTTTCTTGTAGAAAAATATTATTTGCTATTTTAGATTGCCTAAAGTGTTGACATCAAATAATAAGCTGCAATTCCAAAGCATGAGCACGAGGAACTAGTGCAAAAGCTTAGGGATCAGATAACACTTCACCTTAACTAGGAATCCTCAACCCAATGGGTAGATAGAAGTCTCAACTAGAGCTGTCATAAACCACTTTAAGGTTTGACTTGAGGGAACCAAGGCGAGCTAGGTAGATGACCTTTTGAGGGTATTTTAGGCAAATAGAACGATCCTTCAAATTGCCATGGCCACAATCCCTACAGCCACATCTTGGTTCAGAAGCAGTTATTCCAATGAAACGGATACAATATACTAGTCGAGTAATTCACCACAACCCAATTAGAAATGATTCTGAGAGAGAACTTGAACTTAAGATAATTAACAAGCTACGTTAGCAAATGTACATGATAATGCAATGATACAGGTTGATGATGGTTAAGCATTACAATAAAGGAGTTTGACTAAGAAGCTTTGAAGTAGGGGACCTTATCTTCAAGAAAGTTGAAGTATCAAAGAACGTGGCAAAACTTGATCCGAACTGGGAAGGTCCTTACTCAGTAGTTAAAGTAACAAAGTACAATGCCTATTGCCTAGCAGATATAACTGAAAATGAGCTCCCTTGACCATGGAATACAATAAACTTGAAAAAGATTTATGCATAAAGAAGCTTAAAGTTTCCCATCAATTGTACGAAGTATCATTCCAAATCAATAAAAACTACTTATATTTCTATAGCTATCCACTCACACTAGCACAACAAAGCTTTTTAGCCTAAATAAACAAATGAATTGATTGTTCAAAGTCAACCTCCATGCTGGTTTCAAGTTGCATAGCTAAGGCATCTTGGCCCAAGTCAATAAAAGAGTCGATCATTTATGGTCGACCCCATAGTCAATCTAACTTGGCTTCAAGCTATAAGCTAAGGCGTTTTAGCCCATGTTGATAAATGGGTCGACCCTGTAGTTGACCTCAAAATAGTTCCAACCATAAACTAAGGCTTCAGGACCTAACTAATGAACAAATTGATTGCATAGTGTCAATTATTTCAAACTCAAGTAGAAATTAACCTCGTAGTCAATGACAAAGTTGCTCAAACCATGCATATTGCAGCTACTACATTGAAGCATAAAGACAAAGCTCATTTAACGAATTCGACCACCAAGGTTGTTCATATCATTGCAAAGAACATAACATAAATCGACCTAGCAATCAACAACAAATAACACTACAACATTTATTTTACAATAGGTCAACTTGATATGAAGGTCATGTATAAATGCCATTGCTATTATTGTGCTAGTTAATTTCAAGATCAACTATAGACTAGTCCAATTCTTTGTTAGAGGATTGAGTTGTATGATTTCTTACTTGAGATCAAGTTGTTTATGATGACACTTATTAATAGTTGGCATTCAACAATAATGAAAGCATTTATAAGAAAAATAAAATCGAATACATATTGATTAGTAGAAAACATAATTCATTCAGTTTAAACATATTCGATTATGAAGTTGAAAATGAAAATACACGAAACTTTTGAACAATTACCTCATAGGGCAACCACAATGATCAAATAACAATATAACTGCCTAAGTCTTTAACTTGACCTGACACCTTCACTATGAGCTCAGGTGACATGTTTAGCTGCAACATCATCAATTACCTGATTAAGCTCATCACTTGAGGGTACCACAATAATTGTAGGGCCCTCAACTTTTTGCTCGGGCACCATGGCAAGTATTGGTTAGTTTGTAGGATTTAGTTAAGAAGGCCCGATCTCATCAACGAGGGACGTGTGCTTAGTTGAAGAAAAATAATTGGCCACATTGACCATGTCATCCCTAATATTGAATGCAAAGTTGTTAGCAAAACCAAACTCATTAATCACCTTAGTGAGCTTTACTTTATGGCTAGTAGCAATCCCGACCGTAGGCACAGTAGTAGGTCCCTCAGTAGGGGTATTCTCTTTGAGGTTGGGATAGATCTTGAGCTGTTTATCTAGCATTGGGTTGAGTTGATCCCTATCCTTGAGATAGATTTGATAACCCAAATATTCCAACTGCTTGATAGTCTTCTCAAAGGTATCCTTTGCGTCATCAATAAAGAAGACAACATTGGCATCTTGGAACGCTGAAGTTAGCATGAATTGTTGTATAGCCTCTCATCAGCTGATGAGTAGTATCTTGAAGAACTTAGCTCGAGCAAAATTCAAAGCACTGTTATGGCTGTAGGATCTACCAAAATTATAGTAGGCCTATGTGTTCAATTGAACCCTCTTCAATAGCTCTTTTGCCGTGCTCTTCTCGATCACTGTAGTCACTAGCTGCATATCTTTTGCCTCAAGCTATGTATTTTTATCCTACAGCTCCTTACTCAGTTGCTTAATCCTCAACTAGGCGAACTCAAGTTGAGTCTTCACATTTCCACATCACTATACTTCTCCCGAAGCTGATCACAATCATCAAGGGCTAGCTCCAACCTCCAATATAGATGCTAGCACAACTAACTAACTTGCCATAGAAATAATTTGGATGAGATGAAATAGTGACAAAATAAACAAACAAAAGTAGCAAAGCATTTGACAAGCGAGAAGCACTCGGCTAGATACTTATAATGTTAGAGTGGGATGCCAAGGCTTTTAGCACCCCTCTCTGACTTAAATCCATTATTTTTCATTGGTTGGATGTGAACAGCTCAACCATTATCCCTACTAGGGGCACAACACCAATCGACTATGTTGTTAGCTTGGACATCAAATTGTGTACCACTATATCAGTCATGTACTGGGACGAGGGTAGTTCTACCAACTAAAACAACTTATCATCCTCCCAATGCTTGAAAGAATCATAGCTGTTTAGGGAGTTGGATGCCCTAGCTTTACTATTGCCCTTATTGGTAATAGTTCTTTTTTGGGCAAATTTTGCTTGCTTGATCGCTGCCCTTTTTTATTAAGCAAGGGGACTAACGGTCACCCCAGAAATTAGTTGGGTTGAGGGAGCCACAAGAGTAGGTTGTATGGCTTATTGCTATGGGGCAACCTGAAGGTTGTCTCTCGTTGAGTAGTCATACTTTTGATTCTTCTGCACATGCAGTATAGCTTGTGCTTAAGTCTGCTTCATGATTTTATCTCAATCTACATAATAAAAAGAACAAATTATATCAGCACTGACCAAAAAATTAAGTTAAAACTATTAAAAAATTGGTGAAGACATCTACTTAGTTAAGTGTCATCTGATAGATCCAGTTGAAGAGGTTATAAGCCTGGTAGCACTAGATTTCTCTCCTTGACATAACTTAAAGCCTCTATTTGCCCAAACTTGACTAAATCCTTGATAAATGTGTTGGGCTAGGTTGAGGTTTTTCTTTTAGGCATATCAATGTGACTTCTCATCCAGCCCCTCGGTATGTTAAATTTGACCCCATCCAAAGATTAAACAAAGAAATAGCAAGTTTTCCAATTCTAGCCGAATGAGGAAAAGGAGGTCGTTAGGAATTTTTGACAAGGGTAAGTTATGATATAATAAAAGCCCGACTCCTCTGCACTCTCCAACTTTTGGGATATGGAAAGATGAAACAGATAGCTAAAATTTACAAAAGTTGAGGGTTGTTTGTGAACATGCATGAGAATTATGAAGTTATATATGATCGAGAAGCAATTTGGTAATAGTTGGGTTATACAAACTTGGAGGCCTATGAAGAGATTGACTATTAGTTGGGCAACTGGAAACCTAAGTCCACATCTAAAGGCATCCTCAAAGATAGTAATGTAACCGACGGGTGGTCAATACATCCTATCATCAGACCCAGGTAAAATTAACTTAAACACTTGAGGAATATAGTACAATCACTTAATAAGAATGAGATCCCTCTCAGTTACCTTTGATATGATCTCACTATAGTAGTTGAGAGTGAATGGAAGGCCTAAGGATACAGGCAGTTAACTTGGCCCCATCTCATCCCCATCAGCAACTTGATCATTACTAGAGCTGCTAGAGGTTGAGCTATCATTAGAGAAATAACTTGACTCATTAGTCGAGTCACCCTCCTCCTTTTTCAGAGTCTGATTTAACCTAGTTGCCTTATTATCACTCTCCTAACTACCACTTACACCAAACATACTAAACATGATTGGCAAATTTGTATGATTGAGATATAACAAAGTTAAAGCTTGCACAAAAAGGTTTCAAGGGACTTACGAGGTTTGCAAGTTTGAAGCTAGATGCAGTTAGCTGTAAACACAGTAAATTAGTTGAATTAACCTTAGGGAATGCTACAAAAGTGAAAATGAAGATTTTCACCATGCAATTCATAGGCCTTTGCATGTAGTAACCCAAACGACTGCAATTATTATGCAACCATTGCCTGACGCTTTGCGTGGCCCAAGGTAACAACAGCATTAAATACATTCAAACTTTGGTTGACTTTTGAAATCAAAATGTTACCAACATATTGGACCTCTCATTGAGAGTATACAGTTTCTAAAGCTCAACTACTCTCTATTTCTTCTTATCGAACCTCTTGATTAGGAATCAGAAGTAGGGCAGACTTATGATATGGGATAGCCTAGCAAGCCCAACGTAATAACTCTTGACTAGGAAAAAGACATGGTATGAGGCAGCCCAATTACCTATTAGGCCTTCACAGTTGTGAGTGGACCATATTATTAACTAAGTATCGACCTCACTTGCCTTTATCCATCAATGTAAATATCAGTATTCACCCTTGTTAACCATAGTATGGTTGATCACCATTAGGATGTGTCGTTTAGCATTCGGGCAGGGAGATTTGAATATAACAGGGTTACACCCTATCAACTAGAGTCTATAGAGACATTTCACAAAAGTATTTATATCGATGGGCGAGGTCAAACATATGCGACCACTTCTTTACCGTATTAAATACCTTGATAGGTAGCATTCATTAGCATTAATGGCATATGCCACCTCTAGTACCATCTAATCTGCCACACCTAGCTAATGCATGCCTCTAGTGTATCGGCTTGTCCTGTGGAGCTGGAGATGGCACCACCTGAAATAGTATAGAAAATGGAAAAGACTGAAAGGTCCTCAAGCATGGACAAAAGCTATTTCTGCTTAATAAGGGCATTAGGGGCATATCAACTACATTGAGAAGGCTATAAATGCCCCATTCCCAGCCTTCAGAAAGTTATGCACACTATTATTCAAAACCCTCGCTCTATTGTTCTACCTTTTAGTCAATTAAACTAACTTGAGTATCGGAGTGTCTAAGTTGAGGGTCTCTTGGCAAGCTTTACATTTGCTATTAGTTGTAGGCGTCAACCATGATACATCATCAAACACTTTTGTCGACATGCCACTTGGTCAATTAGATTGACCTTTAGCCCAATACACTCCTAAGCAGTTCATACCCTCTTTAGTAGCAATGACTATATTTTTTGTTTTAACTATTGGTCACTGGTGACACATGTATAATGAAAGCAAAATATTTGTCACGAATTAAAATGAAAATTTCTTTTATTGTTAGATTGAACATATGTGTCTAAATGCTAGTAATAACAACTTAATACTACATATATATCACTAATTGATGACTAGTAGTAACAACTTTAATTAATTTTTATTATTACTAAATTGATGGAACTCGTGGTTGTGGCGAAATAGTACTTACTCTTACTTAACAAATATTACTAGTTACAGCTTTTAAATTATTGGTAAATATTTTATCAATAATAAAGTGCTTTCTTGTAATTTTGGATATATATAGTTGCATCATTGGTTCCCATTTGGCCTACAAAACCTCTATCTCTTTTTCTCCTCTCTATATATATTGATAGACAAAATGTTCGGAAAGAATGTATTTACCCTTGAAGATGGACCAAAATATCATATAAGAATTCATATAAGAATTCGTGTCATGTAATTTAGTTGACCCAACCCGATGAGTGACTTTTATATGACCCAGCATGTGGACTATTAGATGGAGAACATAGCATGATTTAAGCCATTCATACGACCCGAGTAAGGTAGGTCCGTACAATCCTTTTATATATAAATATCTCATAATTCAAAATATCTTGGACTTTCCAAAGTTTTAGTTGTTATAGTGTTCTTTATATACGACCTTATGATTCTTATCTAATTTAAGCATCAAAAAGTTATTAATGAGCCTACGCAATAATCTTCTAACCTAATTTGTGGTTAGGGTTTTACATTCCATCATCCAACATGTCATCATGACATGAAGGATAACTTATTAATATGAAGGACCTGAATGATGACCTTGAATCATGATGTGTATATATAGATTTATTTATACACAGGCACACATGTTTCTCTTTTGGGAATGCAACCATTGAGCCCCTCCCATCCCCAATTATACATAATAGAAAAAAGGAAATGTTGATGATCATCATCTTATAAGCTTAACTTTGTTAATTTGTCACTGGTTTGTTTGTTCGGAAGATTGTAAGATTAGATAATGTAATGAGAATGTAAAAATGGAGAGCTCACCTTGAAAGCCGGGCAGACAAAGACAGGAATCCGAATGCCTTAATTTGGAAAAGGCGGATTAGCAGAAGCTGTGTTTGACAGAGAAAGAAGGGGTGTGGGGGGTGGGGTATGGTCGTATTATATTAGATCAGGCCATACAGTCTCCTCATTCCCATGACCAACGAGTACTATAAAAACACTGTGTGTCATTTACTACGAACTGATTATAGCCATGTCCAAGAAACAACCTCACCCCAATATTGTATTCTAGCTAGCTAGATGTGTTCACGCAACTCGCAAGTACAACTATATCACAAATATACCTTACCTCTTTCCTATGCATATATGCATATAAATATTTTTGTGTTAGTACTCAGTACATCCTCCTTTATAGGAAGTAGCTATTTCTTTTGTTTTTCCCAAAAAAAAAAGAAGACAAAGCAAAACTAATTTAGTCACCTTCAAGAAAAAAAGACGAAAAAAAGAAGTATACTATGAAATGGATTACCTAAATAAGGAGGCCTAATTTAATTTAAAATATTAACAAATTCATTCAATTTACTTAAGGGTGAATTACATTCATATTTCTCAAGAATTGCGTAATTATTAAATTTTTTTTATTGTTTTAAAAGTTACATTTATCCTCCAAAACTTTCAAATTAAAATGTAATGTTGATGAAAAGTATAAAATGATCAAAATGCCCTTTCATTAAAAATTTAAAAAAAAATAAAAAACTAATAAAAATGTCAAAAGACAGAAATATCCTTGAACCTATCTATAATATTTTTGAATTTTTGAGTGTTTATTTGATATACTTCATCACCTTCAATTTTTAAAAATTTAAATTTATAACCTTAGATAATATATTTCGATTAATTTTGAGTTACGAATTTCATAATGATAAAATAGTAAAAATATATATAAAAAAGTTTATTAAAATTTTGCAATAAATAAATAAAATAGTAAAAATAGAATATAAAGATTTAATTATATTATCTTATATAACATAATTTTAATAATTTTAAGAGTGAATTGCTCTAATAATTTAATTAAATTTATTTATTATTAGAAAATAAAATAAGTAATTAAAAAATAAAATTTAAATCATTATCTAACAATAATATGAAGGTGCATGTATAACCTATATATGTAACTATACAATAAAAACATACCGTACACACACACATATATACATATATATATATATATATATATATATAAAATACACCTCTCATCATCCACTACCACCCAACCCTCATCTTTGTCCCAGGGTGGTGCCCAGCTTGGCTCGTTTAACAGGTGGTTCACTGCGGTCCAGAGCCCAGTTGGGCAAGCTCGTAGGCCGTTCTCGGTTCGGATTGTGACAGGTTGAAAATTGAAAATTTTGGTTTGGCTCAAAACCAACCCACTATATAGATGAACATAGATGAACCGGTTTATATATGAGTTTGGCTAGGCAGGCTGGCTCACAAATTGGCATGCGAGTTTTTTTTTTTTTTTTAATTTGAAAATGAATTTAAAAATTTTATGTTTTTATATTTATGTGATTATTAATATTTTTTTTCAACACTTATATTTTTTTAAAGACTTAAATAATTTATACTTATGTAATTTTTAATATTTTACAACACTTAAATTTTTATAAAAACTTAAAAATTTATACTTATATTAATTTTTTTTATCAATTATATTTTTCCAAAAACATCATCAAATAAATTTTTATAATTTAAATTAAAAAAATCAGGCCCGCCCATGAGCCAACCTACTTAGCCTGCGAGCAGGCCCATTTAGCCCCTAAGCTGGGCTGGGTGGCAATCCTTCACGATCCGCAAGCCGAGCAGGGCCTGAGCTACAAAATTTCAACTTAGGATGAATTTTCAAGCGAGTCAGTCCAGCCCAGCCCATATTAAAAAATTAAACGAGCCGAGCTTAGCCGAATTTTTTCGGAAGCCAGGCCGATCGTTTTGACACCTCTACATGGCCAGATCATAACCTGCTCGTTGCCATGGCTAGGGGCCTATTATGGTCTAGCTATGGCCAACGATTGACTCCTCACTTGAGATGGGTTGTTCTTTTTTATTATTTAACAAATTTTAAACAATAAATTTTTGAAATCAAAAAATAAATTTTTTACTTATCTTTTGTTATAAAATTTTTGGTTATTTATTTTTTAATCAATAAATATATTCAAATAATTATTTTAAATGTTTGTTGTTTAATATATTATTAAGTATGCAACTTAAAATGCTAAATTTATGTTTTAGTCCTAAAAAATATTAATTACAAATAATTTTAAAGAATGAATTTTAATATATTCTTTATTTATCCTTCTTTTTAACTTTTTTTATTTTTAATCAATAAGTATTTTTAATTAATTATATTGAATATTTTTTATAAGTATAATTTTGGTCCTAAGTATTTTGATATTTTCTTCCCACATTTTTGCCTTTCGCACCTCTCTTTTATGCACTACGATGCCCCCCAATTTACAAGATGATGTACTCTATGATGAAGTCATATTATTTTGGCCAAAAAATCAAAGAAACATGTGTGTGTATAGGCAATAGAATAAAAGGCTAGCCTGGATTCTTCTTTTTTTTTTATTACATTTATGACCTCAAACGAAAAAATAACAAATACACCCTTAACTAATTAAAAAATCTTACAATACCACCCTTGAGGATATTTTTGTCCGCTAAAAAAAATAAAATCAGGTCAAAAATGGAGTCAGTGACCCCAAGGACATTTTTGAAATTTCACTCAAATTTTTTAACAGCAATCAGGCAAAACTCTAACAGTGACTAACGGGTGGGGTGAAATGTTATTTGGCAACAAAGTTGAGGGAGATAAATGTAATTTTCAAAATAATGAGGGTTTTTTATTAATTACACCAAACTTTAGGGAAGATGAATGTAACTGACCCATTTACTTAATTATATAAATTAGAAAGCATAGTTATTAATAACTCATAAATTTATTATCTTATTTTATTTAAATATTTAAATATTTTTATATTTAAAATAAACTATAACATGATGTTATAAATGTTATAATATTTTATAAGTAAGTTCACTCACCGTTCTGCTATTTGATTGCATCATGTCAGATACTCTATTTCATTTTTTATTTCATAAGCCAAGAAAATTTAATTGTTAAATAATTATTTTATAAAAATATATATCATATATTAATGAAATGTAATAAAAAATAAAATAAAAAATAAAATAGAGAATTTAGATTACACATCCATCCATCCATTAGCTTTTACAGCGTGACCTCACGCAGGGTACTGGTATACAAATCACAAAAAGTTTCTACAAAATAAATAAAAAATAGAAAGAAACAAGAAAGAAAGAGTGAGAAGGAAGGACATCAGTATGAGCGTCAATCATAAAGCAATGGATTGCAAAATTATTGAAAAATTTCTTGTCCCTCCATCAACCCCTTACCCCCCCTCCACATTTCGTTTTTGGAAAATCATGTGCCTGGATTTTATATTTGTATGCTTGCTTTTGCTGTTAACAATTCGACATGACAAGTCGCTTGCAGTCACTCGCGTGTGGTCTTATTTATTTCAAAAAGTTGCTTTTTTTATCAAAGATTGATGTCTTTTTCCCGATGTCTGCATATGTACTTTCTTGTAACAGAAAATGAAATACTTATTTCTGAATGTATATTTTTGAGATTATGAATTGAATCCTCAATATATGGAGCGAGAACGTTATCTCCTCTACTTTGGGGAGATGTCTAATCTGACCATTGCTACATGGAATTTCAGGTTGCTTGAAGAAAAAGAATAAAAAGAATATATTCTCTGCAATTTAAGGCCTCCTTGGTTTCATTTTCATTTTCAATTTCCAGTATTTTTAAATTGATGAAAATTAATTATGTAATGTGAAAATAAAAATGTATTTAAATGAATTATTGGAAATTAAATTTTATATGTTTGAAAATGAAAAAGCATTTAATTTCGATCAGAGGAATGCACAGTTTAGGAAAATGTACATTTCCAAACGATATGATTTGATATTTTGTATGTGAATGTACGTAATATATTATTTTAAAATGAATAAAAAAAGAAAATAATTTTGGCCACCTAATCATTTGATGTACACAATTTAAATATTTTTTATTTCAGAAAATAACATTCCAAAGTAACTGTATTCCTTCACTATTTGGCAACTACTGGACGTGATCCTGTGGGAAAACCTGTGAATGAAAGCTTATTTGTTTAAGTGGTGGCAAAATTCATATTTTGCTCGTAACCAAAAAAAATAAAGTAATGATACGTAACTACATTGTCCTCAGGAAAAGTGTCTATTGTTACCATTTCAAATGGATTTTGTACATATAATAAAACTATGATATTGGACTGGTCTATGAACAATCCAATGGGGAGTGGCATCGATAATGGTTTGAAAACCGGTTGCCATTCCCCATATTCTTTACGTGTAATAGTTAATTACATAAACATAACCCAAACATGTCCACAATGTTTAGTAAAAGTTGTTCAAATTCGAGTTACCATAACAAACCGATAGGAATGCCAATCACACATGAGAACGCGGATTCATATATAAGCAAAACATCAACAAAGAGAAATGCATTTCCATCAGGTTGTAAGCAACTATAATCAAAAGCTCCCACTCCGGCTGTTGTACAATGCGGCGGATGATTGAACATTGTTGCTGTCCCTCTCATTTTCATTGTCATGGTGATGGTTATGCATAGTTGTGCCATCTAGGCGCCATGTATTGGGACTTGAATTTTCATTGATGCGGCCAATGTTGGATCTGGCTGACAATGAGATGGTGATGGCGATGGCTGGTTGAGATGCATAGCCTGGAGGGCTGTCGCATGGTTTGCATGTTGGAATAGTGTCCCGCAAGCAAGTTAGATTGAAATGTACAACTACTTCATGTAACAGTCTTGATTGAATGATATTCGATAAAATAGTCATATTCATCTTATGCATTTAAGATTTTCTTCACATGCATTTGGTTGAAGCCCTTAAATCATACACGACGATGAGACTTGGTCCCATGCATATTGTTGAAACCCTTAAATCATATAAGACTATGGAACTTGGTCACATATATAATGGTGATAATGAAATAAGTCTTACGGTCATGATTTTAAATATTCAAAGTCATAGAATTTTATGAGACAAGGCACAAGATTTAGATAGACTTGCACTAATAATATATAATCCAAGGAGTTGGATATTACTCTATTTTATGGAAAATCTATGTTAGATATAAACGCATGTTAGTGGGTGCTTGTTGGAGAACAAGTTCACCAAAGACTCACTTAGAGAATCCCTAAGGTAGCCTGAGTGGCACGGTGATAGTGAAAAATTCTGTAGCTTACAATAGTGCATATAATTAGTACTTTGATTTGAGGTTCCACGTTAACCTTGTATTTAGGTCCTTGTGCTTTGATTTTACTCCGACCACATAATGGTTACTTGCGCTCAGGTTGGCACAAGTTACTTAAGTATAGATATTGCTGAGTTCTAAGATGGTGTAACACCTCTAGGATTTTCTTGATTTGCTTTAATTTATTGCAACTATTTTTATTTCTATCAAATTTTGCTTAATAACTATTTTTAGAAGTTTCATGGTCAATATAAAATTTTAACCAACTTGATTTCATTTTAATTGAAACTTTTGGGGTCAATTTGTAATTTTTGAGGACTTAATTGCACACAATTAAGGAAATGTGGAATTTGCATGGAAGGCTCTAGGTCAACTAGGGTTCAACTAAAATTCTAAATAATTAACTGGACTCAATTGAAGCTATCTGAAAATCTTTGGGGCAAATTTGAAATTTACACAAACTTAATTTTATGAAAGTTGGCAGAATTACATTTGAGCTCTATCCTTTCTTCTTTTCTTCTTCTCGCGATGATCATCTTCACTACTGGTGATCTCCCACTGGCAACCAACCTATCACCAAACGAAACTAACTAAAACACTCCCCACACCTTCGACTACACTCACACCCTACATGCATAGCTAAACAGCCCTCCAACGAGCTACCGCAAGAGAGATTAAAAGCAAGCTTCACTGTGGGCAAGTGGGTTTCTTATTTTCTAGTGACCAACTTCAACTCCAAGGGGTGGTTTGGGTAGTACTCAATAGGGAGAACAACATAAAGGCAATGCATGGTGCTCAAATACAGCAGCAAAGGTGAAAATTGGCAGCGAAGTACGTGATCTTTGAGGGCTTCAAGGTAATTTTTGGAGGGCTTTTAGGTAGCCATTGTTAAAACTAATGGTACTATTGAAAAGCTTGCAATGAGGCGAAGCTCTTCGAGATGTTGGATGACTTTCCGACAGTGGCAGTGAAGAGATAGTTTCACCTCCTTAACGTGATGAAAACATCTGTGTCATCGCTGACAAAGAGGCAGGTCCTGAAGACCAGTGAATTGTTGTTTAGACTATATTTTCTAAGATAACAAAAGTAAGGGTATGCTATTTTAGCCTTGCTATACCTTTATGTTCAGTGGCATAACCCCTGTGAGGGTTAACTTATTTGATTATACTTACTCGTGAATTATTGAATCGTACTGCCCATTTATTTGAGACCTGTACTTGATTTTGTAGTTGATCTAAATTGATTTGCTTGATTTGTATACCCTTATGAGGGTTAGTACATGTTTCACTCTGTTAAGTCATTTTTATTTGTTATTACCCAGAAGTCCGGTTTATCTTGATTAGTATTTGTTACTGTTTTGTATTTGTTTCCATCATAAGCTGTAATCAGATGCCTTGCTAGCACACTCGATTATTGCATCCTATTTTCTGGCTAGTTGGCTTTATTGTACCTACTAGTCGTTCACATATTACCTTTTCAGTAGATTTAATTGCTTAATTCGTACTTGTTATACTTGTGTGGAGATAGTACTTGGGCCGAGTGTTATCCTATGTGAAATGCTGGGATACATGTGATAGTTTGTCTGAGTGTCAATTATGCATTAGGGATTTCCCCCTTGGTATCAATGGTATGCTAAGGATTTCTCCTTGGGCATCGCAATGTGCCATATAGTCCGTATGGGATCATCAATTGTATGCCAAGTTGTCACACTTGGAAGCACTTGTTTAACTGGTATAAGTTGAATTGATATGCGTGTCTTATTTGTTTTGTTGGAATGCATATACTACAAAGGTTTGCTCATTGTACTTATTTTTGCTTGATTGTAAACTGCTCTTGGAGCAATAAAGCAGAAGAGCTTTCTATTTGCTACTATCACTCTTGCTTGAATCATAACTAAATTTGTATTGCTTGATGAGTTTTAATTCTGTTAAGATGTTCTCCTTCCTTAACAGATTCCTATTATTGGTTGATATATTATCCCTTATTAAGTCCATTGGACTTACCCCTGTTTTCCTTAATTTTGCAGGCATGATTGTGTAGGATTGAAAGTTCAGATTTGGCATGAAGAGATGCTTCATTTGTAATAGACTAGGTGTGCTTATGTATATATATGGGCTATTAAAATGTTACATGTGAACTTAGAGATGTATGTCAAAGTTGCTAAGGATACCTTGGGATGGTGTATATATTTTGCTGTTCATTTAAGAATGGACCATTGACATGATTACTAATGTTTTGCAAGTAATGATTGAGATGAAAATTTTTGTTACTTATGGTAAAATGGTATTTGAAAGAAATGTTTTGGGGTTATTACTGGTATTACAAGTCCCAACATAAGATTGAATTGTTTTGATATCTCAGCTTGGGGTTACTTTGAGTGGGGAGTCACAGCTGAGATCCATTTGGCCAGCCTACAAAATTGATCTCCTACGTATTTTATAATGATCAATTCTAAGAAATCCTTTTTCACGATAGTAAGACAATTTGAGAAAAGGCGTTTTTCCAAAGTTAAGGTCATAAATGAAAATTGAATATCAAGAATAGATACATAGATATTAAGGGTATAAATATTTACCCTAGGCTTCTTTTGGGAGATAGGAAACAGAAGAACCATTTTTGCATGGAAATTGGTTAACCCAAAATTAATTTATCCAATTCATTGTGCTCCATAAGCTTGTGCTAGACATCGATTATGGAGATTGGGCACTCTTCGGTTAATAGATACTAATTGAAAGAGTCATTAGTTTAAAAGAGTTTGGGATATTTAATAAATCACAAAAAGTTGTGAGCCCATATCTAATTAATTAGTGAACTTAAATGGTCACACACAAAAACTTAGAGCATTCTAATTAGAAAGTGGATATATTATCTATGGAGTTAGATAATTAAGTTGGTCAAGTATGGAAGAGAGACCAAGTTGAGTAATTAAGAGTTGATTACAATGGCTTGAATAATTAATTGTTAAATTAAACAAATTAATTAAAAGAGTTAAGACCAATTAAATTAAGGAATTAATTTAGTTGGTGCCATATGGCAATTTAATTAGTCAAAGTCAACTTAAAGAGTTAAATTGATTTAATTATTAAGGAGTAAATTTAATTAAAGAGAGAATCGATTTTTGAAGGAATAAATAAAATGGGAAAGTCTATTTTTAAATATTGAGTTGGCATTTTATATTTAAAAATTAAAATCCAACTAAGCATGCAAGTGAGCATGCTAGTTGGCCAAGTGCGAGAATAGTGTGATGGATGCTTCTAGGAGCATCCAAGTCACACTATAAATGCATCATTAACCACACACATGACCTACCAATGCATGCTTTTTGCCTTCCAAAAGAGGTTACCTCATGTGTTGAGAAAAACCTCTTCTCCTAGATTCTCTCCAACCACCCTTTCTCTTTTAACTTCTTAACACCATCTCTCTTCTTCTTTCTTATTCCTCATCCATATTCTAGCAATTGAGTAAGGAACTAGAGTGTTCTATGTGGGTGGATCAACTTTAGAGGCACTACAATTGGAGTGCTAGATGTTGGTGAACCAGATCTTCCACTTGAAGAAAAGTTTTCTATTGATTGAAGAAGCGTTTTTGGAGGCTTAATCACCAGTGGCTTTGGTGCAAATTAAGAACTATTTTGTTGTTGTTTTTCCTCTCATCTAGAGGTGTTTTCTTGGGTAATATCTTCTATCCATCGTGCTCTAAGGTGCTGAGAAGAGAATTTAAGAGAAAAGGAGTGCTAGATTTTTCATGGAAGAGGTTCTAGTGGAAGTTCTCCTTCTGGATTCAAGTTTTCTTTCAAGGTACTTTCTCTTGACATAAATCCTTAATTTAGGCATAAATAATATCCTTAGATTGTGCTATTACAAGTTAATTTTAGCCTTAATTTTGAAATTATTTTGGATCCTTGCAATATTACTTTCTTCAAGTGGCATCAAAGCCAATTCTATGCCCAATTTTGGGTTTATTGAATTTGATTCATATGATGAATTAATTCTAAGACTCTAATTTCTTGATTCAATTAATGGATTTAAGATTTTGCAGTTGATGCACGTGGCTATCTATGTGTTGAATTGAAATATAGCAATATATGCTAGATAGTGATTTAGCTATGTTGGCATGAGTTTTTATTTAATTGCTAGATATTGATTTGGCATGATTTGATATTAAACAATGATTTAGCATGTTGATTATTGCTTAAAAATGTAATGGCAATTCTTGGATCCAATTAGATTGGAAATTCTTGAAGTTATTTGAAGAATAGTGATTCTTCTTTAGATTTGATTTTTCAAGAGCACTTCAATTTCCCATTTTTATGGAGTTTAAAATCTGAAAATTTGTCAAAATATTTTTGGAACGATGTAATGGAGGTGTCCATAGAGTTTGGTGCATAATAAAGGCATGAAAAATGGTTTGGTCAAGCGTCTAAGTGGAATGGCACAAGGCTACTGCCCAGGCTACCATTGCCCTATAGGCAATAGCTTGCAAATCATGGTCAAAATTGTATTCAATTATTTGTTGCCATGAGGTGGCTTTGAGCCATTTTTTTGCAAAATTTTGTATTCCTAATGTGATTATTTCTTGTAATTTTGATGTTGTGTTAGTACTCAATGGAATGTTGGACATTTTTGCTTGTTTTTAAGAACGAATTTAAGTATGATCTTCAAGATTGTGCAAAATTTGAATGCATAGGTGTTTATGCTTAATTTTGCCTCTAATTAATTATTTTGTGATAAGCTCTTAATAGTTGGATTAAATGTCAATTCTTGTAATTGTTTATTTAGTTGTTGAATGGATGATGAATGTATATGAGTGAACATGAGCCTTTAAATTGCTTTAATTAAAATTCAATGTTGATTGAATTGGTAATATTAAATAAGGCATGCATGCCTTTTGATTTTCTACCTTGTAATTATTATGTGAGTAGAACTCTTAGGTTATGAGGTTTTCTTTATTTTTGTAATTGTTGAAAAGAGATAAAGGAGGTCAAGAGGATCAAAAAGGTTAGAAGACTTATGAATGTATGGGATATATTCATGTAATAGATTGGATCTATTAATTTAATTAACCTACCTAAATTAACTAAGTAGTACATCATGGCTCTAGGTGCACTACTTGGTTAAGACTCATGCTCATCCCAATTTTACATAATTTATGGTGATGCATGTTTATAGTAGAGAACCTAAATAAGTTGAGATAAAATGATGAGATCTTCTAATAAAAAAATTCCCATACTTAGAAGAGTTTAAGCTCAATCAATATTAAGTCAAAATAGATAAAATTGAATGAGGTTTAATAATCCATGCCTTCTACCAATAGGTTTGTGACATAGGGTGCTATGACAATTATGTGTTATCTCATAAGTCGTTGAACACATTCTCGATGGAAAGCTATAATCACTATCTTAGCGTGATATGTACTTTAATGTGAATTTGCTATAACATTGTCTCACGAATCATGGAATGTTCATAGTTAAATTTACAATTGAAGAGGATTGGCAGGTCCGACCTAACACTTAATAATATAGATGTTGAACAAGTCATAGGTTTATATGAAAAATGTTGGAATAAAGCCCCATAGCAAATTGGATTGGCATGTAAAAACTATTTCACTTGTGATACAATGTTGATTGAATGATTTTTTTATTAAATGGCCATCTTCATCTTATGCTTATTATACTTTTCTAGCATTTGGTTGAAGTCCCTAAATCACACAAGATAATGAGACTTGATCACATATATGATGGTGATCATGAAACAAGCCTCTACGGTCATGATTTTAAATATACCAATTGATAAAATCTTAAAAGACAGGTCATTTAAGATTCGAATAAACTTGCACTAACGATGCATATTTCAATAAGTTGGATATTACGCCATTTCATGAGCAATTTACGTGAGACATGGATGAATGTTAGTAGGTGCTTGTTAGAGAACAAGTTTACTAAAGACCCACCCTGCAAATCCATTAGATAGTCATAGTAGCAAGTCAGTAGTGGTAAGTTTTCCAACTTATGCTAATACATATAACTAGTCCTTGAACATGAGGATCTATGGTAACCTTGTGTTTAGATTCTTATGCTTTGACTCTTCTCTGACCACGTGGTGAGTCATCTAGGGTTAAAATTAGGCATGAGCTACTTAAACATAAAGGTTTGTAAGATTTAAGATGAGATCCATCTCCTTGTTATTGTAAAGTACGAGTGCATCTCCTATGTGTTCTATAATGAGTGATTCTAAGAAATTCTTGTGCATGGTAGTATGACAATTTGAAAAAGGAGTTTTCTAAAGTTGAGGTCATAAAGGAGAATCAAACATTAGATGTAAAAACATAGCTATTGAGGCTAATGGAGAGTTGATAAATAGCTTGCCCTAGGTCTTTATCGGGAGATAGGAGATGAAAGAATCATATTTGTATGGAAAGCGTAGAGCTAAAATGGTACATTAAGAGATAACTCATTCATCCAGTTAGTTGGGTTCCATGAGCTTGTTGCCAAAAATTTACCATGGAGATTGGGTATTCTTTGATTAATAGATATTAATTGAAAGGGTAATTAGTTTAAAAGAGTTTAAATTAATATAAATATTTCAATATTCAAAATATCACAATAAGTTGTGAACTCATATCCAATGAATAAATGAACCTAATAGGTTATATATAAAAGCCTATAGGAAGTTCTTACTTAATGGGAGAAATTTTCTAAAGGCGTTTTTGGAGAGAAAATGGTTGGTTATTTCATTAATCATCTTGGCTTGATTAATTCAATTGTTAAATTAATCAAAATAATTTAAGGAGTTAAATTAAATTAATTAAATTAAGGAGTTAATTTAATTGGTGCCATGTGATGATTAATTAGTCAATTTAACTTATGGAGTTAAGTTAACATTAATTAACTTAAAGAGTTAAGTTGATTAACTTAAGAAGTTAAGTCAATTTAATTAATTAAATTAAAGAGTTAATTTAATTAAAATGAAAATTTGGATTTTGGAGGGAAATCAAATGAAAGAGTTCATTTGAATTTGAAATGGAGTTAATTTGCATTTCATTTCATAAAATGAAATGTAAATACTAATTAAATGCAAATGCATGTGAAATTCAATTTTAGATACTAGTTGGCAAGTTAGCCAACTAGCATGAGAGGTGTGATGCCAAGTTATGTACTCTGTCCTCTATATAAGGCCAATTGGCCTGCCATGTGAAGAGATGAATTGGCATTTTCCATTTCCATCCAAAAGTGAAATATTCATTTATTAAAGATTCACACAAAATTCTCTCCCTTTTCTTTTCTCCACCTATAACTACCACTCCCTCACTTTCTTCATCATTTAGTCTAGCATATTTGAGGTTGAATTAGAGCTTGCCTAAGGTGTGTGGACTTTATCATTAGAGGTCCAACGCTTGGTGGACTTAGAAGAAGTATAGTGATCCATTAAGAAGCTGATTTTGGATGATCATTTGGAGGATCTACAATCCAATTTTTGGCTGATTTTTGGTCTATAGCTTGTTGTTCTATAGGTGATTTGGTGGTTGAAAATTTTCCATTTTTTGGAGCTTGGGAAGGGGAGCTTTTGAAACTTGCTGCTACTACGTGTAGATCAACTATTGGAGGAGTCCTTGGGGTGATCTCACTTTATCCTTCATTTGCTTGGACAAAGGTAAATTTTCTGCATCTAAATCTTTATTTTGAACATGAATAAGATCCTTGGAGTGTAGTGGTTTAGTTATATTTTTCCTATTTCTGGTTTTATTTTTTGGATCCTGAGCTTACTCCAACTTTCAAGTGAGGCAAAATAAATTAAGGACTACATAAAGATGCAATTGGTAAAAGTTATCTACCTTAGGGTCGTGAATAGATATCTCATGAGTCGTGAGTCCATGAATGATGTCTTTGGGCCTTTTTCTCACTGGGAAATATGATTTTTGAAATTTATCATGGGGATAAGACATTTGATAAGATAGTGGGAGCAAAAAATGCTTGAAAGACTATAATCATGTTTCCAATATCAAATTTAATCACATGTTTATTTTCTCTTCTTCGCTAATGTAGATTTGAGAAATCTCAATAATGGCTGAAAATCCACTAAGCGTCATTTTGGAAACTAATATACTAACTTGGTTGAACTGTCATGATTGGCTTAGAAACCTTAAGATTGTTCTTAACTTTGAGAAAAAGGACATATGTCTTAACATAAAGTCCATTGAATACCCTTGGTAAGAATGCCAATCAAGAGAAATGCGAAACATATGCAAAATAGGTCAAGGATGACCTCCAAACCCATTACTTCATGACGGCATCCATGTCTAATGAGCTCCAAGAGTCCCACAAAAATATGAAAAGTACCTCAAAGATTCACTTGTACGTAAAAGTGTTGTATGATGTGCAAACTAGGCACGAACAATACATGTTATCAAAGGAGTTCTTTAGGACTAGAATATTCAAAGGGTCAAGTGTCCATAATCATGGTCTCAAAATGATTGGGCTTATTGAGAAACTTGCTACTTTGGAAGTAGTCATAAACAATGATCTCTATATGGATTTGATCCTACAATTATTACCGAAATCATTTGATCAATTTGTTATAAACTTTAACATATCTAAGCAAGAAGTCAATATCAGGGAATTGGACAATATGTTGGTAAATGAGGGGACAATAATGAAGAAATATAAGCCTCTAATGATTGCCTCATATTTCCAATCTAAAGGCCTTAAAGGCAAAAAGAAAGATGGTAAAAAAAAGAAAGGTTTTTCTTCAAAGGGAAAGCAACCATTGAAGGTATTTGGTGGGGTTATGAAGAAGAAGAAGGACAAAAAAGATGACATTTATTTCTATTGTGGCAACACGGGCCATTGGAAGCAAAATTGGGAGGAGCACTTTGCGACCATTGAGAAAGGTATGTTCTTTATTAAAGTGCACTTAACTGCCAATTCTTCCTCATAGGTATTTGATATCACATGTGGTTCTCATCTTTGTGATTTATTACAGGGGATGGAACGAAGGAGTATAAGTGATGGGAATTTTGTCCTTCTTCTTAGCAATGGTGTGAAGATTGTAGCTAAAGTTAAAGGAATAATAGACTTAGACTTTGGGAATTCTATAATTGTACTTGATCCTTGCTACTATGCACCCAATCTTGTTAAGAACATCATTTTAATTCCCATTTTAGATAATGAAAGATATGATTATTCTATCAAAGATGGGCAATTGAAAGCAAAAGAGAATGGTTCTTTAGTTGCAATTGATACATTAAGTAATGGATTATACATTCTAGATTCTCAACCATCACTTATGCACATTCAACAAAGCAGAAAAAATAAAATAAAATTAGATAACCACGAAAATGTATACCTTTGGCATGCAAGAGTTGGACATATTTTCATAATGAGGATGAACTAGTTAGTACCTCAAATCACTAAATGTTAGTAGATTAGAACACTTACACACTTGCGAGTCTTGTTTAAAAGAAAAAATGACCAAAACTTTTTTGTAGGACAAATAAAGCGATATACTAATTCTTTTGATTTGATCTATATAGATGTTTGTGGTCTACTAAGAGTTAGTACAAGATGAGGCTATTTTTGTTTCATTATCGCCACCGATTATTTCACACAATTCGGACATATGTATCTTATGAAATATAAGTCTGAAACCTTTGAAATGTTCAAAGAGTATAGAAATGAAGTCGAAAAATAATTAAGACTTAGTATCAAGGTTCTTCGATTGGATCGAGCATTCGAATACTAAAGTACCAAGTTCTTGGATTATCTAAAGGAGGATAGGATTTTCTCACGATTGACTCACCCAGCACACCTCAACATAATGGAGTAATTGAGAGGAGAAACTATACATTATTAGACATAGTACAATCCATGATGAGCTTCACCAATGTCTCTATTTCCTTTGGGGGATATACCTTTTACATGGTGATGAGGCTACAAAATGTAGTATCCTTGAAGTTGGTGCTGAAGACATCACACGAGATGTGGTTTGGCAAAGCACCCTCTTACTCTTATTTAAGAGTTTAGGGTCTCTCACCTATGTTAAGAGACTATTGGAAGACAAATTAGATACGAGATCCACCTTGTGCAAGTTTGTGAGATTCCCAAAAAAGTCTTTGGGATATTACTTTTATGATCCCTTAAAATGAAAGGTGTTTGTTTCAAGGAATGTCACCTTTTTAAAAAATGAGTTTCTATTAGATAAAAATGGCATTATAGTTGAAATTGATGATATTCAAGATGATCATCCTATCGCATAAGCAATAGAAACAAAAGAGCATCCCAAGCCTAACATACAACTTCCTAGAAGGTTGGACCAAATCACGAAACAACTCAAAAAGTTAGGATTCCTTTATGAGATGGGCTAAATGGAGAACTATTCAAGGACCTATGAAGAAGCTATATCGGACATCAATTTAGGTGATTGGTTTGAGGCCATGAAATCCAAAATAGTCTTTAGGTACTCCAACAAAGTATGGACTTTAGTAGATCTACTAGAGGGTACGGTGCCCATTAGTTTAAAATGGATCTATAAGTGTAAGCTTGGAGTTTGTGGAGAGGTTACTATCTTTAAAGTTAGACTAGTAGTAAAAGATTATACTCAAAGACCTAGTATTGACTTTGAGGAATCCTTTTCATTGATCTTTATGCTTAAGTCCATAAGAATTATACTTGCCATAGCTGTTTACCATGGCTATAAGTTTGGCAAATGGATGTAAAGACCACCTTTCTCAATGGTAACAATGATAAGAACATTAACAAAGAGCAACCACAAAGCTTTACATTTTAAAAGAGTGAGCAAAAGGTTTATAAACTCTAGAGGTCCATTTATGAACTAAAGCAAGCATTCTAAACTTGGAACATATAGTTTGATGAGACGGTCAAATCATTTAGCTTCATAAAATATGTGAACGAACTGTGTTGTATAAAAAGACTAGTAAGAGTTTGATGTAGTTTATTATGCTTCATGTTGATGACATCTTTTTCATTAGAAATGAGAAAGAGATAGTACTATTTTATTATGCTTTATGTCAATAATTATCCTCATAATTCTCCATGAAGGATTTAGGAGGAGTATTCTTTGTATTAGGAATACTGATCTATAGAGATAGATCAAAGAGAATGTTGGTGCTCTTCCGATCAACGTATTTTGTAAGATACTAAAGAGGTTTAGTACAAATGAATCCAAGAGAGGATACCCTCCCAATGGGACATATCATTTATCTCTCTAAGTTTATGACCCCTAAGATCGAGAAAGAAAGAAAAATAATGTCCCACATACCTTTTGGATCTACTATTGGAAAGATAATGTATGCCATTGAATATACAAATAGGATATAGCTCACACTTTGAATGTTACGATTTGCAACCAATCTAATCCTAGTGAGTCACTAGAAAGCCATAAAAATAATTCTTAAGTACTTAAGAATGACTAAGGATTTATTTCTTGTGAAAATAGTGGAGCCATTGCACAAATAAAGGTAACCGAAACCTAATCAGTGATCCAAGCACATTTTGAGCCATTATCATTTGATTCGAGATATCACAAATAGAGGAGACATTCGAGTGGAGAGGATTGCCTTAGAAGAGTATAGTAGATTTCTTAACTAAACCCTTAATGCAAAAGGTTTTTGAAAGATATCTTGAGAAGCTGGGCTTAAAGGTTATGAAGAATTGGCTTTAGGGTGAATGGAAGATTGTTGGAATAGTAACTCACACGCTAATTAGATTGGCATGTAGAACTATTTCATGTAACAGTGTAGATTGGGTGGTATTCGATGAAATAGCTATCTTTATCTTATGCATTTAAGATTTTCTTCACATTCATTTGGTTGAAGCTCTTAAATCATATAATACTACAAGACTTGATTACACATATGATGGTGATCATAGAACAAGTCTCCATGATTATGACTTTAAATATTTCAAGATTTTAGATAAATTTGCACAAATGATATATAATCCAAAGAGTTGGATATTGCCTCATTTCACGGGCAATCTATGTTAGACATAGATATATGTTAGTGGGTGCTTATTGGAGAACAAGTTCATTGAAGACTTACTTAGATAATCCACAAGGTAGCTTGAGTGGCACATTGATATTGAGAAATTCTTTGGCTTATAATAGTGTATATAATTAGTCATTTAACTTAAGATTACTTTGGTTCCAAGGTAAACTTGTACTTAGGTCCTTGTGCTTTGATTTTGCTCTGACCCTATAATAGGTTGCCTAGGGCTTAGGTTGGACATAAGCTACTTAAATATGGAGGTTGGTCAGTTCTAAGATGGGATTTGTTCAACCGCTTGTGAAGAACGAGTTGATCTCCTATGTATTTTATGATGACCAATTCCATGAATTCCTTACACATGGTAGCATGACAATTTGAAAAATGGAGTTTTTCCAAAGTTGATGCCATTCATAGGAATCAAATATTAAGAATAGACACAGATTTTGAGACTATTAGGGAACCGGCAAATATCTTGCCCTAAGCCTCTTTTGGGAGTTAGGAAATGGAAGGACTGTATTTGCATGGCAATTGTAAGCAGTAATGGTTCATCCAAAATTAATTCATTGAATTAGTTTGGATCTATAAGCTTGTGCTAGACATCGACTATGGAGATGGGATATTCTTCAATTAATAGAGATTAATTGAAAGAGTCATTAATTTAAAAAAGTTTATATTAATCAAAATATTTTTGATATTCAATAAATCAAAATAAGTTGTGAGCCCATGTCTAACTAATTGGTGCACCTTAAGGACCACATACGAAAGTGTAGAGCAATTTAATTTGAAAATGGAGAAATTATCTATGGAGTTAGATAATTAAGTTGGTCAAATATGAAAGAAAGACCAAGTTGACTAATTAAGAGTTGATCACAATGATTTGATTAATTTAATTGTCAAATTAATTAAATTAATTTAAAGAGTTAAATCAGACCAATTAACCTAAGAAATTAATTTAATCGGTATTATGTGTCAATTTAATTAGTCAAGGTCAACTTAAAGAGTTAAGTTAATTTGTTTAACTGAAGAGTTAAGTTGATTTAATTAAATTAAAGAGAATCAAATTTTGGAGGAAAAATTAAAATAAAATACTCCATTTTTAAATATTGGATTTGTTTTAAGTTTGGACATTAAAATCCAACTAAGTATGTAAATAGGCATGCTAGTTGGAAAATTCTAAGGATAGTGTGATTGATAAGTCTTGGAGCATCCAAATCACACTTAAATGCACCATTAACCTCACAGATGGGTAGCTAATGTATGCATTTCTCTCTTAAAATAGGTTACCTCATGTGTGGAGAAAAACTTCTTTTCCTAGATTCTCTCTAACCACCTTTTTTCTTCCAACTTCCTCACCCCATCTCGCTTCTTCCTCCTTCTTCCTCATCTATGGTTTTGCAATTGAGTGAGGAGCTAGAGTGTTCTAGGTGTGTGGATCAATCCTATAGGCACTACAATTGGAGTGCTAGATGTTGGTGAACTAGATCTTGCACTTGCAGAAGAGTTTTCAATAAATTGAGGAGGAGTTTTTGGAGGCTTAATCACTGGCAATTTTGGTGTAACAAAGCATGATTTTGCTGCTATTTTGCCTCACATTTGGAGGCCTATCCTTGGGTAAAGGTTGCTGTCCATAGTGCTCTAAGGTGTGGAGAAGAGGATCCACGAGAAATGAGTGGTAGATCTTTTATAGAGGAGGTTGTAGTGGAAGATCTCTTTCTTGATTCAAGTTTTTATTTCAAGGTACTTTCTCTTGATCTAAGTCCTTAATTTAGGCATAAATAAGATCCGTATAATGTGATATTGTAAGTTAATTTTGCCTTAATTTTGAAATTTTTTTGGATTCTTGTAATATTACTTTTTTCATTGCATAGCTTCAAGTGCTTATCTAGGGATGTAATGGATGGAGAGTTTGAATGCTTGGTTTGTTCGAGCTATCCAAAATAATTATGGGAGCCACTAGTTTCTACTTCATCCTTTGATGGCTCAACTTCGTAGTAGATTTACCATTTGATAATGTTTAGGGCAAAAAAATAGCATTCATTGATCACTAATTTGAAAGGTACTCTATAAATGATTCCTCTACCCTTCAATAACTGACAAGAACAAAGGATGGAACAAATAAAGAGTTTAGTTCATGTTGGTTATATATAGCATAAGATGACAATTACATAAATGCAAATAAATAAACTACACCAACATATCTAAACACAAGTCCTATGATAACTGAGCTTTTCTTATACTTCAAAGGTCGTGGCAGATAGAACAAGGAACAAATACATTATATTCTTGAAGTGAGTATTGAAACCCTAGTGTTTTGATGATTATAGAGAAAATTTACTAATCACATAGAATTTGGCAAAACCTATATCTAGGTGTCACAATCTTGTACTCACACCTAAATAAGTACATCAGACGTCCATGAATTTCATCTAGTACAAACTTAACAATGCTACTATTTGTTAGAAGTGAGAGTGAATGTGCCTCAACTAGGTATTGTAGGAATTTTTCATCCTTTTATGGTCTCTACTGACCAATCTCAAGAAAGTGTAACTGTGTGTGATTGGATGGATCAGACTTGACTATGGATATTAGATAATTAAAACTGACTAAATAGTAATGCCCCAACAATAGCAACATATTATACTTATATAGAACTAATAATTTAAGTAATGCAACTGTTATATTATAAGCATGATATTTAGGCAAAATACATCACAAAATCCATCCCAAAGTGAAAAATAAGATAAGTTTATATATCATAGTGCTACAACTTTGAATCAATTGCAGCAAACATAACCGAAAACAACATCATAAAAGATTGTAGACAACTAGACATACTAAAACATGTTTCATATGGCATTCATAAGTTCTAGCAGTGTTACATATTAAAACATCATCAGTTTAACTAGTATGATAGTAAAGATAAACATGACCAAACATATGGATAGGAAACACATTCCTAAGAAGCAAAAACTATTAGCATAAGTTGGCTAGTGGATTGACATGTCTATCAAGGCAGTTGATGTTTTAGATAATACCCACACTATCCATATTGGATATAGGTGTAGGTGATGTCATATGGGATGATTCACTAGTATAAATTGGTAAGGAATCAATTTTCTCATGCAGGGTGTCAGTATACACTACACAAGAGGTAGTAGAACTTGAAACCCACATGAATGCACCTCAATGATTACACCCCAAAGGGCATCGATAGAAGTAGTGCCCATAATTATTTTCAGTCTATGCTATGTGATCCTCACTTTATAAAGGCATATTAGTGTATCATTGATCGTTATTCTAGTCAATTGAGGAGGTATATTAAACTATATGGATGCATTGATATATAGTCAATATAATAATAAAAATGCATAACCAAAAACAATGATACACATTTCTCATAAAAAAATCAACAGTACATCAGTCGCATATGCATGTAAATATAGCCTATACCATGTTTTTTGGGGAGTCATATGGAAACGTGAAGTTGTTCATGTTTTCCTTAATGTGAGACATAAGTAATACATAATGTAGTACATGCATCAGATAATGTTCCCAAGATATAACAATCCACATGTTAACTTGGTAGTACATAGTCTATTAATGATTAATAAGCAATAATGTTTCTTAAATGTTGCATATAGTTTTGGTTCACCCATATAATATTCACTAGATTACCATGAAAACCTAATATCTAGTCAATATCATTCTGTATGGGTAGGTGGTGTTCATTATCCTAGTCAGTGTGTGCATCATTATATTGATTTTTTTCCTTAAAAGAAAGTCATCTTGAAAATATTTTTGTATGAAATTGTGGATGACACAACAAGCAATGACTATTTGTACTTCTCGGTGAAACTTGTAATATGGCACCCTAGCCAATAATAAGAACACTAATGAACGTTTTACAATATTATGCAATTTGGCATACCTTTAATTACATAGCTCGACAAGGCCCTTTGGTTGTTGGTCCTATCCCTAAACTGATTAATATCGTAATGATGCATCTATATAGGGCTAGAAACCTATGGAATTTATAGAATTTGGAGTTGAAAACATAATGCTTCCCTACATAGATTAACAAATGACACTATATAGTTTAATGAAGCTGACATGACTAACCTTAAGGTAGCCATGGAATAATTGGGTCAGTCCTAAAAGCATAGGCTAGAACATGTGAGTTTTTACTACTCTTTTCGAACCCACATACACATAATTAAATATTAAATTGATGTCGCATATGGCCAACACATTTTGCACGATCATAGATTTGCGACATTGATATGCATTTTGGAGAAATTATGGTGTTGAGGCAGACACATAAGAGTTGTCCACTCCCATCGACACAATCCTACAAGCAACATCCTTAAGCAAAAGATAAAAATGCGATGAAATATTAGCTCTCAAAAAGTTTTCCAGCAGTTTCATGATTATGTTAAAATACAGATAGAATGCATGATTATAGAGTACACAAGGGTGGACATTATTGAAGTCAAGCCAGGTAATGATTTCAAGAGCTAAATAGTCTAAAACTTTAGTAACTTGATAAACATATCTACGAATTATTTCAATCAAATGTTAGAACCACTCATAGTTGTCAAGCTGGTAGTGACATTGTCCAACCATTTGCAAAAATATGGCTACATCCTCCTTCAGTCCTACTCTAGCTGATCTATCCCCTTAATTAAACCCCAACTTGAAATCATGTTATAAAGTGTATTGAAGGACTCCTTACTCATTCATGATGCTCTTTTAATCCTATTGAGATGACCATCTAACAACTTTCCTACATGATTTGCCACTTTAAATTGTGAAGTATACATTGAAATTTTATTCTTGAAGTATGATGGACATAAGACCTATGACAGAAAGATAAATGCCATCCTATTAATAGAGTATCTAGGGCTGTTACTATTGTTTTCAGAATTGTCACTTGAAGATGATTCATCTAAAGTAGTTTTAGTGGTAGGGGAATTGCTACTGTCATCTTCATTAATTTGTTAAGGATTGTCATTATGCGTTGGGATGAAGAAGCACTGTTCGATATCAATTGTGCACAAAAAGAGTATTACTGCTATATGAAGGAACCTATTTAATAAGGCTATCAACATATGAGAATAAATTAGTACATATTTAACTCACTTTTACTAATCATTACATAGAATAAGAACAAATATGGACAAATCAAGATTTGGAGGCGTATCAAGTATATCATTCGTGAATCACATTTTTGAAAATGGGATTGTACTCTTCAATGTGTATTTGCTGAATTTATATGTACATAAATTTTTTAGTTGACAATCTAGAGGATTGTGTTACATTGATTTTGGATCATGAAATTAAATCAAAGCCTATTTTTCCATTTGCAAATTGAAAGAATTTGGGGATACAATGTAATTATCTAAAGTATGTTAAGAGTTATTAGCATTATGCCATAACCTTTAATATGCATACAATTTGACATAATGGTTAGCCTACAAATAGTGTGGTTGAGGCAAATTTTTTTTTTTAAATTCTAGAACATTCTATGAAATTTTTTTCATTTACACTTATTTTATGATGATTTTTTCCCATAGTTTCATGTGATGTCCTAAAGACATAATATTCTTGTACGCCACATTGATATGAACCTTTGCAATTCTATATTTGAAACCTCCAAACATATGTCATTCAAGCACATTCAAAAGATGTTATTAGGTGCAATTTTTTGGCTATTGTAGCAACACTGCAAACATACTAACATTAATAATATTACTAATCATATGTCAAATGCATGCAAAAATGATAGTACATAATATTACAACAACATTAAAAGTTCAAGTTTAAACATAATAATCAAAGGCGAGAGATGAGAGGTCCATTTATAAAACGAGAGGCGAGGTGAGAGATAGGCGAGCAAAAGGCGAATGAGGCAGCAAATTAAATAAAAAATTATAAAAAAATATATATAGTGCAAAAATTCCAACAAATATGTTTTAAATGACAAAAAACATATCAAAATATAAATAATGTAAAACAAATCTAAGTTAATACTTCAAAAATTCATTCATGACATATAAAAATACTAATCTATAATTAATTAACTGCTAGGTAATCAGATGTCATCCTCATCCCCACTCAAATCTAATGCAAATTCTTTATCTTCATGGCCACTATAAATAGGTTCACACTCATCTTCATCGTCTTCATCTTTATCAATAAAGTCAGAATGTGTGCTAGACGTATTTGAAGTAACTATTTTTGCCTTTACTTTTTATTTCCTAACAACATAACTCAAAGCTTTTGAAGTGGATGATCTCTTCTCTCTAGTAAAGTATGCTGGTGCTTTAGCTCGTAAAGCTCTAGCAATATCTCCCTATGTTAGGCCATCAAATATTCACTTGTTTCACCCATTCCATCATCTTCGCCCACCAACTACCCATTATTTTCGTCAATATCCCCCCAAAGAGATAGGATTAATCTCATCATGGAGTTTATATCATTGTCTGAAGGCTATATTATATTTCACAAACATCAAATCATTTATTTTAGCCTAAGCTAACTTATTTCTCTACTTGCTAAAGATCTATCAATTTCATACATCATTAATGAATAAGTATACCCAAAATATTATTTCTAAAATACAATTTAAACTAAATAGAAAAATATATGATATATTTACATGCTCAAAGAAGCTCCAATTTCTCTCAAATCCGAATGCATGACAAGTAAGGTTAAGAATTTAATAGCTAAATTCTGCAAATTTGGAGTCCTACTACCATAAAATCTCCAACAATCAGCTTCAAAATTTGAATAAACTTCACATTAATAAAATAACATTGGAATTCTAATTTTTAATTACACTATTACTATTACTTGGTGATCTCATAGTCCTCTATCTCTTTTCCATGTTTAACCCAAAGAGGCTTTCTTCATTTTTTTTATTACATTAAATCTTCATGAATTATATACTAAGTACGTGTATTCAGAACTAATCTTTCAAGACATTTTTTAAACCTAGATATAACTTTCTTATCGCTATATTTCTTCTTATCATCACCAAAACTCTTTGCTATAGTCTCTTTTGCTATGTCTATAGCCTCGTAAATGTATCCCATTGGAGGCTTCTTTTCACCATCAACTAGTCAAAGAACTTTTACTGAAGGACTAGCAATCTTAAATGCTTTAGGTGCTTTTCGCCAAAATGCAGTAGATAAAATATTTTTGATTGCTTGTACACGTCTTTGCTCTTTTTCCCATTTGCTAGTTCTCCATGTATTTGAAACAAACATAGCTTTCAATCCTTTCTTTACTAAATTAAACCTTAAGAGCATGAGGAATGTTGTGGCAAAATGGGTCATCAAGGCCTCACCAACTCTAAATTAGTAAATTTTCTTGTCAAGTTTACTATATTGGGTTGGCTATATATATAGCTATTCAATTTGATGGCCATCACAAAAATTGGATGAATGTCCCTATCTTTAAATATATTCTCCAACATGAAGTCTAAACAATGTGTTGCACATGGCATCCAACATAAAGTTGGATATTTTGCTAGCAATAATTGCCCTACGAAGATAAGAAAATGTAGAAAAATAATTAGAATGAAATATAAAAGAAGAAAAGAAAAAAAATACAAACATATATGATAGATCATTCAACAAATCTTGCCTGCTAGCTTCATATTGGAAGCATTGTCAATAACTACTTGAACAACAATCTCTAATCTAATTTTCTCTACAAAATCACTTAATAGCTCCAACATTTTCTCCCTAGTCTTGCTATAATCAGAAGCATCAACTGACTTCACAAACATTTTCCCTTAGGAGAATTAACAAGAAAATTAATCAAAGTCTCTTTTTTTTTGTCCTTCCACCTATTAGACATAATAGAGCAATTGTGCTTTTTCCATTTTTCTTTGTGATCTTTCATTACCTTTTCCACTTGTGTAACCCTCTTACCTCATGAAAAATGGGTGCTTTCAACCTAGGGCCGTACTTTCAAATCTTATCAATCGTCTCCTGAAAGCTATCATATTTCATTGCATTGAAAGCAATCCTAGCATCATACATCCATCTTACTATAGTTGAATTTGCTCAATCTTTCAATATCTTCAATGGCTCTTTATTCATCATATCATTTTGTTTCTTCATGTCTTTTGAAATCAGTGCACTATGACATACAAAAAGGCCTATTGGCCCTTTCTTGTTTGCATTTGCTTTTTACTTCAATTGATAAACCTCTCGACTCTCTACTTCAACATCATCTTCATCACCAAGGCTTCTCAAATATTCTTCTTGGGTTCGTTGATGGTGAATGTATTTTTTCAAAATAATTTAATCTTTAGCTCTTTTCTTTGTGCCTAGGTAATTTTGAATTTCTTTCTTTACATCATCAGGAACTTTCTTGTATTGCCTTACATTAGCAAAACCTCAAACTATGTATTGTTTTGCCCTATATGTTCCCTTGGAATTTTTTTGATGACAAAAAAAATATATAGTGTTATTTGTATTTTTGGATTCTTCAATCTCACATATTTCGATCATGGGTCTTTTCTAGACAAAGCTTGTTCGGAACCAGAAGTTGACATTTTCTCAAGCTACAAACAAAAAATAATATATTTTAGGTTTTAGAATAAAGTAAAACCAATGTGAAAATGAAATTATAAATAAAACACAAAAAATGAAAAAAAAACGTAAAACATGAAATAAAAATAGCAAAAAGAAAAAAGGAAACAAAAAAATAGTTAAAAATAAATAAAGAAAGTAATTACAGAAATTATAATATAGACAAAATCTAGTTTATTAAAATAAGTGAAATAAAAATTGAAAAATAAAAAAAATTAATTTTATAAACTGAACTTAAAGGGATTAAACAAAAAATAAGAAGGATAAAAAAAGGAAAAAAATTGAAAAATAGTACTTGCCAACAGTGTGGCAAGGGTAGGGTTTGAGCAGCTTTGGAAAATGTATGTGGAGTGGGCTAGTGAAAATTTTATACCTTAAAACTAGGGTTTTCTTTTCATTTATAATTATTTTTTTCTTTAAAAAAAATTAGAATTAGGGCTTTTTGTGAGGCTAGTGAAGTGGCTTGTCTCATAGTGCTAGGCGAGGTGCAATAAGGCATCCACTCAAGGCTACTTTCCTGCTGGCACCTTGCTTGGAAAAACACAAGTGACTAAGGCTGCTTAGTCATCTTAGGCAAGCTAGGTGAGTGCTTTTAACGATAGTGAGTTTAACATTTCAAATTAAGAAAAAAGCAAAAATGAAACCACCGAAATAAGCATCAAGCATCAATTTAACATGTTTTGGTACAGACAATCATCAATTGAATAACCTTCCCTCATGCATCATCCAATCACTTCACCCATTCATTTCTTTCCTCATCGCTCAATAAGAGGAACATCCTACAGTATCTTGTTCAAGAAAAAATCTTGAGCTTTGAAGAAAAGATGACAAAGTATGCTATCCATATTTATTAATGATGCGATGTAGGCTTCTGCATTTGTATTTGAGCTTTTCTCTAGCATACTAGTTTTGGCACTATTGACTCATATGTCCACGCATCTATAGCATCATCAATTCTTGAGGAATGGTTACTCTTAGATTTATTGAAGTTGTTGCTAGGACCGACTGGATGTACAAATGGTTGGGACAAAATTATTATAGACTTCATTATTTGCATCTTGTAATGGTTGGTTGGAAAACATTGTCAGGCTCAAGTCATTTATACCTAGATTTAGCATATTTAGATCTATATCCTCATTACAATCAACTAGTTGTTGCTAGGAAAGATGTGCACCATTCCTAGTTGCCAGTGAGTTAAATAACATTTTTGTGCACAAGTGATATTGTGGAAGCCTCTGCTTCGAAAGACATCCCTCATTTGGATTTTTCTATCAAGATGAGCACATGACACAGTGAGTTGGTGTCATTAAAATGGGCTTTAAAGTTGAATATTACAAGTGCACATTATCAGCATAGGAAATTTTTTTAAATTACCATTGGCCACTCTGCCTAGTGCTTCTCTAATGCTTTGATTATACCATGACACTATCCTACCTAAACTAGTATAAGTTGTTATTAGGTCATGAAATTTTCTCCAAAGGATATGTACCTTACACAGTTTACTCCTAAGTTGTTCAACATCATAGTACACCGATGAGATCATGCAATGCTCTTCGAATCTCTAACCAAATTATGAATATGAAGGTAGTTGACATTAAATATCCCTTGATAAACTAATATAATATCCCTTGATAAATTGATTGCATCATCTTAATCAAGACAAACAACATTGGGAAGCCTATTCAGCATTGCTCACCCTACTACGAAACCTTTTTGAATTTTGATCATCTATTCATATGGAAAATGAAAGAAAAATGCATAAATTATTTATTTCTTAACTACATATTGATCAAATAATTATAGGTACACAATATGACAATGAGAATGCATAACAAAGTTATGATTTTCAGGGTGCAGATATTTGAGTATCATTTTTAACATATTATCTTTACTATAGCAATTCATCACAAGTTATCTTGAAACTATGCCATACATATAGGATAATTATTTAGTTATATGACCCCATCCTAAACTTTAAAGGGTAATGGTCTCTTGTGAACCGAAGTATACATGCATAATCTTAAGACTGTACTGCACATATAAGATAATTATTTTGTTATATAATCACATCCTAAACACAAAAAAGTAACCTCCTTCTTGAACCCTAAGTATTCAGCCTCGTTACCTAACCAAACATTGAACTTAATACATATATTATATGACCAAGTATGAAATCTATCATACTCAGCCAAGTCATATAAAGTTCAAACATTGTTCAAGCAACTGATAAAAGAGGTAAATAAGTACAGATTAGTTAACAATTTGGCCATTAGATGTCACAAAAATGACAAGTTTAAAACTAATATACATGCATATTATTTTTTCATATTTTAATTAGTCAATGTACTTTTTATATTGTGTATAACATAACATGAGAAGGTCCATAAAATGATAAAAAAAAGTCTATAACTTGATTAATTGTACTTAAATCCATTCAACCATGTAGATATAGGTAAAACTTTATCAACATGAAAGGCCAACATGCATTATACCAAGAAGGCAACACATATCTAACCTCATTTATGACATATATACATTGCAATCCATTGCTCATGCACCACACAATCAAATCTGCTATATTGTTAATAATACCCACAAGAACATTACACTATTTTCATATTTTAAGGCAATAAACACCATGAAAGCAGTTTATTTGTTCCTTAGTGAATACAAAGATTTGCCACATATGAAAAAAAGCATTAACTTTGGTAATACCATAGTATGAGCAATAACATACACCAATCTACAATTTTTACTTCAAAGTACAACTAACACCAAAACCTAGAGATGTTAAAATTTGATCTCACCGTGAAGGAATGAGAAAAAACCCATAAAGCACCTACAAAACAACCTTAGCAATGTCTATATTTCATTAGTAGTACGCACTAACAATAAGAAATTCCAACTAACAAAAAGCCCTAGCCCATGTATTATCGAGAACCACACAATTCATTAACAACCAAGAACAAACATGATAAAGATTCCCAAAATAATGTGAGATTAGGCACATATTTAGTATATTGTACTATTGCATTCATGCTTAGGACACAAGGGAGTGTAAAATGAGTTTTTGCATCCCCTTAACCTCAGGCACTAAATAGACTTATTATAGGCAAATGATTAACTGTGAGGAACCCAAATTAGTACCTTACACCACTTAGGTTAATGACAAGGAGGGCTATTCTTGCCATAGGATAAAACAATCACTCTCTTTTTTGTTTCACCTTAGAAATGTTTAGGGTAATGAGTTTTAGCGATGGGTAAGGAGTTATGGATTTGGCTGAAGGCAGTATGTTTTTCCTTTTTCTCAATAATGAAAATGGTGATTGATGTGAGTTTGAGTTATTGATATCTATTCAGCTTTCTTTAGATAATTGAATGGACTACAGAAGGAGTAGGTTTGTAAATAAGGCATTTTAGTGGGGAATGTGCAATTGGGAATGAAAAAGGAAAATTTATCTTGTGGAAATGGGCTAATCCAAACCATTCTCATTTTATGAAATATGTAAAAGGTGAAAATGAACTATGAAAATGAATCTAATTAGGCCTAAATCTTCCATTAGCAAAGCAATCTCTTACACAATGCCCCTCTAGATATATATATGTGTGTGTGTGTGTGTGTGTGTGTGTGTGTGTGTACTTGCAATTAATTTTGAATATATAAGACCTAACTTTTTTTGTGATGTAAATTACATGATTGAGAATCAAGCACATGGGAAATGAACTATAGAGGTGCTTTAGCATGATTCAAATTAGACTTGCTAGCTATATTTTGCCTCCTTAAGTTTATGTATAAAGTTATTCTCTATAGTGATTCTTTGTGCTCTAAAATGAGTGATTGAGTGATTGATGTTGGCATTTTGTACTTTATGAGGAAGTATGCATAGGTTTAATAAAATGCATATAGGTCATGCGTTACTTTGTGAGTGCTACAGGCTTGCACAAAGGTTTTTATACCTATTATCTATGGGCCTACAAAATATTTATACACTTCATAATTCAAACATTTTTATCTATGTGAGTTTGATATGATCTAAAGGTCTCGATAATCTTGGTATCATTAAATTTTAACAATTTGAACCTTTTAGATTAAGCTATCTCAATGATATATTATTTGTCAAATAATACTACTGTATAAATGCCTAATAGTTTTCTTATTTACATATCTAATTTACCTAGAACAATTTACATTTGTTTCATTTTTCTCTCTAAAACTTAATACTAACTTTAATATCAAAGACTATTGGTCAGACTACCCTCAATAATATCAACCTATCTCACAAGCAATAGAAATAAAAGAGCATTCCAAGCCTAATACACAACTTCGTAAAAGGTTGGATTGAATCAAGAAGTAACCTAAAATGTTTAGATTCCTTCATGAGATGGGTAAATCGGATAATGATCCAAGGAAAAATAAATGGCCTATGTCAGATGTGAATTTAGGTTATTGGCTTGAGGCCATGAAATTCAAAATGAACTTCATGTACTCTAGCAAATTTTAGACTTTGGTAGATTTTCTAGAGAGTATAGTATCCATCGATCGCAAGTGGGTTTATAAGTGTAAGCTTGGAGTTAATGGAGAGTGACTATCTCTAAGGCCAGAATTGTGGCAAAAGATTACACTCAAAGACCTAAGATTAATTTTGAAAAAACTGTTTCACTAATCGCTATGCATAGCTCCATAAGGATTATGCTTGCTATAGTTGCTTACTATAATTATGAAATTTGACAAATGGACATAAAGACTACCTTTCTTGATAAAAACATTGATAAAGAAATTTATATGGCACAAGTGAAAGGCTTTACATCTAAAGAAAGTGAGAAAAAATTCATAAATTCTAAAAGTCTACTTATGGACTTAAACATGCACCCTAAAGTTGGAACATACATTTTGATGAGACAATCAAATCATTTGGCTTCATAAAAAATGTGTATAAACTATGTGTATACAAAACTCTAGTGGGAGTTTGATCTAATTTATTATACTTTATGTTGATGACATCCTTCTTGTTGGGAATGAGTGAGAGATGTTAAAGTGTACTAAAGTATGGTTATCCTCGCAATTCCACATGAAAGATTTAGGAGACGCATCCTACGCATTGGGAATATAGATCTATAGAGATAGACTTAGGAGGATATTAGGGCTCTCCTAATAATCATACATAGACAAGATACTAAAGAGGTCTAGCATGGGAGAATCTAAAACAAAATACTTCCCTATGGGACATGGCTTTTCTCTCTTTAACTTTCTGGCTCCTTAGATAGAGGAAGAGGGATAAAGGATATCCCAAATATCTTATCCTTTCACTTTTTGAAAAATATGATATGCTATGCTATGTATGAGATCAGATACAGTACATGCTCTAAGTGGTACGAACTGCTACCAATCCAATCTATGTAAGAGTTACTGGAAAGTCATAAAAATAATCCTCAAATACTTGAGAAGAACAAAGGATTTATTTTTGGCACATGAAAATGGAGAATTGAAACTAGAAATATTTTGGATTCTAGTTTTCAATTCAATAAAGATGACCTTAAGTCCATATCTAAATTCTGATTGTCTTAATAGCGGTGCGGTTAGTTGGAAGAGTTCCAAGCAAGAAACCACAGCCAGCTCAACCACTGAGGAGTAATATGTTGTGATGTCAAACACCTTGAAGGCAGGTGTTTGGATAAAATTTTTTATCTAAGAGTTAGATGTAGTGCCTAGTATTGCAAAGATGGTTGTTATCTTTTTAAACAGCAATAGAACTATTATGCAAGTAAATGAACTAAGATTTCATTAGTGATCCAAACATAAAGTAATATATTGTCACTTGATCTTTGAGATCATTGATTAGGGTAATATTTGAGTGGAGAGAGTTACTTCAAAAGAGAATATAGCCACTTTATTAAGTAAATCCCTCATACAAAAGATATTTGACAAACATCTTGAGAAGATAGGTTTAAAGGCTATAAGAAATTGGCTTTAGGGCAAGTAAGAAATTATTAGAATAGTGCTCCATAGCTAATTAGATTGGCTTGTAAAACTACTTCGTTTAGACAACCTTAATAAAATTATATTATATAAATGTCTATCTTCATCTTATACATTTTATAATATTCTTCATATGCATTTAGTTGAAGTGCTAAAAATTATACAAGGTTATTAGACATAGTCACGCATATAATAGTGATCATGAAATAAGTCTCTATGATTTTGGTTCTAAATATTGTAAGTCATGGGATCTGAGAGATAAGGTATCTAAAATTCTGACATACTTACACTAGTAATACATACACCAAGAAGTTATATATTGTCCCATTTCTTGGGTAATCTATGTATGAGCATAAATGCATATTAGTAAATGCTTGTTAGAGAACAAGTTTACTGAAGGCTCATTTAGAGAATCAACTTATTTGTAGTAGAAAATTCTATAGCTTACGATAGTGCATGCAATTAATCCTTTCACTTGGGGTTCTATTGTAACCTTGTACTTCGCTCCTTGTGCTTTGATTTTATCCCAATCACTTAGCTGGCTACCCAGGACTTAAGTTGGGCACAAGCTACTTATTTACAGAGGTTGATTGAGTCCCAAGAAAAGATCCATTTACTTTTTATGAAGAATTAGTTGATTTCTTATGTATTCCATGATAAAATTTCCAAGAAATCTTTGTATAAGGTGGTATGACAATTTGAAAAGGAGTTTTTCAAAGTTAAGGTAATAAATTGGAACTACACATCAAGAATAGATGCATAGTTATCGAAGCTATTAGGGAATAGACAAATATGTTATCCTAGGCTTTTTTTAGGAGATAGGAAATGGAAACATTGTATTTGTTTGGTAATCCTAGGTGTAAAATTTCACACTAATTAACTCATCCAATTGGTTTGGGCTCTATAAACTTGTGTTAGATATCGACTACAAAGATTGGGTATTCTTCAATTAATAAAGATTAATGGAAGAGAAATTAGTTTGAAAGAGTTTAGAATAATCAAAGTATTTGATATTCAATAAATTGCAAAGAGTTCTGAGCTCATGTTTAATTAATTAGCAAACCTAATGGTTTACACATAAACGCCTTTAGCTACTCTAGTAGGCTTGGAGAAATCATCTAAAGAGTTAGATAATTAGATTGTTCAAGATGGGAAGATACTAATTGATTAATTTAAGTTGGTCATAATGGCTTGATTGATTTAAGGAGTTAAATTAATCAAAATATTAAAAAAAATTAAATTATACCAATTAAATTAAGGAGTTAATTTAATTAGGGCCATGTGACAATTTCACTTAGTCTTTCCAAATTAAGGAGTTGAATTGGATCAATTAAATTAAATAATTAATTTCATTGATGACTAGAGAATCTTGTTTTTTTGGAGAAAAAATTTAAATGGAAAAATCCATTTAAAAATCCTACTTGGCCCTTATGTGGCACCACTTGGACTGGTGCTATGAAGGGAGCATCTAGAGGCTTCTTGATGCATCCATCACACCATATAAAAGGCCCAAGGGACCACATAATGGATGATTTCTTGCTAGCAAAAATCCTCTCTTCTCCTCTTTTTGGTGTGACCAAAAAACTACTCCCTTGATTCTCTCTAACCTCTCTCTTCAAAATTCCTTTGTTCCTCTTCAAACCTCCTCCATATCCTTTCATCTATTCTAGCCAAAGATAGAAGATTAAGAGTGCCTACCAAAGGTGTGTAGACGTCATTGCATGTGCCACAATTCGGGCACTTGGTAGTGAACAAGGAGTTCTATTATAGAATAACGATTCTTAACTTTTGGTGGCTTTTTGTAGCAATCTTTGCATCAGATTTTGGATGCATTTTGGATGGGTTTTTGGAGCAGTTTTAAAGTCCATTTAGCTGCTGTAATTTGGGGGAAAACGTGGGCAAAATTTAGTCAAGGTTGGAAGAGTGTTGGTGATCTTTTAAGGAGTTATTTAGTTTCACTACATCTTCAATTTTGGAAAAATCTTTGAATGTATTTGCTTATTCCTTTAAATCCATTGTTTTGGCATAAAATAGATATTTGATAGATAGTGAACCAGGATATTTTCACGTGATGAAAATTTTTAAATTTCGTTGTACCTTGGATCCTTGATTCACCATCTCTTTTACTAAAGTGGCCTCGCCAAGCTAAATACTATCCTACAAAGCCTAGGTTGGACAAGTTTTGCTATCACCACATAAGTATGAACACATTATTGAAGAATATAAATATTTGAAAAATGAACTAGAGAATCTAATAAGAGAGGGGTACTTATAAGAATTTGTAGCAATTATGTACTCAACCTCATTAGCAAGCTAGGATGGAAAAGGGGGCAATTGTAGTCCAAAGACACCAATGGATGCATACCACCTTTGAAGAAAGTAGTTCTACATGTTTATTAAAAGGACCTACTGATGGTGACTCGTATTGAGTTAGGAGGGCTTGGGCTTAAGAACTAGTTCTCAAGGAGAGAAAGAAATGAGAAATATTATGGAACTTGAGAAAATACAAATTATACATTTTGGCCTCAATGACCTATAATGATTCAAAACATCCCATCAGGACGCATTAGGACACATTGGTTATCACAACTACTATTGCTAATTATGAGATAGCATATATTTTTATTGATAGTGGTAGTTTTATAGATATTTTGTTCTTTAATGTCTTTTAGCAAATGGATTTATGGCAAATCAAGATGGATCCAATCCTATTCAATTTTGCAACGGAAGCCATTAGGCCTCTAGGGTAAGTTATTGTACCAATTTCTCCAGTAAACGAAATGTACCACAAAACATGAATGGTGCATCTAATGGTGGTATATGATACTTCGGCATATAATGTAACATTTAGATATCAATATGTTCCAAGTAGTAGCCTCTTCGTATCACACAAAAATAAAATACCTTATTGAGACGTGTGTAGCTAAAGTGAAGGGTGATTAATACATGACTTGTAAATGCTAGGCGAATGACATTAGAAAAGAGAAAAGTAGCATAATAACATTAAGATATCTTGCTTGATTTGAAGTAGACGTTTCAGAAGCAAAAATAAGGCAACTAGCTTACATAGAATCTATAAATGAGCTTTTGAAATAAAGTTTTCCTTGAGATAGAATAATGACTACCCAAATTAGGGGCCATCTTAGCAAAGAGATGACATAGAATATTATAGGATTTTGTGAAATTTTTTGGATGTCTTTACCTTTAATGCCCTAGGCCTTATGAGAATCAATCTATAGATTATGGAGCATAGTTTGAATGTTGACCTTTCTATCCAACCTATCAAATAGAAGAAAAGATTTTTTAGGCTAGAGAAAATTCTAACCACATAAGCTAGGGTGAAAAAATTACTTGATGCAAGGCACAGAGTTGAAATTTTTTCCCTCAATTGGATCTCAAACATGGTTTTAGTTCTAAAGAATGCAAACAAATAGAAGGTGTGTGTCGGATTTAGAGACCTCAATAAAGCTTGTTCAAAAGGTTTCTATCCATAGTCTAAGATTGACTAATTGGTGGATTCAACATTAGGATGTGAATTGCTCAATTTGATGGATGTTTCCCAAGGGTATCATCATATTGCATAACATCCAAATGATCAAGAATGAGTAAGATTTATAACTTCCAAAGGTATGTACTATTATGTAGTTATGTCATTTAGGTTAAAGAATGCAGTTGGGACCTTTCAACTCCTAGTTTATAAGATGTTTAAAAATTAGCTCAGCTAAAACATAAAGGTTTACATTGATTTTATACTAGTGAAAATCCATAGAAAGGAAGACCACACAACTAACTGAGTAGAGATGTTTAAAATTCTATAACAGTACTATGTGAAGTTGAACCTAACTAAATGTGTTCTTGGAGTCTAAGGAAGAAATTTTAGGTGAATTGGTCATTGAGCAATAGATTAAAGTCAATATATAAAAGATATATGTTGTGTAGCAGATGAGTCCACCACATAACGTTAATGAAGTTCAATACCTTAAACAGAGAATTGTAGTGCTCAACTTTGGGGTGCTGACCAAAGGATAAAAATTCAAATTGGGAGAAATACTATAAGCAACTTTCATAGAGCTAAAGAGATACTTGCTAAATTGTTGATTTTAACTAAACTCATTATGCAAGAACTCTTATATATCTATCTTGCAATATCTGAGAAAGTAGCCAGCTTAATGTTGATTAGTGGTGATGGAAATATACGAAGGTTGATCTATTATGTCAATAAGCCACTATATGTATCTAAGCTGCACTACTTAAAATTAAAGAAATTAGCTCTGGCTTTTGTAACAAAAACGTGGAGACTAAGATATTACTTTCTATTTTATAGAATAATGGCCCTTACCAATCAACCATTAAAAAATATATTAAGAAAGAAAAATTGCTAATTTAATGGGCAGTACAACTAAGGGAATTTGATGTATAATATGTCCCAGAAGTGAGCATCAAAGCGTTTGACTTGCCAGATTTGATAGCAATAGTTATTACCATAGTAAAAGTAGCTCGATGGTCATTACATATGGATGGCATATCAATGCTATTGAAAGTGGAGTTTGTATTATAATTACTACTTCAAAGGGAGATAATGGAATACATGATAAAATTCCAATTTAAAATGTCCACTAAATGAGGCAAAGCATGAAGCTTTAGCTGTAGGAATTAAGACAGCCATAAAAAGGTGAGCTAAGTTGTCAATAGCATATACAATTCATCATTGGTGGATAAATAAATTGAGGGGTTTCATAGAGCTAAAGGAGAAGAAATGATAAAATACTTGAGAAAAATAGACAAGTTATAGAAGCAGTTAGAAGAACTTCAAGTTCAGTCGATACCATGAGGGGAAAATATAGAGGTTGATTTCTTGGTGAAAATGGTAAGTTCATTAATTGATTGCTAAGCTTGCCAAATCATAGTATAAGAATAAAAAAACTAATGCTTGAAAGTGGAGGTCATAGGAGTAGAAGAAAATTATGCTTGGTAGGTGCCTATGTTGAAATAGTACCCTACAGCCAATTAGATTGACATCTAAACTATTTTACTTGTAATACAATCTTAATTGAATGATATTCATATTTTAATAACTATCTTCATCTTATGGTTATTATACTTCACTAGCATTTGGTTAAACCCCTTTGATCACTTATAACTACAAAACTTGGTCATACACTAGGTGGTTTTCTGAAACAAGTTTTACACGATCGTGATCTAAAATATTCCAAGTTATATAATCTTATGAGACAAGGCATCTAAGATTCAGATAGACTTGCCATAATAATGCATAAATCTAATAGATTGGATATTACTCCATACAATAAGTAATCTATGTTAGCTATGGGTGCTTGTTAGAAAATAAGTTCATTGAAGGCCTGCCTGGAGAATTTAGTAGATAGTTGTAGTAGTAAGTTGGTAGTAGCAAGTTCTCTAGCTTACGCTAGTGCATATAATTATTCCTTAAACTTGAGGATCTAAGGTAACTTTGTCTTTAGGCACTCATACTTTAACTCTTTCTTGACCACTCGATAGGTCATTCGAGTTGAGATTGGGTATGAATTACTTAGACATAGAGGTTTGTGAGATTCATGATGGGATCCATCTCCTCATTGTTGTAAAGGACAAGTGCATCACCTATGTATTCTATAAAGATCGATTCCATGATATCTTCGTGCAATATAGTATGATAGTTTAGAAAAGAATGTTTCCGAAGATGAGATCATAAAGGGGAATCGAACATTAATAATAGAAACATAGTTATCGAGGCTATTAGAAAGTTGGCAAATATCTTGCCCTTGGGCTCTTTTGAGAGATAGGAGACAGAATGACTATATTTGCATGGAAAGTGTAGAGCTAGAATGGTTCACCAAAGAGCATGTTCATTTAGACCAATTAATTGAGCTTTATGGGCTTGATGTTGGACATCGACTATGGAGATTAGGTATTCTTTAATTAATAGAGATTAATTGAATTGAGTTATTAGTTTAAAGGAGTTTAAACTAATATAAATATTTTGATATTCTAAATATCAAAAGAGTTGTGAGCCCATGTCCAATGAAAGAGAGAACCTAATGAGTCACACATAAAAACCAATAGAAAGTTCTATTTGATGAGGGAATTTTCTAGGAGTTAGAAAAATTTCTAGCAACGTAAAGGAAAATAGTTGACTAATTTTTTGGTCATTTTGGCTTGATCGATTTAATTGTTAATTAAATAAAATAATTTAAAGAGTTAAATTATACAAATTAAATTAAGGAGTTGATTTAATTGGTTCCATATGGCATTTAATTAGTTAAGTTAACTTAAAGAGTTAATTTAACACTTTTTAGCTTAAAGAGTTAAGTTGATTGACTTAAGGAGTTAAGTCAATACCAATTAGTTAAATTAAGGGGCTAATCTAATTAATGTGAAGAATTAATTTTGGATGGAAATTCAAATGAAGGAGTTCACTTAAGGTGCATTTAGGATTAATTTAGATGACATTTCACATGCAAGTTGTCTTGCTTAGTTGGTGCCTAACCTCATGGGAGGTGTGATTCAAGGGAGGTGTCATGCCAACTTGCATCATACCTCCTCATCTATAAATAGAGGAGTGGGAGGCCAAATGCAAGACTAACATACTAGATTCTCTTTTTTCCCGCCAAAAATGTGATCCACTCATGTGTTGAAGTTTCACATATTTCTTCTTCATCTTCCCCCCACTTTTTGGCCTTCATCACTCATACTTTGGTGTTTCAGCTTGCTAGAGGTTGATTGGAGCTTGCCTATGGTGTGTTGATCATTTTGTTATTAGCCAGACATTTGGATAGTTTTGCTCTTTGGAGACTACTGCAGGGCAGTTTGTTTCGAGGCAGATTTGGAGCACTTGTTGATTTCTAATTTTCCTGAAATTTTTACTGGACATTTTTCAAGGTGTTTCAGAGGTATTGTCCAAATTTTAGCCAAATAAGGGGTGTTCTTCTTGGGAAAAAATTTCTTGAATTCTACTGCGCTAGGAGAAGATAGATTTGAAGTGTTTAAGACTCTTCCAAATACATTTTATGAGCATGATTTGATCCTGGGATGGAGTGTGGCCAAGTTTTGATTTAGCTATTTTCACTTTATTACATGGATAATTGTGCCACACTTTCCTTCAAGTGGAATCAAAGCCTATTTCATTCTTTAATTTGGATTTTTATTTGATTGATTCATGTGATGAATTGATCTAGTTCTCAAAATACTTGTTCCAAGTCATGGATTGTATTTTTTGGTAGATGTTGCTTGTGGCTCCTTTGGTGATGAATTTAAGTATACTAATATGTGTTTTAAGAGTTAATTCGTATGTTAGTATGTTTTCGATTCATGGATGATTATGTTAAATTTTTATTTAGCATTGGATGATGTTATATGTTGATATAGTATTTTAAATTTGGCCTTAATGTGTTTTGATCATTTTTGGATCCAAGTGGATTGAAGTTAATTAGAGATTTTTGAAGAATGGTGATTCTTAAACTTGATTTTTGAAGCGTGTTTAAGCACTTGAATTTACATTTTTAAAAGGTGTTTTGAATCTGAAAATTTGTCTATAAAGTGTGATTTAGGGCTTGTTTATTTACAAACTCTCAATCCATTTTCCAACTCTCAAAATTTAAATAAACAAGCACTATATATTCCTCAATCCCACTCTCAAAATACAAATTTATTCTGAAAAAATCCTTTCCATTCCCAACTCTACACCATTCCCTAAGGCCCCACATATTGTTTCATCATTACAAATATATACACATACTACCACTCATACAATCTATATATGCAAATATATAAATTATTTTAAAATATTTATTTTACCCCACAAATCTAACAAAAAGATTATTAATGTGATATCTTTTCCTCCCCAAAACACAAACAAACAAACCATTTTCTTCCAATTCATTCTTTACCTACCACCCCAAACTTAAATAAATGACCATCACATTCTCCAACCCCACTTCGCAAAATCCATTATTCCAAAACATTTTGGGAAAATGCTCCAATTCACATCTAAACAAAGGCTTAGTGTTAAAGAAGCATCCTTAATTTTTTGGTGCACAACAGTTGAGCCAAAACAACTTGAATCAATCCAAACCTTGAAACAGGGCAAGCTGCCAGCCTTGGCTGAATAGCAAACGCACCTAGTGTGTGCTTGTTGCGTGGCTGTGTACCCTAGTCAAGTAGCAATGCCTAGTTTCAATAATGGGAGAGTTTTGAGGAGTTTTTGTGCTATTTTTGAGGCCAAAATTCATTTGAATTGTGCTACATAGATACACAAGTGTTGTATAAAGTTCTCAAAATTATGTTTGGTATTTTTTGATTAGTTTTAAAATCTTGTTAAAGTTAATCTTCAATTTGATACAGAAATGAGATGCATAATGTCATGCTTATTTTTGCTAGATAATTAATTGTTTATGAGAAGCATTTAATTGTGGGATTGAATGTTAATTTTTGATTTATTGTTCATTTAATTGTTAAATGGATGATAAATGAATAAGTATGATCATGAACCTTTAGTATTGATTTTATTTGGTTGAGAGTTGTTTAAAAGGGTTGTATTAAATTGGGGCTTGCATGTCACTTAATTTCTATCTTGTAAATGTTATGAGAGGAGAATCACTTAGAATGAGGATTTCTTTTCTCATGTAATCGTTGCAAGGCAACAAGAAGACCATTGGAAGCATAAAGACCCAAGAATGTATAGGGATACATTTATGTAATAGCTAGATTTAATGAACCCACTTAAAATCAATTAAGTAGTGCACCTACGGCCTCTAAGTGCACTACTTGGTTAAAGCTCATGGTCATCCCACCCTAAGAGCATACTAGGTGTATTTACTTATTTATGCTTTTTGTATCCTATTGATATATGAGATGTGTAGTTAGGATATAGAAAACCTAAATAAGAAGATAAAATTGATGAAATCTTTGCAAGCAAAAAAATCCCTCCACTTTGAGGAGTCTAAGTGTAGTCTAATATTAAGTCAAAATAGATACAAATTAGAAAGATTTTTAATTAATCCATGCTTTCTACCAATAATATGTGACATGATGATGCTACTCTCTTTTGTGTAATGGCACATAAGCTATGGGTCATACGTAAGGTAGAAAGATATGATCACATACTTAGTATATGATGCATTTTTGATTTAATGTTTTCTATGCATCGACACATGAGTCATGGGATGACATAGTGCATTCTTGAATCAAAGCTTGATTGATAGGTCTGACTCAACACCTAGTAATGTAGATGGCACATAAGTCGTAAGTTTACATAAAAAGTGAGGCAAAATATATCAAGGGTTACATAGAGATGCAATTAGCAAAAGTTACTTACCTTTTGATTGCTTGTAGATGGCATACAAGTCGTGGATCTACTAACAAGTCCTTAGGACCTTGATTCTCACTAGGAAATCATATTTTCCAAATTCTTCAAGGGGATCAGGAATTTGATAAAATAGCGAGACAAAAACATGCTTGGAAGTTCATAAACATATTTTCTATATCAATATTCAATTACATGCTTACTCTCTTTTTCGCCTTTGTAGATTTTTTAAATCTCAAACAAATGTCTAAGAATCCACTCAATGCTATTTTGGAAGCTAATAAATTCATTGAGCTTAACTTTCGTGATTGGCTTAGAAACCCTAAGATTACTCTAGATTTTGAAAAGAGAACTTATGTGCTTACTCAAAATCCACCAAAAACCACTGGCAATGATGCCATTGATGAGGCACGTGAAGCATTCATGACGTTTGTGGATGATAATTCATGAACAAGATGACTTATGATGGCTTTTATGTCCAATACACTCAAAAAGTCTCACGAGCACATAAAAACCTTTCATGAGATCCATTTGCACTTATAAGAGTTGTATGGTATGCAAACTAGACATGAAAGGTTTTCATTGTCTAATGAGGTCTTTAAGACTAGAATAATTGAGGGCTCAAGTGTCCATGACCATGGCCTAAAGATGAATGGTCTTATTGAAAAGTTTGGTCAATTGGACATTGTCATGGACAATAAGCTCTATGTAGATTGGATTCTTTAATCATTACCTAGCTATCTTGACCAATTCATTATGAACTTCAACATGACAATGCAAGAAATAATAATTAAAAATTTAGTCAATATGTTGGTGACTGCTGAGGTGACAATGAAGAAAGACAAGCCTCTTATGCTTACTTCGCCCTCCAAGTATAAGGGCCAAGAAATGCTAAGAAAGGTAGTAAAAGGAAAAAGAGTTCTTTCTCTAAGGGAAAGCAACCCTTGATAGGTTTTGGGTGAATCAAGAAAAAGAAAAAGGTTAAAGCCGATGCTACTTATTTCTATTGTGGTGAGAAGCCACTAGAAAAGGAATTGCAAGAAAAACCTTGGCACCCTTACAAAGGGTCTATATTTTATTAAAGTGCACTTAATGAAAAATAATTCGCCATGGGTATTTGATACCACATGTGGTTTTCACCTGTGTAATTTGTTACAAGAAAGGGAAAGAGAAAAAAGTCTCAATGAAGGGGATATGATCATTTGCTTAAGCAATGGCGCAAATGTTGTGGCCATGGGTGAAGGCATAATCAAGTTAAACTTGGGGAATTCCTACATTATGCTTGATCCTTGCTTTTATGTAACCAACCTTGTTAAGAACATTATTTCTATTCCCATATTAGATAATGAAGAATTTGATTTTCTATATCTAATGGGAAGTTGAAGGCATTAAAAAATAATTCTTTAATTACACAAGGTACATTAAATAATGGATTGTACATATTGGAATCTCAACCATCATTAATGCACATTTAACAAAGTAAAAGAAAATTAAATAACCAAGAAGATGCCATTTTGTGGCATGCAAGACTTGGACATATTTCCAAATATAAGATGAACAAGATAGAAGCTTTCAAAGCACTAAATGTTAGTGTCATTGAAATCTTCCTACTTGTGAGTTATGTTTAAAAGAAAAAATGACCAAGGCTCTTTTTGTAAGACAAACAGAGCAAACCACAAGTCCTTTGGATTTGATCCACATGGATGTTTGTGGGCCACTAAGAGTTATGTGAGAGAAGGCTATTCATACTTCATCACCTTTATCGATGATCATACTTGGTTCAGACATGTGTACCTTATGGAGTACAAGTTTGAGGACTTTAAAATGTTCAAAGAGTATAGGAATGAAGTAGAAAAGCAAAAGGGACTAAGCATTAAAGTTTTTCAATTGATCAAGGGGAAAAATACTTAAACACTGAATCCTTGGATAATCTAAACAAGAATAGGGTTCTCTCTCAATGAACTCCATGTAGTACACCCCAACACAATGAAGTAGCAAAGAGAAAAAATCATACCTTGTTGGACATGGTACGTTCCATCATGAACTTATTGATGTACCTATTTTTCTGGGGATACACCCTAGAGGCAGTAGCGAAGTTACTAAATATAGTACCTTCAAAGTTGGTACTAAAGATACCGCACGAGATGTAGTATAGCATAGTACCTTTTTACTCTTTTCTAAAGGTTCGGGAGTCTCCCACTTACTTCAAATGGCTAGTGGGACACAAATTGGATACAAAATCCACCTTGTGTAAGTTTGTGGCATACTCAAGAGAGTCTTTAAGTTATTATTTCTATGATTCCTCAAAATAAAAAGTGTTCGTTTCAATGAATGCTTATTTTTTTGAAAAAGAAATATTTATTAGATAGGAATAGCATTGTTGTTGAACTTGATAAAGTTCAAGATGATCAACAACAAGTGATAGAAATAAGTAAACATCAAGAGCCTTGCACACAATCTCTAAAAAGATCATACGAATCAAGAAACAACCCATAAAGTTCAGATTTCTTCATGAGAGGAGCCAATTAGATAGTGATCTAAAAACCTGTGGAAACTATTCAAGAGAGGAGCCAATTAGATAGTGATCTAAAAACCTATGTGGAAACTAAGTTAGATATAGATTCGAGACATTGGTTTGATACTATGAAATTCGAAATGGACTCTATGTGCTCCAATGATGTGTGGACTTTAGAAGATCCACTAGAGGGTATAGTACCCATTGGTCACAAGTGGATCTATAAACGAAAGTTAGGAGTCAATGAAGAGGTTTTGACCTTTCAGGCGCAATTAGTGGCAAAGGGTTATACTTAAAGACCCGATACTAATTTTGAGAAAACCTTTCCACCAGTCGCTATGCCTAAGTTCATTAGGATTTTACTTTCCATAGCGTCATATTATGACTATTAGATATGTCAAATAGATGTGAAAATTGCTTTTCTTAGTGGAAATATTGAAGAAGAAATTTACATGGAGCAACCATAAGATTTTACATCCAAAGAAAGTGCGCAAAAGGTTTGCAAACTTGAGAGGTCTATTTGTGGACTCAAATAGGCATCCAAAAGTTGGAGCATACATTTTGATAAGATAGCCAAATTATTTGGCTTTGTTAAAAATGTGTATGAACTTGTGTGTATAAGGAAGCTAGTAGAAGCAGTATACACTTTATTATGCTTTATATTGATGACATTTCTTCTTACTGGGAATAAGGGAGAAATGTTAGATCGTACTAAAGCATGGTTTTCTACATAATTCTCCACGATGGATTTAAGAGAAACATCTTACATATTAGGAATATATATCTATAAAGGTAGATCAAAGAAGATGCTAGAGCTTTTCCAAACACTACAGATTGACAAGATACTAAAGAAGTTTAGTATGGAAGAATCCAAGTAGGGATTTGCTACAATGGGATATGGCCTACGTCTATCCAAGTTTATAGCCCTCAAAACTAACGAACAGAGATATAAAATGTCCCACAAACCTCATGCATCCACTATAGAGAGCATAATGTATTTTGTTTAATGTACGAGGCTAAATGTAGCACACACTTTAAATGCTACAAGCTACTTTCAATCTGACCCCAGTGAATGTCACTGAAAAGGCATCAAAACAATCCTTGTATAGTTGAGAAGGACTAAGGATTTGTTTTTTATATAAAGCAATGGAGAATTGAAACTTAAGGGGTTTTTGGATTATAGTTTCCAATCCGAACTAGATGACCTAAACTCTACTTCTGGATTTATGTTTTGCTTTAATGTGGAACGGTGAGTTGAAAGAGTTCAAAACAAGATATCATGGCCAATTCTACCATAGAGGTAGAATATATTATAGCTTTAGAAGTTGCAGCGAAAGTTATTTAGATGAAAAACTTTATCTAAGAGTTGGATGTAGTACCTAGCATTGTTGAGCCTATACTTATCTTGTGTGACTACAATAGAATGGTAGCACAATCTAAAGAGGCAAGATCACATCAGCGATCTAAGCATATTTTGAGATGATATCATTTGATGCATGAGATAATTGATAGAAGCAACGTTCGAATGGAGAAGGTAGCTTTAAAAGAGAACATAGCAGTTCTACTAACAAAACCCCAAATACAATTGTTCTTTGAAAGACAACTTGAGAAGATAAGTCTTAAGAATATGGAAAATTAGCTTTAGGGCAAGTAGGAGATTGTTGGAATAGTGTCCTGCAGCTAATTAGATTGGCATCTAAATTATTTCACTTGTGATAAATTCTTGATTAAATGATATTCATATTTCAATGGCCATCTTCATCTTATGCATATTATACTTCACTAGCATTTGGTTGAACTCCTTAAATCACTCATGACTACAGGACTTGGTCACATATTGGGTGGTGATCATGAAATAAGTCTAACACGGTCATGATCCTAAAATATTTAAAATTATTGAATGTTATGAGATAGGGCTTCTAAGATTCAAATAGACCTGTACTAATGATGCATAAATCCAAAGGGTTTAATATTACTCCATTTCATGAGCAATCTATGTTAGACATGGATGTATATTAATCAGTGCTTGTTAGAGAATAAGTTCACTAAAGGCTCTCCTAGAGAATCCACTAGATAGCTGTAGTGGCAAGTTCTCCTACTTGTGCTAGTGCATATAATTTGTCCTTAAACCTAAGGATCCATGATAACCTTGTGTTTAGGCTTTCATACTTTGACTCTTCCTTGACCACTTTGCAGGTCATCCGGGTTGAGCTACTTAGATATGGAGGCTTGTAAGATCCAAGATAGGATCTATCTCCTCATCAATGTGAAGGGTGAGTATATCTCCTATGTATTCTATAATAATTGACTCCATGAAAATTCTTGTGCAAGGTAGTATGACAATTTGGAAAAGGAGTTTTCAAAGGATAAAGTCATAAAAGGGGCTCGAACAATAGTAATAGAACCATTGCTATCAAGGATATTAGAGAGCCAACAAATATCTTACCCTAGGTCTCTTTTGAGGGATAGGAGATGGAAAAATCATATTTGCATGGCAAGCATAGAGCTAGAATGGTTCACCAAGAGCATAATCATTTCGAGCAATTAATTGGACTCCATGGGCATGAGGTTGGACATTGACCATGGAGATTAGGTACTCTTCAATTAATAAATAATAATTAAATTGAGTCATTAGGTTAAAGAAGTTTAAGCTAATACAAGTATTTCAATCTTCTTAAATCGCAAGAGTTGTAAGCCAATTTCCAATGAATTGGAGAACCTAATGAGTCACACAAATTCCAATAGGAAGTTCTATTTGATGAATGGAATTTTGTAAGAGTTAAAAAAATTCCTAGTGATTGATTTTGTGAAGGAAAACAATTGGCTAATTGTTTGATCATTTTGGCTTGATTGATTTAATTGTTAAATTAATCAAAATAATTTAAAGAGTTAAATTATATTAATTAAATTAAGGAGTTAATTTATTGGTGCCATATGATACTTAACACTTTCTAGCTTAAAGAATTAAGTTGACTTAATGAGTCAAGTCAAGACCAATTAATTAAATTAAGGGTTAATTTAATCAATGTGAAGAATTAATTTTGGAGGAAAATTCAAATGTAGAAATTCATTCAAGATGCATTTAGAATTAATTTGGATGACATGCCATGAGATAATAAAGATTCCAAATGAAATTCAAATGTAAGTGAAATTCACATTTCACATGCTAGTTGTCTAGCTTAGTTGGAGCCTAACCTCATGGGAGGTGTGATGCCAACTTGCATCACACCTCCTCATCTATAAATAGAGGAGTGGGCGGCCAAATGCAAGACTAACATGCTAGATTCTCCTTTTCCCTTCAAAAGTGTGATCCACTCAGGTATTGAAGTTTCACACATTTCTTCTTCACCTTCCCTCCAATTTTCGGCCTTTATCACTTCTTCATCATTTGGTGTTCCAGCTCACTAGGTTGATTGGAGCTTGCCTATGGTGTGTGGATCATTTTATTAGTCACTAGACATTTGGATAGCTTTGCTCTTTAGAGATCTACTGCAGGGCAGTCTGATTGGAGGCAGATTTGTAGCACTTGCTGATTTCTAATTTTCCTAAAAGTTTTACTGGACATTCTTGAAGGAGTTTCGGAGGCACTATCCAAATTTCAGCCAAATTTAAGGTGTTCTGCTTGGGCAAAAGTTGCTAGAATTCTGCTGTACCAGGAGGAGACAGATTTGAAGTGTTCAAGCTTGTCTTTATCTCCACCTTGGATTTTAAGTGATCAAGGTATTTATCCTCTTCCAAATCTTATGAGCATGATTTGATCCTTGGATGGGGTGTATTCAACTTTTGATTTAGCTATTTTTTCTTTATTACATAGATCCATATGCTACACTCTCCATCAACCTATTCTACAGTACTTGGAATGAGAGAAGGAAACAGACCCTAAAACTCATACACAAGCTACCTGATTTGCTCTAATTGATGGGATCCTTTACCAAAGAGCGTATAACCAACCTTTGGTTTAATGTTTCTCTAAACAACAAAATGAATACATTTTATGGGAAGTCCACGAGAGATGTTGTGGAAGCAACTTTGATAGGTCTGCCCTGGCTGGTAAAGTATTACAAAAGCGTTGTTGCTTACTATCTGAGTTGACATAGGAATAATTTTATGCATGTATGCAAGTGACATAAGCGTGCTACTCTAGCACATCAATTTATGTAGCCGATGTATGTGATGAATGCACCATGTTCATTTGTTAAATGGGAAATAGACATAATAGGACCTTTCCCTGTAGTGATAGGACAAAAAAAATTTCTATTGGTGGCCATTGACTACTTTAATAAATGGTGGAAGTTGAGGCCTTTTGCCAGGATATCAGAAGGGAAGGTCCTAAAATTCCTTTAGAAGAACATAGTATCTTGATTTTGTGTTCTAGAAAGGTTGTTTCAAATAATGATAGATAGTTCCAAGGGCCTAAAATATATGCATGGGGTATAGAGATTAGCATCCACAAAGTAATGAACAAACAGAAATTACAAATGGAATTATCCACCAAGAGTAGAAAACAAAGCTTAACCAAGCTAGAGGATGATGAGTAGAAGAGCCACCTGGCGTGTTATGGGCCTATCAAACCACATCATAAAGTATTATAAGACAGATGCCTTTTAGCTTATTGCATAAAATGAAGGTCTTCGTTCCTGCTGAGATTGGGGTAGAAGCACAAAGGCTATGCTTGCTTGTTTAAAATATTTGATTGCATAATAGAGTTTTTGCTTACCTCATAACCATAGCTTATAAAAAAGAGGTTGCCCCTCCAAACTTTTCTCTCCCTCTCACGGATTGCCTCCGCCTCCCACTAAAAAAACTCTCTACCTCTCTTCCTATTCTCAATAGTTTTTCTCTTGGATTCTCTTCAAAAAATATATTTGCATATATATTTTAATATTTAAATAAAAATGTTTCAAAATATATAATTATATTTATGCGTAATAATTTAATTTATAAATAAAATTATTTTCATGATACATAGTTGTATTTACATGTATATCTTAATATATAAATTAAATTAAATTCATAATATAATTATATTTGCGTTTATTGCTTTAATATTTATTTATTTTCATAATATATAATTATATTTACATGTAATATTTTTATATTTAAATAAAAGTATTTTTATATTATATTATTATATTTGATGTATATGTCAATATTCTAATAAAATTATTTTCATAATATATAAATATGCAGGATCTTATGAGGGAGGACAGGATCTCGAACGAGTTCACAAAAACTCAACATAAAGTTGAAAAATAGGAAACAATTACCTAATAGTTTAACAGTCAACTCATGCTTCTAGACCAACGCCCCAACAACACCCTAACGCCGTTCACATGGCTAAGCGGGCAAACAACGGGAAATCTTAGAGGTACATGGAAGACAATTAAACTATGGAACCCGCTTGGATAACTCAGTTTGAAATCCAAACCTTACTTCACAAGCCTAGTCTAAAATGACTATGTGTTTAGAGAAAGTATTTAACTCATAGTTGTTTAACACAAAATCCCTTAGCCTTCCATTAGGCTAGGGTATACACACAAATAAATTTAAATAAAGAAAAGAAAAGAAAAGAAAATACTTCAGCACTGTAGATATGAAACTTTAATTAGCTTCAATTGTTTTATAAATTATAGAAGATTTACAGAATACAAATTTTAAATTACAATCCAAAAAATAAAAAATTTTATGAATATCTGAAAAGCCTTTGTCCAACTATACAATTTGAGGCTCTTAAATAGAAAAGAAAAGAAGAACTATTGCGGACTTGAAAATATTATCCCGCAGTCCGAATAGTAAAAAGCAAAAAGAAGAATACTGTGCGGATTTCAAAATTTTTGAATCCGTAACAGTAAAAAGCAAAAGCTAATTAACAGTGTCTGTCAATCAGTCAGACAACTATTTTTGTCCTATTACAATTATTCTCCAACAAGCACATCGGCTTTCACCACTTACACTATACCTGTTTTTCTTCATTCTCTTTCCTCAATGATTCTATCATTGCATCGAGGTCTTTGAGTTCATCATTGGGGTCCTGCACATCTTGATACAGGTCACCATATTAGTTCTTATTAGTTCTTGATGAAGTCTCCATTGAAATTGTATCTTCATCATTTGAAGTAGATGGAACATCTTCATCGTCTTCTAAAAACTGGTCTTTTAACTCATTTTGAACCATTTTAAGAACTTTTTTTAATAATTTTGCTTTGGACATTTTTCCTTTTTTCATCTTTATTTTTTCTGAAGCTTTATTCAAAATTGTTGAAGCTTATTTTTTCTTATTTTTTAAAGTAGATTGTTTTTTTTTTATCTGTGACTCTTGAAATATCATTCAGAATCTCTTGGCCTTCTATCTTGCCAATAGCTTTTTCAACTTGACGTAATTTGTTCCATCATTTGATGTAGTAAGTCCGATAGAGACAGAGAATATTATCTTCAGGAGAAAAGCTGATTTCAGGCACCCATTTCCATATCCAGGGGATAGAAAATTTCATAAAAAAGAAAATTGTAGCCTTGTTTGTGATCATTTGATCCTCAGCTTCTGCTTCCTTAATCTTGGGAGAATAATCGATCCATTGATCGAATGCTTGCTTGAACATATCAGGCAGGAGGATTGGTGTGGGGCCATGTGACTTCCACTAGCTAAAAAGCCAATTAGGAATATTATTCCTAAAAACTTCTGGGCATATTTTCACAAACCAAGTATTTTTTTTCTTGGATTTTCATAAAGAAAGACTTTATTAAAAGCTTGGATATAATCCCAGAAATTAAATTTGAAAAGTAATTTACTTTGTGATAAATTCTTTTTCCTTGAAAGAGGAGATTCCCCATTCTTCTACTGATATTATCTTTTTAATTATTATTTTGCTAAAATTAAACACTGATTTATCCTTTGAACTTGGGAAGAAATGTGAAATTTCACAGGATCCAGTGGTTATGAGTATATTCGCATAGTAAGATCGAGGCTTATAAGACTTGACAGTATAAGAAACAGTATCAAGATACCATTGAATTATCATCTACAGCTCATTTTTCCACTTTAAATCATTATATTCAAGGACCATTATTAAATCCTTAAAATCTTTTTTCTCAAAGTGGATAAAGCATCTTTATCCAAGGGGGTTGCATTATTAGATGCTACATCGACAAAAGATGGCTTTGAAGGATTATTATCAGATCCTTCAGGCTTACAAGGGGCTGATGAGTTAGAAGAGAAAGTCTTATTAGAACTTTCTTGAAACTATTTGAATTGCAGAAATTTTGCAAATAAAGGATCATTTGGGTGGATTGGGTTAGAGGAAGAAGCATTTAATGCTTGTGAAGAGTCTAAATTTGTTAATTGTTTTTTCCCATGTTGTATTAATGGAAATTTGTTAAAAGGAATATTAGAACCAGAACGTCCTCCTCTATTAGAAAATGGATTCCGTCCACCTCCTCTATTGTGAGGTATCATTGTCCCTATAAAAATTCACGAGTAAGAAAATTAGGGAGACTGTTATTAATTCCCTTTTTATATATTATCTTAAAATCAAAAGGGGCTAAATAAGCTTGCCGCCGCGCAAAACATCTGTTTAGAAACATCATGCTTAAAATCTTTATTAAACATGAATTGTGCAGATTGGCGATCAATTTTAACAAGAAAAGATTGATTATATAAATCATCTTGAAATTTTAACACACATTTTACAATGGCAAAGATTTCTTTAGCAACAGTAGCATAATTCTTTTGACTGTTATTCCACTTTCTAGAACAAAATCTAACAAGAATTTCCTGTTTAGTGTTTGGATTAATTTTTTTTAATATACCTCCATATCCTCAATCAGAGGCATCGATTTCTATTATTTTTTCCCAATTAGGATTAGACAACATGAGACAAGGTAAATTTTTAACCTTTTTTTTAATCATAATAATTGCATTAGTATGTTCATCATTTCATGGCTTAGGATTTTTTTTTAATCTATCATAAAGAATTGTAGTATCGTCAGCAAGATTTTTATAATAGGCTGAAATATAATTTAAACTACCTAAAAATCTTTGTAGTTGGGTTTTGTCATACTTGCACTCCTTTAAGTTTTTTATTGGTTAAAAAAATTTCTAACCAAATCATTCTTGGAACACTTTTTTTAAAGGAAATATATGAGGGAGGATAGGATCTCGAACGAGTTCACAAAAACTCAACATAAAGTTGAAAAATAGGAAACAATTACCTAACAATTTAACAGTCAACTCATGCTTCTAGACCAATGCCCCAACAACACCCTATCGCTTTTCACACGGCTAAGTAGGCAAACAACGGGCAATCTTAAAGGTGCATGGAAGACAATTAAACTATGGAACCCGCTTGGATAACGTAGTACGAAATCTAAAACCTACTTCACAAACCTAGTCTAAAATGACCATGTGTTCAGAGAAAGTATTTAACTCATAGTTTTTTAACACAAAATCCCTTAGCCTTCCATTAGGCTAGGGTATACACACAAATAAATTTAAATAAAGAAAATAAAAGAAAAGAAAATACCTGAGGGGACCTCAGCACCGCAGATATGAAACTTTAATCAGCTTCAGTTATTTTATAAATTATAGAAGATTTACAAAATACAAATTTTAAATTACAATGCAAAAAATAAAAACTTTTATGAATATCTGAAAGGCCTCTTCACAAGCATCAAATGCTTCTTTCTCTAACCCAATCCACCCAAATGATCCTTTATTTGCAGAATTTCTGCAATTCAAATAGTTTCAAGAAAGTTCTAATAAGACTTTCTCTCCTAACTCGTCAGCCCCTTGTAAGCCTGAAGGATCTGATAATAATCCTTCAAAGCCATCTTTTGTTGATGTAGCATCTAATAATGCAACCCCCTTGGATGAAGATGCTTTATCCACTTTTGAGAAAAAAGATTTTAAGGATTTAATAATGGTCCTAGAATATAATGATTTAAAGTGTAAAAATGAGCTGTGGATGATAATTAAACGGTATCTTGATATTGTTTCTTATACTGTTGGGTCTTATAAGCCTCGATCTTACTATGAGAATATACTCATAACTACTGGATCCTATGAAATTCACATTTCTTCCCAAGTTCACAGGATAAATCAGTGTTTAATTTTAGCAAAATAATAATTAAAAAGATAATATCAGTAGAAGAATGGGGAATCTCCTCCTTCAAGGAAAAAGAATTTATCACAAAGGAAAGTAAATTACTTTTCAAATTTAATTTTTGGGATTATATCCAAGCTTTTAATAAAGTCATTTTTTATGAAAATCCAAGAAAAAAACATACTTGGTTTGTGAAAATATGCCCAGACGTTTTTAGGAATAATATTCCTAATTGATTTTTTAGCTGGTGGAAGTCATATGACGCCACACCAATCCTCTTGCCTGATATGTTCAAGCAAGCATTCCATCAATGGGTTGATTATTCTCCTATGATTAAGGAAGTAGAAGCCGAGGATCAAATGATCACAAACAATATAACATGTAATATATACATAACAATTTAATTTATAATTCACAACTAATCATCACCTCACAAGTTTTTCTCAAAAAAATCTCACAATCGAATAATATCTCATAACTCTCGCCTACCACATCAACTATAATCATTACACTTTTACTTCATAATCAATTATATTCTCATAAGTAAATTTTCTACCTCTTAAACACAAAAATCTCAGTTTTATCTCGTAAAAATGAAAAATAAAAGTGAAATCACAAGCAATCACAATCAAAGGTTATTTACTTTCTTTGAGAAGGATAGTGAAAAGTTAATGAAGAATCAACTAGACTTCATTAAAGAGAATAAGGATGCTGCTAGATTATGGATGCTCAAGGATAAGCAAAGGATATAGGCAGCATTTAATTGGTGCGTCAAGCATAGAAATTTTTAAGTGGGGGATTGGGATTGAGTAGATCGAGAGCAGTAGGAGCTGTAGAAGGTTGGACCCTGAGAGTGTCCCTACAAGATCATCAAGATCTTACCTAGAGGTGTATATGAGCTAGAGAATATTGCGGAGAGAAGCTACCAAGACCTTGGAAAGAGCAATGTCTTAGGTGCTTTTATATGTAGGAAAACATTTCTTGTATTACATAACTCTTAAATTTTCTCACTTTCTTTTTTTTTTTTCTATTTCAACTGGAATTACTTGAGCTAGCATTTCATTTAAACAATTGTGTAAACTACTAACTCTAATGAGCTACAACACTCAAGCAAGTGTATAAACTACTAGCTTAGCTGAGTTACAACACTTTAAATGTATAAATTAATAGCTCGGATAAGCTACAACATTTAAACAACTATATAAATTAATAGCTTAGGTGAGCAACAACACGCATTTAAATGCCTAGAATAGTAGCTCAAATGAGTTACAACACTTAAACAAGCATATAAATTTATAGCTTCAGAGGAGCTACAACATATACAAGTATAGAACTTAATAGCTTAGGGGAACTAGAATACTTAAACAAGTATATAAAATAAATAGCTCGAAGTGAAGGTAGAAGAGGTGCTAGGATCTATAATAATTTCAAAAATTTGGCAAAATGAACTAACACATCCTCAATCCAATGATCTTTTTCATGCCTCAATAATGGATTAAAAGATAGGAGAATGTTACTTTAATTGAGAAATTGTAAGATAACAAGCAAGCTCTCACAATGGAACTCCTTCCAAGCGAGTTCTTCACCTTTTTCTCCCATGATCTCTAACTCCTTTGCAAAGTACAGCAATGAAAGCAACTCTTACTTGCTGGAACTCCTCCAAGATGATGAAGGAAAGGCATCAAAACAGCAATCCAAGTTGCAAAATCACCAATCACCAAAAGAAGCAAAATTTGGCCACCACCTTGAAGGAACGTGATTCACCAATCCAAAAGCTCACCAGGTGCAGAGCCTCTAAAGATGTCCACAATATTTTCAATACCCTCAATCCCTTCTCAATTGGCTAGATATGTGAGGAGGATGTAGAAAGTGTGAAGGAGTTATGGGATAGAGAAAGTTGTTGGAGGGAATCTAAAGGATAGTTTCTCTCAACACCCGAGATCACCACTTGATTGGAGAGAAAATGTAGTTAGAATTAGGTCTCATAAGGGCCAGCCATGGGGGGTTTTATTGTGTGAGATGCAAGCTTAAGGAAGCATTTATCACATACCTTTCACTATGCCACTTAGGATGCCAAGTTGGCAGTCAAGTTATATTTTTAATTTCTTAAATTAAAATGCCAACTCACTAATTTTAAATGGATTCTTCCATTTAATTTTACCCCCAAAATTAGATTCCCATAATAATTAAATTAACTATTGAATTTGATTAGATTAACTTAACTCTTTAAGTTAATTAAATCAACTTAACAATTTAAGTTGAATTTAACTAATTAAATTGCCACTTGGCACCAATTAAATTAACTCCTCAATTTAATTGTTCTAATTCAACTCTTTAAATTATTTTGAATAATTTAATACTAGAATTAATTGGGACAAGGCAACCAATTAATAATTAGCCAATTTGCTCTCTCTCTCTCTCTCTCTCTCTCTCTCTCTCTCGATAAGTTTGGTCACTTTAATTATATAACTCCTTAGATAATTTATTCAATCAAGTGAGAGTGTGCTAGGCTTTTATATGTGACCCTTTAGGTTCACTAATTAATTAAACATGGGCTTACAACCCTTTGTGATTTTTTGAATATCACATATTTTGATTATTTTAAACTCTTTCAAATTAATCACTCTATAAATCAAACCCAATTAATTGAAGAGTACCCCATTTTCATAGTTGATGTCTAGCATAAACCTATGGAATCCAACCAATTGGATGAATTAATTGAGCATGAATTATTACCACATATGATTGCCGTGTAAATACGATCCTATTATTTTCCTATCTCCTAAAAGAAGCCTAGTGCAAGATATCTGTTGGCTCCTAAATAGCCTCAATAACTATGTATCTATTCTTAAAATTTGATTCGTTATTATGACCTCAACTTTGAAAAACTCATTTTCTAAATTATCACATCGCATTGCATAAGGATTTCTTAGAATCCATTATTTTAGAATACATAGAAAATCAATCTATTCTTCACAAATGGGTGAAACGGATCCCAGCTTGGAACTCACCAACCTTCATACTTAGGTAGCTTGTGTCCAAACTAAGCCCTGGGTGACCTACTATTTGGTTGGATAAAAATCAAAGTATAAGAATCTAAATACATGGTTACTATAGAACGTCAAGTCAAAGGACTAATTTTATACACTATTGTAAGCTAGAGAATTTTCCAATACTGGCATGCTATTATGGCTACCTCATGGATTCTCTAAGTGATTCTTCAATGAACTTGTGCTCTAACAAACATCCACTAACATCCATCCATGTCTAACATAGAATACCTATGAAATAAGGCAATATCCAACTCCTTAGAATATGTATCACTAGTGCAAGTTTATTCAAATCTTAGATGCCTGATCTCATATGATTCTATGACTTAAAATACTTAAAATCATGACCACATTGACTTGCTCCATGATCACTATCATATGCATGGCCAAGTCCTATAGTCTAGTATGATTTAAAAGCTTTGACTAAATGCATGTGAAGAAAACATAAATGCATAAGATAAAGATGGCCATTTTGTTGAATATCATTCAATTAAGATAATTACATAACGTAGTTCTACATGCCAATCTAATTGGCTTGAGGGGCACTATTCTAACACGAATGAGCTACAACACTTAAACAAGTGTTAGAGTTAATGGTTAGAATGAGTTATATGTTGGAATAATGCCCCGTAGCCAATTAGAATTAGCATATAATAACAACTCCTATTATGAGACATTCTTGATTGAATGATATTTTATAAAAAAAGGCCATATTCATCTTATGCTTCTTTTATACTCAGTTGCATTTGGTTAAAGACCTTAAATTATACAAGACTAAATGACTTGGTCAAACATATGATGGTGATCATGAAATAAGTCTCTAAGGTCATGACTTTAAATATTCCAAGTCATAGAATCTTATGATAAAGGATATATAAGATTTGAATAGACTTGCACTAACGATGCATACTCTAAGGGGGTGGATATTACCCTGTTTCATGGGCAATCTATATTAGACATGGATACAAATTAGCGGGTGCTTTTTAGAGAATAAGTTCATTGAAGGCCCGCTTAAATAACCATTAGATAGCTATAGTGGCACATCAATAGTGGTAAGTTTTCAAGCTTATGATACTACATAATTAGTCCTTTAATTTGAGAATCTATAGTAGCCTTGTGTTTAGGTCCTTATGCTTTGATTTTGCCTTAACCATATAGTGAGTCATCTAGGGTTTAAATTGGGCATGAGCTACTTAAATATAGAGGTTTGTGATATCCAAGATGGGATCTATTTTCTTATTGTTGTGAAGAACTAATACATCTCATATGTATTATATAATGGTCGATTCCATAAAATCTTTACACGCAAGGTAGTATGACAATTCGGAAAAGGTATTTTCAAAGTTAAGGCATAAAGGAGAATCAAACATTGGATGTAGAGACATAGTCATTGAGGCTATTAGGGAACTAACAAATATCTTGCCATAGGCCTCCTTCAAGAAATTGGAGATGGAAGGACCGTATTTGTATGGTAGACATACGCTATATTGGTTCATCAAAATATAATTCATTCATCTAATTAGTTGAGCTCCATGGGCTTGTTGCTAGACATCGACCATAGAGATTTGGTGCATTTCAATTAATGGAGATTAACTGACAAAGTTATTAGCTTAAATGAATTTAAACTAACACAAATATTTTAATATTCAAAATATCATAATAAGTTGTGAGCTCATGTCTAATGAATGGATGATCCTAATAGGTCACACACAAAAGCCTAAGGAAACTCTTATGTGATGGAAGAAATTTTCTAAAGAGTTAGAAAACAAATTGCTTGCTAAGCATTTTTGCCTAAGGAGAGAAAAAAATTCACAAATTATCAATTGGTAATTTTGGCTTGATTAATTTAAGTATTAAATTAATTAAAATAATTTAAAAAGTTAAATTAGGCTAATTAAATTAAAGTGTTAATTTAATTTAATTGGTGCCATATGACAGATTAATTAGCCAGCTTAAGGAGTTAAGTAAATTTTAGTTAACTTAAAGAGTTAAGTTAATTAACCTTAACTTAATTAAATTAAAATTTTAATTTAATTAAATTAGGAATTTAGGTTTGGATGGAAATCAAATGGTAGGTTCCATTTGAATTAGGCAAGTTGGCATTTCAATTTACAAAATGTAACACCCCAAATTTGAAAATCATAAAATATTACAAAATGTGAAATTGATAAATTTAGCTCGATTAATTTTAGATTGATTTAATTACAGCTTAAAATTAAATAATTATAATTGAGGGTTTGGATTGCAAATAAAAGAAGGACTTGATTGCACAAAATTATAAAGTTTAGGGGGTCAATATGAGCAATTTAAAAGTTGAAGGACTTCAAAATAATTAAAATGGATTTAATTGCCTTGAAAAAGAAATGTTGGGGGCCAAAATAAAAACCTAAAACTTTCATGGACGAAAATAAAAGCTTTGGAGTCAAATTGAAAAGTGGTTATTACTTTTGGGGCTGAATTGAAAGGGCTAAAAATATGTTATATATAAGATTGAAGATAAAATTTCCTCAAATTCTCAAAAATGGCCTAAAAGCTTCCCTACCGACGAATTGTCAAAAAATGGCCATGAAACGTGAAACTAAAACCATAGTTGGCTTCCTTTAGCTGAGAAGAGCACAATCATACCAACCTTAACCAAAAACAACTGGTGAAACAATTGAAACAAGAAGACCGACGGCCAAGGGCAACGGGTATGGTGGTTTTGAGCTTTCCAGCGAGGGGTTCCAAGTACGTTGTTGTGGGTCTTGGTTCGAATTTCATAAGCAAGCATTTGGTGATGCCAATTTTGGGTTTTAACGGTAGTGGTGGAGGAATTGAGGTGGTGGCACATGGTGGTGAATAGGGTTTGCCATAGCTTCAACCAGTTAATTGATTGGCTTATTGTGGTCAGAATTGCAAATTATTTTGGGGGTTTTACTCTTGGAGTCGAGATGCATCTGGTGGTCGGGTTAGTTTAGTCTCTGGCGGCGGTCTCTATGTAGTTTGCTTAGAATTCAATTACGGACTTGTCTAGGCTATTCTCAACTGATAACTGGATTCCGTTTGATCCAATTTGGGTAATTTACAATAATCAAATTTTAATTTGAATAATTTGTTAAATGTAACTAGGTTTTTAGATCAAAGTTTATTTATGAAATGAATCAAGACCATTAAACTATAGTTTAGCTTAAGTTATGGATTAATCTTATTAAATCAAAATTATTAGATTATAGTTTGACTTAGATCAATGATTTAATTTTATAAGTGTTGCACTAAGAATTAATTATAAGATTCAAACTTGGTAAATTAAGAAGGGTGGCTTTATATTTGTATTCGTGGGCCTAGTAACATGATATGTTATAAACTAAACAGGATTATATCCAAATCTGAGTTTCATGTTATGTGAATGTTGGGATGAAATAAATTATCAGGTTGTTATTGAGACCTTCTGTAAAATTTTAGCAACTAGTTTACCGATATATTGAGTTAAGGAATATGATAGGTAATCATTTTGCATTCTATATGACATGGAATTTAAGAGTTATGACTAAACAATTAGAATAGTTGAGGAACTTGAGAAGAATATTTAAGTGTATTAAGAATTATGATTTAGGTAATCGGTGTTAGGTTTAGATTATTTACTTTGAACTTCAAATCATTTGGGAAGTAAGGTTATCAACTATTTAAACATCTAAGAATTATCAGGACTATGTCAGAATACCTTTAAGTTGATAAAAATGTTCTTTATATTTATAGTTGAGGATCAAAAGATTGATAGAATGATAACTCAAAGTTATCTTATGATAGTTCTTGGGCCAAATAGGAAACCATGACTTGAGCGACCACGAGTAAGAAGTCCTCTACATTTATTAGGTGAGTTTATATTCAATAGTATGAGATTCTTTGCTGGGGAGAGGATATAGATACTTGTTACTATGTCCTATTCATTTACTTTCTTTTGACCTCTATGTTAAAAAATAGTACTCTACATCGCTCTTCTATATTAAGCACTTCAATTGTCTTTTATTAATATCACTTTATCTTAAATTAACTATTATGTTTAGAAAGCTAAAAATGATTTTGAAATATATATGTTTGCCAAATCGTTTTGGAAACCAGCCTAGTGCTGAGTTAGTTTTATGGTAACATAACAATTTGATTTGTATTTTGAAATGCTATTGAGCACTGATTATTAGTCACTGATACTGAACTGATTATTGATACCTTTAGGGGTTGACCATAGGATTGGTACCAAAAGACGATTGAGCGGAATAGACCGACGATGGCTGGTCTCCAGCCAGTACCCTATTTTGGTTATCTTACTTCCCAGCTGGTTGGAGGTAACTATCTATGAGCGAGATAAAATATGTAGTTGGCCATGCCATCTATTTGCGAATATTCGAGCTGATCACTCAAGCTGGAGCTGGAGAAATAAAGATTTTCTGTGTTTTTGAAAGTGGAGTGACAAGGTAAGAGAACTACCAACAGCATGTTTTGTAAAGGTATTATGAATTTCACCTTTAGCGTTATTTAATCTTGTCTTTAGTTCTTTCCCTATATCCTCTATTCAATTTCTCAACTTAATGTTTATGTTTTGAAACCCTAGCGAGAGAGTGAATTTTGTAAAGTTTCATTACTAGTATGCGACAGCAATGGGATGAATCATTCATAAATTTTGAATAAAACTTTCTCTCACAATTTTTGAAAATATTTATACTTCTACTTACCCTTACTATTTGTGAAATTGTCACCTTGTTATTATAGCTAAATTATCTCACTAAGTTTTTTGAACTTACGTGGTTTTATTTTTTCTCTCATTTTATGCCAAATATGATCAAACAGCAAAGATAGACTAGCCCAGGCAAAAAATAAGGTAATGAGGGTGATAGAAGTGCTAAGTGCCATTCAGGATAGTTCAATTTGAAACTCGATACATGATAAATATTGTTGTAGAGGTTAATTATTTTTAAATTTTGGAGGAATCTATTTTATGTCATGATAAAAGTGGTGATATAAGGTAGGTAGCACCTCAGTTGAAAATAAATGCCTCTTGGCCGAGGCATTTCAAGTGGTATCAAAATTAGGTTTAGAAACTTGAGCTATGCTTAGATATAATCCCCAGAATATTAAAGGTTTGATTAGTAATTAAGTTGTGAATTTTTGGATAAAGTTCGATCTGAAGGACATAAAGGGATATAATTGGGGTGCGCAACTAATGTATAATTTGTAACTCCTAAGGTATCAAGCACATGAGTTTTTATAATTGGTGAGAATAATATCCTTGGGAAACTACATCGAGTGTGAATTTGTTTAGGAGCATTTCAATTAGTATATGAGCTTATGACTATTTTAAATAAGGTTGCATTTGATGGATAAAGAGATCTTATAGGATTGTTGCCTTGGGCATCAGAGTATGTTGTGGTTTAAGATAAGGTTATTTGAAAAATGGTATGTTGATTACTCAAATCTCCTTGGTGTATGGAATATTGAGATTAACGGAGGCTAATGTTGGTATGAAGATTTTGCTAGAATGTGAATTTTTGGGAGATTGCTTAATAATGAGAGAGTAAAAGAATGGTGTTGGGCGTGGCCAACCAATATCTCATCTGCTACTCTCGAAATGTTAAGCGTCTGACTTCATTGGTGTTGGGTAGAGTAGTATTTTCAGTGTTGCAGTATTGTGCAAGTATTTCTTGTCATAATAAAACTTGAGAAGCAAAGGATCAGTTTTAGGGTAATTAGCATTTTGTTTCACACATGTGGTTGAGGTTCATAGATGTGTTATCACAAAGGAATCGACTTTTCAATAATGGGATTGATTAGTATGATTATCTTGTGGTGTTTGAAAGGAAACAAGGAATAATTCTCATAAGGAAATCTTCCATAGTAAAGATGACTGTCATGGAGATATGGGCATAATTTGAATGTTTGGAAGGTTAGTTCATTAATAGTAAGGAAACTTATTAATATGATTATAAAATGACCACAAACAAATGAAAGAGAGGCTGATTATGAGAATGAGGTTGTTAAGGAATGTAGAAGATATCTATAGTTAGTAAAGGAGTCTAGAAGAAAATACTAAGTAAGGGTACAAGAATCCAGGAGAAACAATTTAGAGGAATTGAATGAAAATGATGAGGTAAGAAGCATTGTGATAGAGTCCTAATTTAGAAAGGATTTGATAAAGGACATGGACTATGGTACGGTGAGACATAACCAATCAGTAAAATCTAAAGTATAGGACATGTGAATGACAATTAAAGACCACATAGAAGTAACGAACATTGAGCAAATTTTAGCAACGGAAGGGTAGGATGTTAAGTTAGGGTGATTAAATGTCAAGTGAGATTAGCAAAATGACATCATTAGTAATATGTGAGATTTATTCAGAAATGAAATAAACTATTAGGATGACCTTAGATTCCTTAGCTATCCTTGACTAAAACACATAGCTTTCATGGTGACTTTCTTCATAACAAGAGCATGGGTTGGAAGAAGCATGGAAATGCATGTGATATGATAATTATGAATATTTTATTTGAGATTATATTAAAGTTAAGCCATTACCCTCAAATGTTTAGAAGAATAAGGGCACATAGGCAGTTAAAGGTACTGTCTATGTTTGAATGTCAATCGAGGATCTAGTTCTACGCAATCTAGGCTTTATATCATAGATAGAATCTAGAGATCATAAGCATACCACTCATGACTGTACTTAGTCTATATATATTTTTTGTGAACTAGTAGCGAATTATATAGAAGAATCTGATGCGTCATGGAATCTTTGGTAGGGTTAATGTAAATGATTCCATTATTGGTTTTTAATATACCAAAACTAGCTTGGTTATGTGAAGTATTACATACATAAGCTTGGACTCTAGAGTGACTCGTGTAAATATCTATACTTATATGGGTTGGTGTTGATGATAACTATGGACTTGAATTTATTATATATTTTTGGGATATGTAATTATGCTGAACTTTCTGGGTTATACCTACCTGGGCTATTAAGATCTTGATACTGATGATATCGTAAATTCCAGATCAGTAATTTCATTAAGTTAATACAACTTGGGTGAGTAGATAGATTATGATATTTAAATGTATAAATTGTCATACTATTTCAAGGATGTTAAGTTTGAATTTAGTCACTTTTGATGTAAGTACCATATGAGTGGAAAACTGTGGTACTAATGATTGTATGCACGTAATGGTGACTATTGAGTATCTTTAAATAATCACATAGTAACCTTTCTATTGTTTATCAACATTTTAGGATAAACAGTGCAAGTTAATTAGTTTAAGTTATCCCTTCAAATCAAAATTTCGATATGCCAAAAACTCATGTTGGTTAAAAGTATTAGTCAGATACAAATGCAGTCACTTGGATCACTATAAATGGTCATGAATAGATTTTAGTGCTATGCGGAGGACCTTATAGTGGGAAATGTATAGGAAAAGATAGATGCTAGCAACAACTCCCTTATGTTAATTTTAGGAAAAGATTTTAAAGTAAACAAGCTAGACATCGAATCTAATAGAGACAACATGATGCTTTTATGGTTTATTGATAGCCTTAACTAGGTCAGTAAGATTTGGATAGAATTTAGGGAGACATGGGGTGGAAATCCAACTCTGGTGAAACCATATCTCTATAGGTTAAAAACAAACACTGTTTTTGTGGAATAGTGATAAACACAACTAACCCCATAATTTTGAAGGTATTGTAAAAAACTTCATAGAAAGGACTTCAGGTAAATTCTTGGGCTTCTAATACAAAGTTTTATGAAGGGGTTAGCAATTAAGATACCAAAACTTGTAGGACAAGAATATGAATTAGATAAGCCTCATTGAATATGGGATCATGATACTTGGCTCTATGTACGTTACTTTGCCCAAGATAAGGATGTATAGTTTATCTTAAGATTGAACTCAAATGAACTATTGTTAGTTATAAGTCAGTGAAGGAAGCATTTTGGGAATTACCTCTCGTTTGTAATGCAGGTACAAGGGATTGATATAATGTCCTTTGGGGGGTGGTTGGACTCCCACCATAATTGCAGATATGAGAGATAGGATGTTTGATTTATTGGAGCGAGCTCCAGTAAATCTATTCAAGATAGTTGCTGGATATGGAACTTAGAAAAAAGTTATACTACATTCATACTTGGTGTTATAGATATTCGCAGGAATATCAATTATGCATTAAGTTAATCGACTATCGATTGGAAAAAAAGAAGAGCATTTAAAGGTATGTGATACCATAAAGGATCATCAGGATAATCTTACAAAGGTCAAGGTTATAGTTAATCAGGAAGAGCAAGATGTAATTATAATAGAAGTGTAGAGCCTTAAGGCCTTATCAAATTAACACTAAGAGTGTACTTGGGATTCTTATGATAATGAGTTCATTAATTAATCTAGTTAAGAGAACTGGTGGGCTTAAAGGATGAATAAGGAGAGAAAATAATTTTGTGAACTAAGAACCAAGATTAATTTATGCTAGTTATCATTCTCCCTGTAGAATTTGCATGATAGTTTCACATATCTATGCTAGGCAAAGATAGTTTTGAGCTTTCTAGCGATGGGTTCCAAGTGGGCTAGTGAGGGTCTTGGTTAGAATTTCACGGGCAAGCATTTGGTGATGCCAATTTTGGGTTTTAATAGGTGATGGCAAAGGAATTAAGGTGGTGGTGCACGACGGTGAGTAAGGTTTGCCACGGCTTCAACCGACCAATTGACTACCTTACTGTGCTCAAAATTGGAAATTATTTTGGGGGTTTTACTCCTAGAGCCAAGACACATCTAATGGTATGGTTGGTTCAATCTCTGGTGGCGGTACGTGGCGGCAGTCTTTAGGTAGTTTGCTCAGAATTCAATTACAGATTTGTCTAGGCTATACTCAGTTGATGATTGGATTCTATTCGATCCAATTTGGGTAAATTACAATAATCAAATTTTAATTTTATTAATTTGTTAAATGTAACTAGATTTTCAGATCAAAGTCTAGTTATAACATGAACTGAGACCATTAAACTATAGTTTAGCCTAAGTTATGGATTAATCTTATTAAATCAAAATTATTAGATTACAGTTTGACTCAGATCGATGATTTAATTTTATAAGTGTTGCGCTAAGAAATAATTATAAGATTCAAACTTGGTAAATTAAGAAGGATGGCTTTATATTTGTATTTGTGGGCTTAGTAACATGATATGTTATAAACTAAAGAGGATTATATCTAAATCCGAGTTTTAAGTTATGTGAATATTGGGATGAAATAAATTATCGGACTATTGTTGAGACCTTTTGTAAAATTTTAGCAGCTAGTTTACCGACATATTAAGTTATGGAATATGATAAGTAATTATCTTGCATTTCTGTATGACATAGAATTTGATAATTATGACTATACAATTAGAATAATTGAGGAACTTGAGGATAATATTTAAGTGTATTAAGAATTATGATTTAGGTAATCGGTGTTGGGTTTAGATTATTACTTTCAACTTTAAATCAATTGGGAAGTAAGGTTATGAAGTATTTAAACAACTAAGAATTATCAGGACTATGTCAAATTACCTTTAAGTTGATAAAAATGTTCATTATATTTAGAGTTGAGGATCAGAGAATTGATAGAATGATAAATCAAAGTTGTCTTATGATAGTTCTTGGGCAGAATAGGAAGCCAAGACTTGAGCAACCACGAGTAAGAATTCCTCTGTATTTATCAAGCGATTTATATTTAATATTGTGAGATTCTTTGCTAGGGAAAGAATATAGATACTTGTTTCTATGTTCTATTTATTTGCTTTCTTTTGACCTCTATGTTAAAAATAGTACTCCACATCACCCTTCCATATTGAGCACTTCTGTTGTATTTGATTGATATCGCTCTATCTTAAATTAGCTATTATGTTGAAGAAGCTGAAAATGATTTTGAAATATTTATTTTTTATCGCCATGTCCTCTTGGAAACCAACTTGGTGCTGAGTTAGTTTTATGGTAACATGATGATTTGATTTGTGCTGTGAAATACTGTTGAGTACTAATTATTGGCCACTAATACTGAACTGATTATTGATACCCATATCAGTATCGAAAGATGATCAGGCAATACGGACCAATGTTGGTTGGTCTTCGACTAATATCTTATTTTGATTATTCTATCTCCTAGCCAGTTGGAGGTAACTGCCTACAAGTGGGATAAGGCATGTAGCTGGCCATGCCATCTATTTGTGAATATCTAAGCTGATTACTCAAGTTGGAGGAGTAAGGGTTTTCTATGTTTTTTAAAGTGGAGTGACAAAGTAAGAGAACTACCAACAGCATATTTTGCAAATGTATTATGGATTTCACCTTTAGTATTATTTAATCTTGTCTTTTGTTACCTATTTGTATCTATTTAATTTCTCAGCTTAATATTTAAGTTTTGAAACCCCTGTGAGAGATAGTGAATTTTGTGAAGTCTCATCATTGGTATGGGATGGTGATGGAATGAATCATCCTTAAATTTTGAATAAAACCATCTCTCACAATTTCTAAAAATATTTCTACTTCTACTTACCTCTACTATTTATGAAATTGTCACCTTGTTGTTATGGCTAAATTATCTTACTAAGTCATTCAAACTTATGTTGTTTTGTGCTTTCTCTTGTTCTTTACCCCTGATAAGATCAAGCAATGAAGATAGATTAGCCCAGGTAAACCATGAAGTAATGAGAGTGATAGAAGGCTGACTGCCATTCAGAATAGTTTGATTCGAAACTCTATCTGTGATAAATGTTGTTGTAAAGGTTAATTATTTTGAAATTTTGGAGAAATGTATTTTTCATCATGATAAAAGTGGTGATTTAAGGTAGGTAGCACCTCAATAGAAAGTAAACGCCTTTTGGCCGGGGGATTACATGAAATGAAATGCAAATGTAAATTTATGCTAAATAAAGATTTAGTAAGTTGGCAAGTGGGCACACATGCATGGAGAGTGTGATGGAAGCCTATTAAAGCTTCCATCCTCTCCTATATATGGAGCATGTGACTAGCCACTTGTGGCTATTAGATGCCTTCACATTTTCCCTCTAGAAGGTGGTATAATTTAGGTGTTGAATAACAACCTCCTAAATTCTCTCCTTTTTCTCTTCTCCTCCAAAACTACTAACCCTCTACCATCACCTTCTTCCACTCTTATCTAGCAAAGTGAGGTGGATTGAATGCCTATCTGTGGTGTGTTCACTATACATTAGAGGTTCCACATTTAGGGAACCTAGGGTTAGTTGATTGAATCATTTTTGTGGCCGATTGGTGCTTCGGTTAGGTGACCAAGGAGCTGCATTTTCTCCTAATTTTTGGCCAGAAACTCATTGTTTTGGTGGTGCAATTATGCAATTTTAGCTGAATTGTGAAGGCCTGGAAGTGGAGTAATCAAATCAAGGTTGTGGAGCTTGTCGATCCTCAATTTGAGGGGTCATTTGAGAGATCTACTTGATTATTTTGACTCCTTCCTCAAAGATAATTTTCTACCTATAAATCCTAATTTTTGGCATTTAGTTAGATCCTTTGGATGAAGATTATTAGTTTAGTTTTTTCTCCTTTTGGTTTAATTTTGTGGATCCTAATCCATCTTTTACCTTCAAGTGGTATTAGAGCCATCTTCATGCCTTAATTAGGATTTTAGTGAATTTATTCATATGAGGTATTCATTCTAGATCTCTAAATACTTGATTCGATTGTTGAATTTAAGTTTTTGGGGATTTTGCATGTGGCTCTTCTTATGTTAGATTGAAATATGTCAATATATGTTAAAATGTTATTTCATATGTTGGCATGAGTTTTGATTCAAATCTTGTCATGGTGAATATTGATTTAGCATTGGATAATGTTTTATGTTGATATTGCACATTAATTATAGGTTTAATGTATTTTGGCTATTTTTGGATCCAATTGCATTGGAGTTAATTGGAGATTTTTGGATAATGGTAATTCTTCCTTAAATTTGGTCTTTGACGCACATTATGCACTTTAATTTCTAGTTTTAATGGTATTTATATTTTGAAAATTTATCAAACTTTATATGAAATAATGTTATGGAGGTGTCCATGTGGTTTGGAATGGGAAAAACACTAAATAAAGCATAATAGTTGCATTAGCAACCTTGTGGCAGAGCTACTACTTGGCAATAGCCTGGCACAGTAGTGGGCGTGCCTTGTGTGCACTTGCTGCACACTTGGCCAGCTAGCTGGGCAGCAGCTTACCCAAGGCTTGCTTAGAAACTATTTTTGTTCTGTTTTGGTGTTCTTGGCCTATCAAACTTCATTATTTCATCTTCTTTTTGATGCATAATTGTTACATAAGTGCTTAAAATAATGTTGGACAATTTTGCTTGCATTTAAACTGAAGTTTAAGTTAATCTTCAAGTTTGTGCAAAAATGAGATGCATAATTATTATGCTTAATTTTGCCCGTAATTAATTGTTTATGAGAATAGCATTTAATTGGATGGATTGATTATCAATTATTATTTATTGTTCATTAAAATGTTAAATGAATAATGAATTTGTGGGGATGAACATAAGCCTTTTAAATTGGTTTATTTGTTTCAAAGTTGTTTGAAAAGGGTTGTATTAAATGAAGCTTGCATGCCTCTTAAATTTCTGCCTTATGATTGTTATGAGAGTAAAACTATAAGGGTAAAAATTTCTTTTCTTATGTAAAGAGTTACAAAGAGGCAAGGAGGCTTGAAGACCTATGAATGTATGGGATACATTGATACCCATGAATGTTTGGAGTACATTTATATAATAGATTGGATTTAATCAACCTATATAAATTGTAACACCCCAACTAAGAGGTACTTAATCCCACCCGAGGTGCTACTTAAACTATACCACAAACTTTCTGAATGATTGAAAATATGTTTTTAAAAAAACTCCAAAGTAACTAATTTTCACAACAAACCTCCAACAAAGGTACAACTAGGAATCAAAATATCACAAATCACACTTAACACTTCTATCACTCTCATTACCTTATGTATCAACTAGGTTAGTCTATATTTATCACTAGTTCTCATCTAGGGCAAAATAACAACAAAGTAACATAAGTTCAAATGACTTAGTGAGATGGTTTAATAGTAATAACAAATTGAAAATTTCTCAACTATTATACAAGAGACATATAAAGGCAGTAAAAGGCCCAAAAGTTGTGAGAGAAGGTCTCAATTAAAATTATAGGTGGTTCATTTCACCACCATCCCACACCAGTGATAGGACTTCACTGATATTCAAGTTTCAAAGCATAAATATCAAACAAAGAAATTAACCAATAACAATTTAGCAAACATTTTCAAATAAAAGCTCTTAGTGGTTCTCCTACCATGTCAATCTACTTTTGATGATATGAAAATCCTTATTCCTCCAATTTTTGAGTGATCGGCTCGGACAAATAAATGGTCATTAGACATGGCTAGCTGCATGCCTTCCCAGTTCATAGACAATTACCTCTAATTAGCTATGAGATTCGGTTGTGTACATTGTGTACAAGTATTGATCAAAAGATCTGTCACTATGGTCCTTCCCACCTAGCCATCTTTCATTACCAGTCCCAGAGCCCACTCCCAAGGGTTATATTTATTCATGTTAGCATGTCCAACAACATTTTAGGCAACATATTAAGTAACCATGTCAACTCACACAAACAATTCAGCATTAGGCAAGTTTCTAGAACGACATGGTAATATTTTGAAATCATTTTTAGCTTCATCAACACAATCATCAATTTCAAATGAAGTGCTATAAATCAAAATCAACAAGAATGCTTAGTGAGAAGGGGTAATATGGTGTACTATTTTAACAAACAGTTTAATCTATCAAAACTCGTGTAACATTCAGAACTCAACAATTTCAAATAGGTAAGAATCTCAAGTAGGTGTAGTTCAAGAATTATCAAAGTGGATACAAAATGAACTATTAATAATATTGCATGAATCAAGGATTAATATGTCACAGGCAAATGAATATTTATAACCAAGACATGGTCGAATGAGGGTAACATATTTATTATCATGCATATATGAGATAAGACTCATACAAGAATAGATCAATAATAACCCCAAAATCGAAGGTAGCATAACAGCTCCAACAGATTATCAACCTTTAATGCAAAAGTCAATAAGTATTTTAGAATAGATAAACAACGACGATTGAATTTCAACAAAATTAGGATCAAACTATAAGGATGTAATGGCGATTATATATGTTCTTTCCCTAGTAATGAAAGCTAATATAAGCTCACCTGGAAAATGAAGAGGGATTCCTAGTTGTATGGTCACTTAAGTTTTGGCTCTCTAGCCAAATCCGGAACTATCATAAGATAACTCAAGTTACCATTTTGTCAATCCTTTGAATCTTAATTATAACTGTAGTTAATGTCTTTATCAAACTTAGGTTTATTCTAATACAATTCAAATGATTGGACTTCATATCCAGATACTTAAGATAGTTGAATTTTATACTCCTTAGTTGCTAGAAGAGTCCATATTATTGATTCCTAATCAAACCAAAGTGCAGAGTAAAATAACATAAACCAACATTGTGTTGATTTTTGAATCATAATTCCCAATATACTTAAATGTCCTTATTGAGTTCTTCAATTAATTCATTTGTTCAATCATAATTTCCTCAAGTTTCATAGTATGCTGAAATGTTTAACAAAGCAATATATCACATTTCTTAACTTAGTGAATCGATAATTCAATTATTAAGATCATACTTAAGGTCCTAACAGCATCTAATAATCCCTTCAAGTCAATTGAATTCAACACTGCAATAATTATAAAATTAACCCATATCTTAGGCTAAACTATCGTTAAATAATTTTTGGTTCATACCATGGTTAAGGTTTGATCTGAAAATTCAGTTACATTTAGCAAATTATTCAAATTAAAATTTAATTACTAAAAATTACCCTAATTAGATCAAATTAAGACCCAATTTAAAGCTGAGAATAGCCCAGATGAGTCCCAAACATCATCCTATATAAACTGGTCCAAAACTGCCAATATGTGTCACTGTCAAACCTCAACGTGCTATCAAAAAAAATGGAGACTTCTATTACCAAATGGTGCATTTTGTCAAGGCAAGAAAATCCCCTCAAACAATTTCTTGATTGGCCACCATTTGGCTACCCAATTAAGCCAAAAACTATTACGGAACCCTAACCTACCACCATTGCGCCACTATATTAATTTTTCCACCATAAACTATCAAAACCCCTAAATTAACACCACTGCCAAACTACCCATGTCCCCACGACCAAGACCCACCTAGTCCTCATCCATTTCCACTATTGGAAGCCGAAGAACCACCAAACCCACTGTGAGCTTACCTTTATCTCCTTTTTCAAGCCGATTTATTGGTTGTTTTTGAATAATTTTGATATAGTTTTGCTCCTTGAGCTAAGAGGAATTCAACGATGGTTTTAGTTTCAAGTTTGGTGATCATTTTTTGGTGATTTATCAGTGGGGGTAAGGTTTGGGTAAATTTTGGGAATCTGATAAAGTTTGGCCCTTAATCTTATATATATAAACATATTTTTAGCCTTCTCATTTTGACCCCAAAATTTTTGACCAACTTCACTTAAGCCCCTACAGTTTTACACTGCTTTCAATCTAGTCCCTAGGTTTCAATTTAGTCCTCCAACTTTTAATTCTTACATATTGACCTCCTAACATTCTTAATTTCAGTCAATTAAGTCCAAACTAGTTTATTTTAAGACCCTTAACTTTTATTTTTCCCACATTTATAATTTTAAACAATTGAGTCCTTTTCTTATTTACAATCAAATCCCCCAATTCCCAATGTTGCTGCCTAAATTTAATTAATTCATTTTTAATCAACTTAAATTTATAATCCCAAAATTGGGGTGTTACATAAATCAACTAAGTAGTGCACCTATAGCACTAAGTGCACTATTTGATTAAGGCTCATGGTTATTGCACCCTAAGAGCATGCTAGGTGCATTTACTTATTTATGCTTTTATTTATCCTATTGATATATGAGATGCATGGTTATGATATAAATTGGATACAAATTAATATAAATTTTAATTAATCCAAGTCTTCTACCAATGGGAGACGACATAAGATGCTGCCCTAATTTAGAGTTCGCACATATAAAGTTGTAAATAGATATTTAATGGTATGGATACACCATATTCGTATCTGTATCCATTTAAGTTTTATAATATCCTTATCCATATTTTTATGCAATAGATATTTTTTATTAACATCTAAATTTGTATTCACTGGATATTCATCAAATTCAAATATATCTACATTCGATTACAATTATTAGGATACATCCATTTATAAATATTTGAATATCTAAATCCGTTAACTTGTAATAGAATGCAAATTTTTTCTAATAAATTTCATTAAAAATAAAATTTTCTATTATATTTTAGAATTAAAAATTAATTATTCTGGATTTAGTTTTTTTTTTATATTAATGATTGACTTTATCATTAATTAGTATTAGTAAAATGACACCAATACAAATTGATTATGAAGACAAGAAATAATAATTTTATATTAATTAATTTTATCATTCATATATTAATTTTTCAATTTTTCTTCTTAATTTAGTAGTGTTTGATTATTATTACTACTGTCTATTGATTTTTCATAATTCTAAACTACTAGTTTTTTCTTATTAATTCTTTAATTATTAATTTATACTTATATTCTTTTATACATAAATTACTTTATTAATTCTTTCATACAAAGATTAAGAGATTTCATATTGAAAAAATAAAATAATTTTATTATGTATAATAATATATTATATGTGATAATTTTTTTAAATATTATTTATATATTAAAATGCATGAAAAATTAGAATATATTATATATAATAATATTTTAAATATTATTTATTTGATATGAATAACGAATTTAATTAAATTATGGATAATCGAATATGTAAAAAAATATATATTAAAATTGAATATTAAATGGATTGGACAAGAAATTACCATATTAGTATTTGCTTATAATTGAATATCTATTAATCAAATGTGAATAACAATTGCTTTAAATGGATATGGATAATATGCCTTATAATTGAATTCAAATGCGAACAATAAATGAATTTTTGAATATCCATTTTCAACCTTGGTGCATGAGTTGTGGGATACTTTATTAGAGGAAAGCTATTATCATTTCTTTGGCACATGACGCACTTTATTCTAAAGCTCACTATAACATTGTCTCACAAGTCGTAGAATGATCATAATGGAGTTTATGATTAAAGATTGATTGGTAGGTACGACTTAACACCAAGTAGTGTAGGTATCACATGAGTCGTAGGTCTACAAGAAAATTGAGGTAAAGCAAATCAAACATTGCATAGAAATGTAATTAGAAAAAGTTACTTACCTTAAGTTTCTTTGTAGATGTCTCACGAGTTGGGTCCACAAATGATGTTTTTTGGACCTTGATTCTCACTAAGAAATGTGATTTCCCAAATTCCTAAGAGAGTGTGAGATTTATAGGAGAAAAACATGATTGAAAGTCCATAAACAAACTGTCAAATATCAAAATTCAATCACATGTTTATATTCTCTTTATTACTTTTGTAGATTTTTGAAATCTCAATAAATGGCAAAGAATCTACTAAGTGTAACCTTGGAAACCAATAAACTCATCAAGCCTAACTTTCACGATTGGTTAAGGAACTTCAAAACTATTCTTAACTTCGAAAAGAGAATTAATGTCCTCACTCAAAGTCCTCCAGAAACTATTGGTGATGATGCCGATGATGAAGCCTACGAAGTGTTTGCAAAAGTGTTAGAAAATGATCCTCAAACTCATTGCCTCATGATGGTATCAACGTCCAATATGCTTCAAAAGTTTCATGGAAACATGAAGAGTGCTACTGAGATACATTTCCACCTACAAGAGTTGTATAGGGTGCAATCTAGATATAAATGTTATACATTGTCTGGAGATCTCTTTTAGACTAGAATAATTAAAGGGGCAAGTGTCCATGACCATGGCCCTATGATTACCGATCTCATTGAGAAGCTTTCTCAATTGGATATAGTCATAGACAATGACCTCTATGTGGATTTAATCCTCTAACATTACCTAGCTTATTTGATCAATTCATTACAAACTTCAACATAGCAAAACAAGAGGTTACAATTAACTAATTGGTTAATATATTGGTGATGCCTGAGTCGATTATCAAAAAGTATAAGCCCTTGATGCTTGTATCATCATCCAAGTCTAAAGGCCATAAGGGCAAGGAGAAAGGAGGTAAGAAGAAGATGGGTTCTTCTTCAAAAAGAAGTAACTACTAAAGCCCTATGGAGGAGTTAAGAACAAAAAAAATAGAGGACAAAAAAGATGCCACATGTTTGAATTGTGGTGAATAGGGCATTGGAAAACAACTGCAAGGAATATCTTACAACCTTTGGCATAGGTATGTTGTTTATTGAAGTACACTTAATCACAAATTCTTCCTCATGGGTATTTGATATTACATATGGTTCTCACCTTTATAATTTATTACAAAAGGTGGAATGAAGAATGACGCTCAGTGATGGGGATATGATCCTCCGCTGTAGCACCCCCTTTCAGGATAGCACCTTAGTTGAGGTGTCACTCAGTTCAGTCCTAAAATACAATTCAATTTAAAGTAAAATAATTCATATCATCCCCAAAAGATAAAAAAAAGTCATTACACTTAATAAGCCCATCAGAAAATTTTTCCAAAAATTATCAAAGATAATAGCAGCTATTAACTTAAGTAACCACATCAAAAGTACTATGTACATAACGTCAAAGATCCCACTTCATTCATCAAAATATGTACATACTGTCGATATTGAATCAAACTTAACATATTTCAATTCCTCACCAGTTTAAACCTGACATACCAAAATATCTCTAAATTTAAAACATAACATTCTAAGGAAACCTATAAACCCGTATACCACTTGATCTAATACAAAACATGTTTACCTTTAGCTTAAGCCAGTAATCCATATTTTTCACTCAAACTTGTCTGAGAAAATAAGGAATAACAAGAAAGGTGAGTTTTAAGGACTCGGTGAGGGAAATAAATAGTATAATATCTAAAGAAAGGTTTATGAAGTACGATTTTTAATAAATAGCTTGATAACAACAAAAAGTTCAGTGAAATCAACAATGTACGCATAATTAACATGAAATTAATTTTTAGAAAATTGTTTATCATTCCATTTTGCTCAAGCACTTAGCTTGGTAGGAAATAACATGTTTATGGCATGGTCGATTGCATGCCAAATCCCTACACTCACAATTTGCTGTTTCCAACTACCTATAAGCTAGGGTTATAGATAGGTACTAGCTAGAAAAACTTGCATCCACTGGTCTATTCTGCATGGTCATTTTCTGAACCTATCCCCTAGGATAAGTTCCCCTCATAGCATCCCTTTAGGTGATATCTGCCCATGGCGTCCCATGGGTTAGTAACCACCCATGTTTTCCTATGGTTAGCATAATGTATTACTACTAGATAACAGTTCCATATCAAATAAAATTTTGGGCTATTATAGGCCTCCCCTTCTTAAGAGAATTTGGTTCCTAGATTCTTAATTAAATGCTGAAAAAATTCAGGGTATTACTAGCGTATGAGATCTTTTCACTCCAATGTTGCTTTTTCCATATTGTGGTTGCGCTAAAATACTTTCACTTGGGGAATCTTTCAATTCCTAAGTTCTCAGAATTTTCAATCTAGGGCACATATTAGCCATTCTTCATATGTCAAATCACCTTTCAACTGTATGTGCTTAGGTGAAATGATGTGAGAAGGTTCAAGGTAATACTTTCAAAGTTGTGATATATGGAAGACATCATGAATCCCTACCAATTCTTGGGGTAACACAAGATGGTAAGCTATTGGCCCAATCCTTTCACATATCTCATACAGCCTAACATATCTCGGACTAAGCTTTTTGCCTTTATCAATTCTTCTAATTTCTTTCCTCGAGAATACCTTGAGAAATACTTTATCACCAACTTCGAATTCTAAATCCTCTCTTTGTGTATCTGCATAACCTTTTTGTCTATCTTGAGCTGCTCTACTTAATCACCTATACCTTTTTGATAGTTTCTTAAATTAGCTCAGGCTTTATAGTATTTAGTGACGTGTCAGTATTACCTCAGTATTCCTATAAGTCCTAATGTACTGGTGATCGGTATTTTCTACGGTACAAAGCTTTGTACGATGTCATTTGAAAAATAGATTGATAGCTATTATTATAAGTAAACTCAAACAAAGAGAGATGTCGAATTCAACCTCATTATTTTATTTTGATTACCACATCCGCTCTTGGATTTTCTAGTGCTTCTCTTTTTAGCATGTAGGCTATTTCAGCCTTTTGACTCAGTGTATTTGCCACCAAATTTGCCTTTCCCGAGTGGCAGATAATTGGAAAGTCGTAGTCCTTCAAAAACTCCATCTACCTTTGCTGTTGCATATTCAAATCCTTTTGACAGTGTAAATACTTAAAGCTCTTATGATTAGTGTATACCTCAAATGTAGCTCCATAAAGATAATGCCCCCATTTGTTCAGGGAAAAATTTATTGCAGCCAACTCCAAATCATGAGTTGCACAATTCTCTTCATGTGGTTTTAGTTTTTCAGATATGTAGGTGATAACTAGTCCTTTCTGCATCAACGCACATCCAAGACCTTTTTCGAAATTGTTGCACATATATCACTCCAGTTAAATGTTGATCTTTCTGGTTAATTTAGTTAATGGGTCAGCTATTTTAGAAAAGTCTTGTAAAAAGCTTTGGTAATAGCCAGCAAGTCCTAAGAAACTACGGACTTCTATTACAGTTTTAGGTTTTTTTCAGTTGACTATCACCTCTATCTTAGAGGGATCAACCATTATCCCATCTTAAGATATGACATGCCATAAAAATGCCACTTGTAATATCTAGAACTCGCACTTTCTAAATTTGGCATACGATCGGCGCTCCTTTAGAGTTTTAAAAACTAAGTGCAAGAGTTTAGCATGCTTTTCTCTAGATTTGGGAAATACCAGAATGTCATCGATAAAGATAACTATGAATTTTATCTAGATAAGGCCTAAATATCTGTTGCATTAAGTCCATGCATGTGGCTAGTGCATTTGTCAGCTCAAAAGGCATCACCACAAATTCAAAATGATCGTATCAAGAATTGAAAATAGTTTTAGGGGTATCTTCTTACTTGATCTTCAATTAATAGTACCCTTGTCTCAAATCTAGCTTTGAAAAGATTCTTAACCCTTTTAATACATTGAATAACTCCTCTACATAGGGTAGGGCGTACTTATTCTTGATTGTAACCTTGTTCAATTCCTAGTAATCAATGCATATCCTTAGAGACCTATCCTTCTTTTTGACAAATTGTACTAGGGCTCCACAAACGGACGTGCTCGGTCTAATAAAACCATTTTTCCAATAATTCTTGGAGTTGATTATTTAGTTCTTTAAGTTCGGTAAGTGCCATGTAGTAAAGGGTCTTAGAAAAATGTGTGGTCCTAGAGAGAGTGTGAATTACAAATTCTATCTCTCTATCTGGGGGTAATGAGTTTAATTTTTTTGGAAATACTTCTAGGTACTTAGCTACCACTTCTACCTCCTCAATCTTAACTGTATCTCGAGGCTTGTTGATAAAGTATGCTAAAAATCCTTGCCTATCTTTCCTTAAAATCTTCCTTGCCTTTGTCATAGATATAATAGGTACTATGTAGGTATTATTTGTGGGATGGCATGTAGGTACTAATGCAGTGTCCCCAAGAGTGAGGCATTTAGTATAATAGTTTACTTGTGCCTGATGTTTATATAGCCAATCTATGTCAAGGATCAAGTCATATCCTTATATAAGGATTTGTATAAGATCGGCTAAATACACCCTATCCCTAATTAAAATTGGACAATCTTAATAGACTACATCTATCATTAACCCTATTCCTAAGGGTGTTTGAACTTCTATATGATATGCCATAACTTCAAGTTGCATATTTAGTTTTTCAAATATTTTAGCAGATATAAAAGAATGTGAAGCTCAAGATTATACAAAGCATTTCCATTAATGCTAGAAATAGAAATTGTACCTTCAACCACATAAGAGGGGTCAGGCACATCTATTCTAGTGAGAGCATATGCTCGTGCTCGAACCTTCGGCTTCTTACTAAATATTGCAACCTATTTCCCTATTTCTACAGTGGTTGGCCTTCTTTGATATGGGCAATCCTTGAATACGTGTTGATCACTGCCACATACTACACATCTATCTTGCTTTATCCAGCATTCAAATTCATCATGACCTAGTTTCCCACGAAATCCACACATCTTAGGTACAGGATTTGTAGCTCCACTGATCTGATAAACTCGCTAGTTGGCATCCCTAATTTGTAACTTTGACTACTTTTTCCTGGGGTTGTCCTGCCCGTTAGGTGAACCTCCATTTTTGTCCCTTTTCCTCAATCTTTTCAATCTCTCTCAAATTTGATTCCACCTCTAGTGCTATACTTAATGCACAATTGTAATTTAAGAGATCACAAGAGAGAATGCCTCGTCTATGTTCTAGTCATAACCTTTCCACAAACTTATGAACTTGCTGTCTCTCATCTGCTAGTAGATGAGGGGTAAACAGAATTAATCAGCTAAATAAAGCTTCATATTAGCAGACTGTGGACGTTCCTTGGATCAATTCCATAAATTCCCTTTCCCTAGCATACTTGGTCACTTTTAGTACATATTTTTCCATAAACTCTTAAGTGAATTTTTCCCAGGTCCAATGAGACCAATCATAAGCAGAACCTTTCAATAAGAATATGGCATATTAGATCTTCTGCTCATCTAGATATCACAAAGTTCTAAATATATTTTCCAAGCTCTAGACCTATGTCTCAGCTTTTCTATCATCAGGTTCCCCTAGGAATTTTGGGGGTTGTAGCTAGAGAAATCAATCTAAAGCTTGATCTTTCATAGGCTCTTCAACATTCTATGCTCGGTTACACTATCTTAGCTATTAGCAAAACTGCATAAATTGTTACCACATCAAAAACATAGGCTCTGTTGGTTGGTCACACTTGGCTGATTGACTTGAAGGGTCTGTGAAACCTCTTTCTTTTGCAAGATTGGTTGCTCAACTGGTGCTCTCTGCTTTGGGACACGCTATGTAGTAGCTCATGGACCAGGCATTCTCTCTCTTCTCCACTGTCCCGCTTGAGTTGAGTTAGGTAAATATGACCTTTCAAGGGATGCCATATTTTTCTCTAAATTGACTTTGATTGCTTCTTGACTTACTCTTGTCAAAATATACAATAACATCTAAAGTTAACATGAAGATCTTAATCTTTCAGATATAATTATTAGGTATTTGACAACCTAAACCATGTTTATCCCAACAGAAGTTAAAGCAGTAATAGCCTAAATAAAAATGTTCATTATCACTCAAATCTCAATCCTAATCCCTTCTTGACCATGAAAAGACTTCCAAGCCAATACCAGCTAACCAAATGTTCCCTTCCTAGTCTATTTATAATCCCCTATTTCTTAGAAATTCACTATATATCACCTCAATCCCCACTTGCCTAGGTCATCGCTAAACCTAGGCTCTAATACCACCTCTGTTGCACCTCCTTTCAAGATGAGGTGTCACTCAGTTCAATCCTAAAATACAATTCAACTTAAAGTAAACAAATTCATATCATCCCCAAAAGATCAATAAAAGTCATTACAGTCAATAGGCCCATCAGAAAATATTTCAAAAAATTATCAAAGATAACAATAGCTGTCAACTTAAGTAACCACATCAACAGTACTATGTACATAACATCAAGGATCCCACTTCATTCATCAAAATATGTACGTACTACCAATATTGAATGCAACTTAACATATTTCAACACCTCACTTATTTAGACTTAACATACCAAAATATCTCTAAATTTAAAACATAACATTCCAACAAAACCTATAAACCCATATACCACTTGATCTAATACAAAACATGTTTATCTCCAGCATGAGCTAGGAATCCATATTTTTCACTCAACCCTGTTTGAAAAAATAAGGAATAACAAGCCAGGAATCCATATATTTCACTCAACCTTGTCTGAGAAAATAAAGATTAACAAGGAGGGTGAGTTTTAAGGACTCAATGAGGGAATGAACTATATAATCTCTAAAGAAAGGTTTATGTAGGACGGCTTTCAATAAATTGATAACAACAAGAAGTTTAGTGAAATTAACAATGTATACATAGTTAACAAGAAATTAATTTTTGGTAAACTATTTGTCATTCCATTTTACTCAAGTACTCAACTTAGCAGGTAATAACTTGTTTATGGCATGGTCAACTGCATGCCAAATCCCTACACTCATAGTTCACTATTTCTAGCTACCTGTAAGCTAAGGTAATAGGTAGGTACTAGCTAGAAAAACTTTTATCCTCCTGTTTGTTCCACATAGTCATTTTCTAGATCTAGCCCCTGGGCCTAATTCACTCCATGGCATCCCTACAGGTGATATTTGCCCATGGCATCCCATAGGTTAGTAATCGGCCATGTCATGCGCCAATATCTTCCCATGGGTTAGTATAAAGTATTGCCAATTGATAACAGTTCAATATCAATGAAAATTTCAAATTCAGAGAACTTCGAAGAGTTTGATTTAGAATAATCATTTTCCAATAAAGACAATAAAATATCAAGTAAATTCAAATCAAGAGAACCTCACAGGGTCCAATTTAAAATAGTCATTTTTAATAAAATACAATAAAACATTGAATAATTTTCAATCATGTGAACCTTACAGGGTTCGATTATTAGCAACAATAACAATACTTTGAATGGATATCAAGTCAGTAGAACCTAATAGATTCAATGATTTCATAAGATAAAGCATACAACTAAGAACCAATCGATAGATCCCTCACAAGAGAAACAATAACTAATAGAGTATGGTAGTTATGTTAATACCAACCCTCATAGGGGTTTACCAATGAAACGATAAGTAGAAGAGATGCTAGATTAGCGGAATCCCTAGCAATATTTTCAACAAATAATGAGTATGCTCATGCAAAGCAATGACCGAAAGTGGGAGAAACCCTCACAAGGTTCAATAATTATTGAATAAGCTAAAATCAATTAAAATACTAGGGTAGTAGACCTTTACCTCTTGTGATCTCAATACTATTAAGCACTGGGTCTACACCACTGTCACCTGATCAAAATATCCTTATAGTCAAGTCTTGTCCAACTTTAATATTTCTTAGCAATTATAATAATATCATTTAATAGTCTAAAATTAATTAGATTTATCTATTTACGCAAAGCTTTAATTAAATCAATTATTCTAGAATTAGGCACGATGGTCTATACCGGTCCCAAATAGCATGATATCTCGTCTTTGTTTACAAGGTCATGATTATATCATCATCTTAATTCACACAATATAGTCTAATTCCCTACATAATTAATCCTAAGCAGTACCACTTAGTCTTCTATTACATAATCCTCATTATCCTTGTTAAATTCAAATTTGGCATTTAGCACAACATGTCCGAGTCCATTATGCTTGCATATATTTCCTGCATGTCTCAGTGTTTGGTCCTAAATCATAATTTTGGTCTAATTAACTAGTATTTACATCATAGGTTAGCTTAAAGATTTACTCAAATTAAATCAAAAATCCATTAATCAATTAATCAAAATTTTACCCATGATTTGATCAAAGAAACCTTAGATTCATGAACTAAGAACACTATCATGATTGTTGCATCAAGGAGAAGAAATTATCTCCCTACCACTGCCACGCTGCCACCTTTTGCTATTGTTGAAAAATGTCAAGACCGTTACCAATCGCTTTCTTTCTTCCTCTCAAATCTAATAGTATGCATACTTTTCAATTTTAAGGCCCAAAAGGGCTCCAATTGAGGACCACAACTTGAAAACACCATTTCCACTATCGTGACTGTCACCCTTTTTTCAGCCGCTACCACTGCTCTAATCAACAATGCAAGCTCACCACTGTGCTCTTTTCAGTTAAATTTACCGAACCATAGCTTCAAAACTATAGTTGGTCACTAGAAAAGCGTAAACCAAGATTGAATATATTAGATTCTTGCTTTTATGTAACCTATCTTGTGAAAAATATAATTTCAATTCATGTGCTAAACAATGAAAGATATGATTTTTCAACTAGTGATGGGAAATTGAAAGCAATAAAGAATGGTTCTTTAATTGCATGTGGTACTTTAAATAATGGATTATACATATTAGATTCCCAACCATCACTTGTGCACATTCAAAGCAACAATAGAAAAATAGATATCCAAGAAAGTGTCACTTTATGGTATGCTAGACTTTGACATATTTTCAAGAATAGGATGAAGAAGATAGAAGCTTTCAAAGTACTAAATGTTAGTGGCATAGATGATCTTCCTACTTGTGAATCATGTTTAAAAGCAAAATGACCAAGACTCCTTTTGTACAACAAATGGAGCATTACACAAGTTCATTGGATTTTACTTATATTCAAAGAGTATAGGAATGAAGTAGAAAAGTAATAAGGACTTAGTATTAAAACTCTTCAATCAAATTAAGGAGGAGAATACTTAAGTATCGAGTTATTGGGTTATCTAAAAGATACTACCAAAAAATGACATTTTGTGACCAAAAAATTCATCACAATTTGCAATGGAATTTGCGAAGGAAATTCCGTCACAAAATTTTTCATCGCAAAATCCATCACAAAATGAATAAAAAATTGAAAAAATATTTGTGATGCAAAAATTCATGGCAAAACTACCTATTTTGAGATAGATTTTTCAATTGCGATAGATTGAAATCTATCGCAAATTTTGCAATTTTTTAAAAAAATTGCAATGAATTTTTGTTCGTCACAAAAGGTAAATTTTTGTCCATCAGAAAATAGGCAATTTTGCAACGGATTTCAATCCATTGCAAAATTCAACTTTTGCGATGGATTTTTTCATCACAAAATGAAAAAATTAGAAAAAATTAAATTTTGTCAGATTTTAACTTACCCTAATTCTGCATTTCCCTCCCCAGACTCTCATTTCCATTCTCAAGTTTCCCCCACTTTTTCCTTCTTCTTCTTTCTTTTTTATTTTTTAATTTTCTCATTTGTATTCATTCTCAATCGGTGAGCACTGTTGCTGGCCAGCTAGCCATGCTAGCATAGCTAGTGAGCCAACTAGCCACACCAGCCTGTGCTTGTTAGCCGTACCAAACTAGCACTAGCGAGTTGCTGACTGCACCAAACCAGCACCAATTGGTACAACCAATGACTCGTTGGCCACACCAAGTGCTAGCTGCTGGTCAGCCAACAACCAGCAACTGGCCAAATCTCAAATTTAATTTTTTTACTTTTTTAAAATTAGTTTTAATTTAAAAAGAAAGTAAAATGGTTGTTTAGGTTATTGTTTCATGTTTGAAGGCACAATACTTGAGTATTATTTTCATTGATTGAGGTAATTTTCTTAATTATGCTAATATTTAATTATGTTTTGGTTATCTTCATTATGTTTTAGTTAATTATCTCCATTACTTAAAATTTGATTTATGTTTTAGTTATTTCTATTATGTTTTAGGTAATTATCTCCATTAGTTAAAATTTGATTTATGTTTTAGTTATTTCTGTTATGTTTTATGTAATTGTCTCCATTAGCTAAAATTTTGTTATGTTTTTGTTAAAATTTGATTTATGTTTTAGTCATATCGATTATGTTTTATATAATTGTCTCCGTTAGTTAAAATTTAATTATGTTTTAGTTAACATTTTATTTATATTTTAGTTGTTTCCATTACATTTTAGTTCATTATTTTCATTAGTTAAAATTTGATTTACGTTTTAGTTATCTCCATTATATTTTAGTTAACTATCTCCATTAGCTAAAATTTGATTATGTTTTAGTTAAAATTTGATTTACATGTTAGTTAGAATCAAATAATAATTTATTATTTTTGGTATAATAATTTGATATAATAAAAATAATGATTTATGTATTAATTGAAATTTGAGTTCCAATTTATATTCATTTTAAATGTTATTATATTTGCAAGAGTTATGCTTTTATTTTAATTAAAATTTTATTAGAATTATGATTGAGTTAAATTTTCTGGTACTATACATTAAACTATATAAAATATTTAACTTTTTATTTAGTTTGTGGAATTATGATTTATTAATAAATTTGTACACTTGTTATATGTGCTTAATGATGTAGGCTATCATGACTTCATGGAAATTTTTTGTAAGTATTGATTTTTGTGGAGCATTTAGAGGTAAGTTTGGATATCTTGTTTTAATTTTATATATTTTTATAGTACAATACATTAGAAATGTTTAGAATTAGTAGAATTATGAAAGAGGATGGAATGTTGGGAGAAGGGGATGAGCCTTCTCATTTGTTGCTGATTGGTTTTTAATTGCTTGCTTGATGTTGATGGGTATAAAGGGGAGTGTTTATGTAACATTATGTTTTTACAAATATTATTAATTATTTTCAATTAAAATGAGGCTCTCATTGTGTTTAGCCTTAATTTTCGGGCAATTTGGATATCTTATTTTAGGGAGGAGTTTGGACAAAATATTTGCTATAGGAATCATGAAATTAATGCATAAATGACATAATATATGGATTTATAAAGAAAAATTTTGATATTTACATTCAAATCAAATTTCAAAGAGGATTGAGATTACATAATTTCACCCTCAAATCCACTACTTCAATAGCTATTAATCTTATCTTAGTACGGGCTTTAGACAAATCACAGACTGACTCGCAAATATCATAGTCCATATCAAACAAGAGATTATCCTATATTAAAAGTTCTATTAAATGTTAATATCCCAAATCAAACAAGCCCAAAATAATTTGTATACCTACTTTATTTGTTAGGTCATCCTTTAATCCTTTTGTCGATTACTCTTCATTTTTTTATTTGCCAAATATATTCTTCTCTAAATAATAATATATAATAATATTAATAATCAATTTTACTATGCTATAAGAAATTACTTTCAAACTAACATACATTAATAAAGTAAATAATCAAATAATTTTATCAAAATCAAAATATTTATAACAAAATTACTTTTGCATTGCTCAAATTGAGATCATTTTTAATGAATTTACTTATTTATAGAACATGGATATTCATGCCAAACATAGTTGGATTTATAATAGACTCTTGTCGAATCAAAAAGATTATACAAGAAAGTTTGTTGTTGGGGTGAAACATTTTATTAACTATGCATCCGTCTAGCCTCAATGTTTGAAGGATCAAGGAATAAGGTGTCCTTGTTCAAAATGTAAGAATCTAAAAATTTTGATACCGAATGAAGCATATGTACATTTATTAAAATATGGGTTTCAACCTAATTATTGTTATTGGACTATACATGGGAAAATTGAACCTTTGGATTTCAATGTACATAGGGGAGCTCCTAGTAATGCTCATTTTTGTGGTGATGCAGTGAACAATAAGTATGAAAACATAGTTTATGATGCTATGGGAACTAGTTTTCATATTGAAATTATTCATGAGGAAGGCATTAATCCAAATGGAGAGAAATCTCTAAACATAGATGCTCAAGCCTTTTATGACATGTTGGCTGTTGCCCAACAACCATTGTGGTTAGGTTGTAAAACTCATTGTAAGTTGTCTATGACTTTATAAATGATGTGCTTAAATTCTGACTACAATATGTCTTAAGGATGTTTTGATAGAATTGCAGAACTTATTAAATCCTTAAACCCTTCAGAAAACTATGTCCTAAATAACTTTTACCATGCAAAGAAATTGGTTTTAAAATTGGGGTTAAGTTCTATGAAGATCAATTATTGTATCAATGGTTACATGTTGTTTTATACAATTGATGCCAATCTGAATAAATGTAAATTTTGCTATCATTTCCATTTTAAACCAACCATAACAGGTTGTGAAATGAGAAGGTGAATTCTTTACTAAAGGATGCATTGCATACCCCTAATTCCTTAGCTTAAAAGATTATATGCATCTTTTAAATCAACTGAGCGTATGAGGTGGCACTTTGAAAACAAAAGAAGCTCTAGTATTTTATGTCATTCTTCTGATAGGTTTGCTTGAAAGCATTTCGCTGAAATTCATCCAAATTTTGCATCTTGGCCAAGAAATGTTAGGTTTGGATTGTGTGTAGATAGATTTAACCCCTTTAGTTAATTTGCTACACCATATTCATGTTAGCCGATTATTGTAAATAACTTGCCTCCTAAATTGTATATGACAGCTCCTTACATGTTCTTGACTTAATTAATACTTGGCTCACATAATCCTAAGAGCTAAATTGATGTTTATTAACCAACTCTAATTGATGAGTTGAAATTATTATGGAAAAATGGCGTAGAAACTTATGAAATCTTTAAAACGTAGAACTTTCAATTGAGGGCAGCTCTCATGTGAACAATCAATAATTTTCCTACTTATGACATGCTATCAGGTTGGATGACTATAGAAAAATTAGCATGTCCAATTTGTATAGAGCGAACTAAGGCATTTAAATTGAAAATGGTGGAAAAGTGTTTCTGGTTTGATTGTTATCGTCAATTCTTTTCTATAGATCGCATGTTCAGGAGGAATAGATAAGCATTTTATAAGGGAAGGCTTGAATGAATGGAGGTAACTCCTAAATTGACCGATCAACAAATATAGGAGAGGATTTATAATGTTCCCAAAATCACTAGCTTGCCAGTAACTTTTGGTAAATTACCTTGATATGGTGTCACACATAATTGGATGAAATAAAGCATATTTTGGGAATTTCCTTGTTGGAAAGATAACTTGGTGCGCCATAATTTGGATATTATGCATATCGAGAAGAATATCATTGAAAGTGTGCTTAACATCTTCTTAGATGTCTAAGGTAAGACTAAGGACAATGAGAAGGCAAGACTTGACTTGGAAGAATATTATCAGAGATTGGAGTTACATTTGAGATTTTTACCAAATAGGAAATACATCAAACCAAAAGCTTGTTTCTCCTTAACTATAGATCAAAGATGGGAGTTGTGGAATTGGCTAGAGGATTTTAAAATACCTTATGTGTATGCATCAGATTTGGCAAGATGTATTGATAAAATAAAATTGAAATTACGTGGGTTGAAGAGTCATGATTGCCATGTATTTATGCTATGGTTGCTACCAAGTGCCTTCAATTTGCTACCACAAAATGTTTTGACGCCCTTAACTGAATTAAGCTGAGTTTTTTGGGAAATTATGTGAAGATAGTTTGTTGCAATTGAAAAACAAACATCTCAGTTATCTTGTGTAAGTTGGAATTCATATTTCCACCTAGTTTTTTTTATTCAATGGAGCACTTGATAGTACACTTACCGTATGAGACACTTATTTGTAAGCTTGTACAATATAGATGGATTTCTCTTTTTAAGAGGTAAATAATCAATCTAGTGTGTAAATACTATAAATATTCCATACATATTAAACATTTATAAATATATGTCTTCCCATGTTTCAAATTCTTACATGATTTAAAAGGCATGGTCAAAAATAGAGTTAAAGTTGATAGATCTATATGTGAGGCATATTTAGCCCAAGAATCAGCATATTTTTATCATATTACTTCAAGTCTCACATTCAATCAAGGAGCACAAGAAGCAAATGAAATGAAAAAAAGGGTTATAATGATCAACAACCATGTACTCTATCAGTCTTTAATCAAACTGGATAGCCTGCTGGTAAGTTTACTAGTGGATAGTTGAATGATACTCAGTTGAAAGCTACCTCATTGCAAGTTCTTATAAATTGTGATGAAGTCGTGCCTTTTCTCGAGTAAGCTTACTTTCCAATTCAATATAAATTTATTTTTAATTAATAAGTTTGAACTAAAAAAATAAAACTAATTTTTGAACTTAATATACTTTAGGATGTATAAAGCAGCACTTCGACATTATTGGCCCTTCATCAGCGACCTTCAAGTGGAGCAATCTATTGAGGATTATTTTGTAGATTGATTCTAAAAATATGTAAGTATTAAAAAAATTAAAATAAATAATTCTCTTTGTTAACTAATAAAAACTATATTCATTATTCAATTCCTTACTATTATTTTTAGGTACACACTCCAGAAAATATGGTACAAAACCAATATTTGAAGGATATAGCATGGGGTTCTACAAGACAAGTCAAGACATGGCATCATTTTTTTGTTAATAGATATGTATTTCATTCAAATTCATTAGCAAAGTATAAAATGATGTGCAATTCTGGAGTTTGTATCAAAGGTGAAGAATTATTAGAATTTTATGAAAAATTGAAGGAAATAATCCTACTAGAGTATCCAAGTGTACCTGAAAAGAAAGTTTTCCTTTGTAACTATCATTAGTTTGATACACTATCTAACCAAGGTATCAAGATAAATAAAGAGTATGATATCATTGAAATCAAAGAAAATGAAAAATATCCAAAGTTTGATCCTTTCGTCATTGCTCAACAAGCATCCCAAGTGTATTATATTCCTTATCCTAGTGCTAAAAGCGATAAAGTCCATTGGTAGTTTGTGATCAAAATAAGATCAAGAAGTAGGGTGGATAAATATCATATTGTAGAGGTAGTTTTACAATAACCACCTACCGTAGTCAATGCAATTGTTGATACCAATCTAATTGGTGACTTACTTGATATTAAGGGACCTTATGAAGAAATAAGTCTAGAAAATAATCAATTAATAGGTGATGACAAAGAGTTAGAGAATGAGGATGAAGATGAGGATGAGAACAAAGACAAGGATGAGGATAATTGATTTGTAATTTATTCTTATGTAATGTGAATTTATCAGAAATTCATTGTTGATATACTATATATATTATCAGTTTCAAACATAGCTAAGCTTCCAAGAATGGTAGCTTTAACTTGTCGATCAGTAATTTTCATGCTACTCAATTATATTGGGCAGTGCTACCGAATTTGATTTATCCAAATCAAACATGTACATAATGACGATGTAAAATCATTAATGCATAATTCAATAATTTATAGTTTAATTACTTGAGTAATATATTTAGGAGAATGTTATCATAAAATCATCAATGCATAATTCAATAATTTATAGTTTTACTTGAGTAATATATTTATGCAAATGGTATGAAATGACCTCAATAACATATTTTTATGTTTTCTATATATAATTAGCACAATAACTAAATTTAAGATATTTATATCTATTTGTAAAGATAGGTACACATTCTCAAATTAGAGAATTATATATAGTAATTATTAGGCTTTTTGACAAAAAGATATAACATCAATAAACAAAACTAATGTAACTTAAATTTTTGCATATGACAAGTTTTAAACCCCCTCAGGGTTTTTTTTCCCTCAAATTTATAATAATATCATCTCAAGTTACTCCACATTTGTGTGTACTATATTAATTGCAATCTTTATGATTGCTTTTACATTTATGATGGTGATTTGTTTGATGTTATTTATCTATAATAATTTACATAATTAATATTTGTTATAGATGTTGATTAATAAAAAAGGAAAAGGCAAGGCTATTCAATTTAATACTGGATCAGAGTCATATATCCCTTCACATACTCATCCAAGTATGGTGTCGAGTAGTTCTCCATTAGATGTATCACCTACTCCCTCATCTATGCCATCAGCATTAGCATCTACAGATATATGGACTACAAATGTTACTAAGAGGATATTTATTTGGCCTTGAGTGAGAGAGTAATATTTTTTCATCCTTTTAATTACAATAATTTATAAGGTTATATATATTACTAATTGGCAAAGTTGCAATTTTCATCCTGTCATTATACCTCAAATGGTTTTTGGTCCTATAAATTACATAGTATCAATGCTAGTCTTATAAACATCTAAAAATTGTCACTTTTAGTCATTCTTTTGCCAGAGCTAGCGAAAGTTGCCGGAAAAGCTGACGTGGCTCACCGAGCACATGGACATTTCTTATTTCTGCCTCATTGGTAGCTAACATGGCTTAATCAATTGAAATAAAAAAATGCCAACTAAGATATTTAGGCAAAATTACAATTTTTGTCCTATAATTATACTTCAAATGGTTTTTGGTCCTATAAATTACTCAATATCAATTCTAGTCCTATAAGTATCTAAAAATTGTCACTTTTAGTCCTTTGTGTGCTAGAGTCGCCGGAAAAGCTAATGTGGCTCATTGGGCACGTGGACATTTCTTATTTCTTCCTTGTTAGCAGCTGACATAGCTTAATCAATTGAAAAAAACATTGCCAACTAAGATATTTATGATATATATCATATATCATATAAGTGATATATATTTATATATATACATACATATATATATTATATATATGTGCCCCCACCTCCAACCTCCACCCGGTGGATTAGCCATAGTGGCTGGCTGGGCTTTTAGTTGGCCAACACCTCACCTGGCCAGATCTAGCTAGGCAAGGCCATGGCTGAAGCCTGCCAGCACACCTCGCCTAGCCAAATCTAGCCAGGTGAGGTCATAGTCAGCCATGTCCATCACTTGGCCAGGCGATAGCCATGGTTGGCTAAGCTTATAGGTGGCTAGCAGTCACAAAGAAAAAGCTCACCATGGCTAATCGATGGCCATGGTGGCCGCTTGTATGGGCTAGTCATGGCCTAGGTGGGCATGGTTGGCTTGTCACCATGGTCGTCCCTTGGCCAGATTTGGCCAGGTGGCAACCATGGTTGATTGAGCTTCTAGGTTGCTACTGGCCACTTGGAAGAAACTTACTATGGCCAATCAGTGGCCATGGTAGCTGCCTGCATGGGCTAGCCATGGCTTAGGCGAGCATGGCTTGCCCATCTAGGTGGATGGGTGGGTAGGGGTGGGGTGATGGTGAGGCAACGGTTGGGGTTAGAAATTTTTATTATATTTAAATATAATTAAATTATTTTAAATATGTGAGTTAAAATAATATTTTTATGGAAAATTAGGGGAATGTTTGGTTATTTTTTATGTGATTTTATTATGTGTTTTGGGAGAATGAATTATTGGAGAATGTGAAAATTGTGTTGGGAAATGTCATTTATTTTTGGTTGTATTTTGGGGAATAGATAAAATTAGTTCTGAAAAATTTTGATATATTTATTTATATTTTAGAGGAGATATTTTTTCACTAAAGCTGTCAAATTAATGCTTTTTTATTAAATTTTTTATATGAAAATGGAATTAAGTGATTTTTTTAATATTAGAATAATAAAAATATATATATGATATATAATATATGTATGTATATATTAAAAAATGGGCAAGTTTTGAGGACAATGAAGGATAGTAGAGGACATTTTAGAAAAAAAAAATTATGTTTTGAAGGAAAAATGATGATATTTGATATATAAATATATATATATATATAAATAGATGTGTGTACATAAATAAATTCTATAATATTTGATATTATAAAAAAACACAAAAGGCATGGTATTGCCAACTAAGCAAGAAAAAGATAAAAAATACCTACTTGGCACTCCAACATGGCAAAAACAATAAACTGCCACATGCCCTAACTGCTACATTAGCTTTTTGGTCGACTTTCACAGGCTCTAGTGAAGAAAGGACTAAAAGCAACAATGTTTTGTTACTTATAGGACTAGAATTGATATTATGTAATTTATAGGATCAAAAACCATTTGAGGTAAAGTTACAGGACAAAAATTACAATTTTACCTTACTAATTTATATTTTATCATTTTAATAATGCTGTAAAAATATCTTTGTGAAATAGGTTCTCTGAGGAGTTGGTATGTGCCTAGGAAATAAGTATTGTTATTAAAAGGCACTTACAACAGCTTGGAGATCATAGAAAAAAATTCCAGACGGAGTTAGAACAATGTGGTTTGGGGAGTTTGAAATAAGAATTATTTTAAGTATCAAATTTTTTTATTAATTATATTTCAAAATGGCAAAGTTGTCTAAATATTTTAAATTCTTTTATATCCCTCAAAAAAAATTTACATTGTATGAACATGAGGGTGCATGGATTCACAAAATATTTGAGGACCATGGCTTAGAAATATTGAAAAATAAATTATAACAAGCATGTCAATCCCAAAAGAAGCCCATTTGGATTGGAGATGAAGTGTGGGATAGATTGCTTCAAGAATGGAACAATGATGGATTCTAAAAAATAAGTGCTCAAAATAAATTGAATCGGGCATCAAACTGCATTGAATTTTCACTTTCATAAAGGTGGATGGATCTCAGACCTATCCCACAAAGATAAATTGGTAATTTTTTAAAAAGTATCAATATTTAATTTTAATTATAATTGATTCTTGATCAATGTGTTCGGACATTGGAGAAAGAACATTGACACCCACCTAGACTTGCAGAATTATTTATGCGTACACATTTTACATTAAATGAAAGAGGTGAACAAATATAGGTCAATGAACATACACAGAATACTTATATAAGTAGTATGTTCTATAAAAACAAGGAAGTTTAAATATTATAAATTTTATGTTATAAAGTTTAAATGTCATATAGATGTTACTTTTTAATGTAGAAAGTTTTCATTTTTGTATCAGTTAATCATTCTATGTATTTCATGTGTAAAATACGTTCAACAGTAGACTAAAAGAGTTATCTAGTCAAAGTTCAAGTGATGGTGTTGATAGTTCTTTAGTGCCCATGTCATCTCAACTTCGGGTAAAAGTTCTAAGTTATTAATTTATATTTTATATTATTTTTCAATAGAATTATTAGATTGTTATTAATTTGTGGTAATATTTTTTATGTACGTGTGAAAAGATATAGTAGGAGGATCGAAGAAGGGGCGGATTTATGGACTTGAAATTGAGGTTTCCTTTATCTTGGGCTACTCATCTAGAGGACTTCCAAATAATCCACCCCATGAAAGTGAACAAATTAGGACATTGAAAGAAGAAGTGACAACGTTGAAAGAAAAAATGATGGTGTATCAAGAAGGAAATACGATTTTTAAACAAAAATTCATAGATATAGAGGTGATGAAGCAACAAATCTTCATGCAATAGAATATGCGTAACCCATCACCATCATTTCAACCTAATACAACACTATTTTTGCCTACAAATCTCTCCTTCATGGCACTAGGTGCTTATTTACCTTGACCAGAGGTATCTCCTACACCATCCTGATCCAGACCTGCTAATGAACAACCACGAAGAAACATAGATAATGAGGATGAGTATGATGATTGATTGACTTATGCATTTGGGTATATACTGTATTAAGATAATTATACTTTGGTAGTTACATTTTAATATTTTTATATTATTGAATTTATAAATATTTTGTTTATTTAATGTTTTATTTGGATTTTATGAAAGATTTGATGTTTTATCATTTGATGGTTATAAATATTGTTAAATATGGTGATTTTGGTTTTATGAATATATTATTATTGATTACAGGTTTTTAATATTTAAAAAATATTGCAAAAATATTTTTAAATATTTTGTGATGGAAAAATTCTTCAAAAACTACATTTTGCGATGGATTTTTCCATTACAAAAAACAATTAAAAAAAATTGAACATTTGCAACAGACAAATTTCCATCACGAAATCTAATTTTGCAATGGAATTTTTCATCATAAATTTTGTCGCAAATTATTGCGACCAAACATTTTTGCGATGGATTTTTGGCAAAATTCATCACAAAATCCATCGCAAATCACCTTTTTGGATATCATAATAGACTCCATGCAACACACTCTAACATTATAGAGTAACTAAAAGGAAAAATCGTACTTTGTTGGATATGGTGCGTTCCATGATGAGCTTCACTGATGTATCTATCTCCTATTAGGGATTCACCTTAGACATGATAGTGAAGATACTAAACTTAATACCTTCAAAGATGGTGCTGAAGACACCACATGAGATGTGGTATGGCAAAGCACCCTCTTACTTTTATCTAAGAGTTTGAGGGTCTTCCTCATACATTAAAAGATTAGTAAAAGACAAGTTAGATACGAGATCCACTTTGTGCAATTTTGTGGAATGCCCAAAAAAGTTTTTAAGTTATTATTTTCGTGATCCCTTGGAATAAAAAGTGTTTGTTTCAAGGAATGCCACCTTTTTAAAAAAAGAATTTTTATTGGATAGAAAAGACATTATCATTAAACTTGATGAAATTCAAGATGATCATAATATACCACAAGCAATAGAAACAATAAAATGTCCTGAGCCTATCACACAACCTCTCAAAAGGTTGGACCAAATCAAGAAGCAACCCAAAAGGTTCGAATTCATTCATGAGATAGGGTAAATAGATAGTGATCTAAAGATATATGAGAAAACTATGTTGAACATAGATTCGAGTTATTGGCTTAAGGCCACGAAATCCGAAATGGAGTCCATGTACTCTAACAAAGTATACACTTGGTAGATTCACCAAAATATATAGTACCCATAGATTGCAAGTTTGTCTACAAGCATAAGTTAGGAGTCGATGAAGAGGTGACAACCTTTAAGGTTAAACTAGTGGCAAAAGGTTATATTCAAAGACTCAATATTGATTTCGAGAAAACCTTTTCAACAATCGATATGCATAAATCCATTAGGATTATTCTTTCCATAGCCATTTACTACCATTATAAAACTTGGCAAATGGATGTAAAGATAGTTTTTCTTAATGAAAACATTTAAGAATAAATCTACATGAGGCAACTACAAAGTTTTACCTCCAAAAGGAGTAAGTAAAAGATTTTGCAAACTCCAAAGGTCAATTAACGGACAAAACCAAACATCCTAAAGTTTGAACATACATTTTGATAAGACAACCAAATTATTTAGCTTTGTCAAAGATGTATATAAGCCTTGTGTGTACAAAAAGGCTCGTAGGAGTTGGATTCAGTGTAATGTGTTTTATGTTGATGACATTTTTCTCATTGGAAATGAGAAAAAAGGGTTAGAGTGTCCTACAACATGGTTATTCTCTCAATTGTCCATGAAAGATTTGGCTACATATTAGGAATACGAATCTATAGAGATAGATCAAAGACGATATTAGGACTTTCCTAAACGATGTATACTGATAAGATACTAAAATGGTTTAGTATAGTAGAATCCAAGAAGGGATTACTTCCCATGGTACATGGTCTTTGTTTCTCTAAGTCTATAGCCCCTAAAACTGAAGATGAGAGAGAAGGAATATCCCACATAACTTATGTGTCCACAATAGAAAGCATAATGCATGCTATTCAATGTACCAGACTGGATGTAGTACACGCTTTAAGCATTATGAGTCACTTTCAATTCGATCTTTGTGAAAGTCATCGGACTACCATAGAAGCACATTTTGAGATGTTATCATTTGATCTATGAGATTATTGATAGAGGCAATATACGAGTGGAGAAAGTAATCTTATAAGAGAATATAGCTTATTCATTTACTAAATCTCTATCGTGTAAAGTTTTTGTAAGGCATCTTGAGAAGATGAGCCTAAAAGCTATGAGGAATTAGCTTTAGGGAAAGTGAGAGTTATCAGAATAGTGCCCTGTAGCCTATTAGAATTGACATGTAATAACTACTCCAATTATGAGACAATTTTGAATGAATGATATTTTATAAAAATGGTCGTCTTTATGTTATCTTTTTTTTATACTTTACTCGTATTTGGTTGAAGTCCTTAAATCATACAAGACTATAGGACTTGGTCACACATATGATAGCGATCATGAAATAAGCTCTAAGGCCATGATTCTAAATATTTTGAGTTATAGAATCTTATGAGAAATGGCATCTAAGATTCAGATTGACTTGCGCTAACGATGCATACTCTTAGGGATTGGATATTGTCTTGTTTCATGTGCAATATATGTTAGACAAGGATGCATGCTAGTGGGTGTTTATTAGAGAACAAATTCATTGAAGGCTTGCCTAGAGAACCTACTAGATAACTATAGTGGCACATCAATCATGGCAAGTTCTCAAAGTTATGATAGTACATATAATTAGTCCTTTAACTTGAGGATCCATAATAACCTTACATTTAGGTCATTATGCTTTGACTTTACCCTGACCATGTAGCGACTCATCCAGGGTTTAGATGGTGCATGAGCTACTTAAACACAGAGATATGTGAGATCCAATATAGGATCTGTTTCCTCATTGTTGTGAAGAATAAGTGCATTTCCTATGTATTTCATAATAATAAATATCAAGAAATCTTTATGCAAGCTAGTATGACAATTTAGGAAAGGTGTTTTCTAAACATGCGGTCATAAAAGGGAATTGAACATTGGATATAGAGACATAGTCATTGAGGCTATTAAGGAGCCAATAAACATCTTGTTGTAGGCCTCTTTTAGGAGATATGAGATAGAAGAACAGTATCTACATGGTAGACGTAAGCTATGATGGTTTGTCAAGATATAATTCATCATCCAATTAGTTGGGCTCTATGGGCTTGTTGCTAAACATCGATCACAGAAATTAGGTACTCTTTAATTAATCGAGATTAATTAAAAAAGTTATTAATTTAAATGAGTTTAAACTAATACACATATTTTAATATTCAAAATATTACAATGAGTTGTAAGCCTATATCCAATGAATAGATGTATCTAATGGGTCACGCACAAAAGCCTGAGAAAACTCTTATTTGATGGAAGGAATTTTCTAAAGAGTTAGAAAATTACTTGCTAGGTGTTTTTGCCCAAAGAAAGAAAGAAATTAACCAACAATCAATTGGTCAATTTGGCTTGATTAATTTAAGTGTTAAATTAATTAAAATAATTTAAGGAGTTAAATTAGGCCAATTAAATTAAGGTACTAATTTAATTGGTGCCACACGACAAATTAATTAGTCAAGTTAACTTAAGGAGTAAAGTTAACTTCAGTTAACTCAAAAAGTTAAGTTAAATTAATTAAATTAAAAATTTAATTTATTAAGTTGAAAATTTAAGTTTCAAACTGAAATCAAATAAAAGAGTCCATTTGAATTATGTAATTGATTTTAATTTATGAAGTGAAATGCAAATGCAAATTTAAGTTAAATAAAGATTTAGCAAGTTGGCAAGTTGGCACACATACATGAAGAGTGTGATTCTTTCCTATATGAGGAGCATATGGGTAGCCACTTGAGGGCATTAGATGCCTTCAAATTTTTCTTACGAAAGGTGGTATAATTGAATAACCACCTCTTATATTCTCTCCTTCTTCTCTCTTCCTCCAAAATCACCAACCCTCCATCATCACCTTCTTCCTCTCTTATATAGCAAAGTAAGGTAGATTGAGAGCCAATTCTTGTTGTGTGGACTATATATTAGGTTCCACACTTGGGGAACTTAGAGTTGGTTGGTTGAACTGTTTCTGTAGCCGATTGGTGCTTTGATTAGGCAACCAAGGAGCTAAGTTTTCTCTTGATTTTTGGCCAACAACTCATTGTTTTGATGGTGAAAGTGCATGCAAATTTTACTTAATTTTGAAGGCTTGAAAGTGGAGTAACCGGATCAAGGTTGTGGAGCTTGTTGATCTTCAATTGGAGGAGTCCTTTGAGAGATTTGCTAGATTCCTTTGATTCCTTCCTCAAATGTAATTTTCAGTCTTTAAATCCTAATTTTTGGCATATAGATAGATCCTTGGGATAGACATGATTAATTTAATTTTGTCTCATTTTAGTTTAATTTTATGGATTAATCCATCTCCTACCTTCACTACAACCCAAAGAGGCACAACTTAGTAACTCAGAAGAGCTACAACTCTTAGGGGCATAAATTAATAGCTCGGGTAAGCTTAGAATGTGTAACCCATGCATTGTAACTTTGGTAAGTCAAACTATAAATGTCCAAACAAGTGATTGACACAATTAAGTCTTCATTCAATATAAGTTAATTGTTTGTTTGGATAGATTTTAGCATGCTTTATTAGCTTAGTGCAGGGTAGTGATTGATTATATTATAGTTGAAAGATTGGATAGCTCAACTTAGTGCTTGATCCTCACCATTCTTGAAGTCCGACATAAGGTGATTGATTCGAAAGAAGCAATCAAGGTTAAATTACTTTGCAAATAAGCTAAGTGACAAAATAGATAAATAGAAAGCTAGGGTTTAGAAACTGCAAAAATCCTAAATATAAAATTTTGAAGAGAAATTTGTTTAAACAAAAAGAAGTTCAGTCTAGGAATTTTTGGGAGATGATCCAGTCACACATGAAGAGCCATTTCATAACTAGATTTTGATAAGTGGATGATTGTCATGAGTAAGAAAATGGAATCTCTACACAAGAATGGCACATGTGCACTAGTTAATGTACCTAAAAGTCATAAAATTATTGGGTGTAAATGAATTTTCAAGAGAAAAGTAGGAATTCATTAGTGGTTAATAAAACTTGCTATAAGATGCAATCAATTGCTGAGGGTTTCACACAAGGAGAGAGAGTCAAGTTCCATGAAGTGTTCTCTCCAATGGTGAAGACGCTTCTATTTATGTATTGCTTGCTATGCTAGCTTTATAGGATATGGAGATGGAGAAAATAGATGTCAAAAATAGCATATTAAAGGGTTAGATTGAAGATAAAGATGAAACAAGGATCCAATTATAGTAGGAAATTAAAATATGAAATGTAACTTGCATCACCTCAGCCAAGAATCTAAATTATGCCTTAATTAAGGATTTAGGGATATGAAGAAATATATTTGTTGATTTCTCAAAAATCAATTTGTAAATCCTTGAAAGGAAGCCTTACTAATGAAGAATTCCAACACCAATTTGCTAATCTATTTCTTCCCACTCCAAAAGCTTCAAGTCCAAAAAATTTTAGCCTTAAAAACTTCTCCAAATGATGGAAAAATGTCTTCAAATCTTGTACTCCAAAATGCCTAGCCACTTGTGTGATTGTCACTAAAAAAACTCCTCTTTAATCCTTAAAAGACTCTTTTCCAAGAGCTAGATCTTGTTCACCACACCAAGCACCCGAAATGTTATGACTCCAAAGGTGTCCACACACCTATTTCACTCTAAATACTCACTCTTTTGACTAGAATTAGAATGAGGAAGAAGAAGAATAAAGAAGTAGAGATGATCTCATTGCAAGTATGGTTAATGTTGGCAGTATCCAGAGGCAGCTCCGGAGTAGAGAGAGCCCCAAGAATGGAAGGACATGCCTTAATTGGATTGGCCTTTTCCTCCAAATTTGAGGGCATAGATTCTCCAACCTAAACTTCTTGTCAACATTTACTTTAGCTTGGGCCAACTCAATTAACTCTTTCACTTCTAGCTAGTCAATACAAGTATTGACGCCATGATAGCAATATTTTAGGGCTTTTTGGGTGAACTCTCACTTACACTCCAAACTCCTCATGAAATTTTCTTTCAACGAGTGCCAAGTCACCTCCAGGTAGTTACAAACTTCTTTCCTTGGCCATGTGGAAGATCTCGAAGAATGTGTCTCTACCTTTTTGCTACCCCTCTTCCCTTATCCGTTCTACTTTCTCATGTTGGAGATTAGTCAGCTCATTTATCTGTTGTCCAATCTTCTCCAAAGTTACTAAAGTTTGAGCATATTTCTCTTTAATAAGACTAAGCAGTGTCTTTAGTTCACTAAATTCTTTGGCCTTCGGCCTAAGCTAGTTTAGCTCAGTTGCAAGTTTTCTTCACTCAATCTCTAATTTTCTTTGCTTATCTCTAACAAGCATAGTTCGTAGAAACGGTTGCGGGGAGCGGAACGAAGACTACTATTCCAATTCTATTGCAATGTTGTGAAACGGTTGCGGGGATTCCACATATTTTATTCTTGAAGTACTAAATTCTTTTTAAAAAAATTCTAGAAAAAATTATCAAATAAAAAAAATCTTATATTAACTAATTAGCATAATATTTTTAGTGCTAGATTGATAAACTTTGTTATGATCAATGATATTATCGTCATAAATCTTTTGTTTAACTAATAAAGTAACTATACATTAAAAACTAGTACAACATAATCAAGGTAAAATTGACATAATAAAAATAAAAAATTACTCAAATATTTTAAAAATATACAAATAATTAGCATAAAATTAGTTATCAAATTAATATCTTTACTTAAGTAATTAGTTAAGGACTAATTATAAAAATAATCAAGTATAATAAAATTATAAATTAATTAAATATTTAACTAATTAATGATTAGTCCATTACTAATTACTTATTTATTAAGTGTAAATATTAAATTTGATTAAAAATAAATATATATTAATCATTTATCATTTTTTTTATCTTTCCCCTCATTTTTGTCTTTTTCCTTTTCTATCTTTCTTTTTTTTCATAATTTATTTAATTTTTTTTCTTTCCTTTTCCACCCTTTTCCCATTAATTTATTTTCTTTCTGCTCTTCTTCCTCCTATCTCCTAATTTCCTTCTCGTTTATGAACCTCTTGCCGACCGCTACTTGCCATCTCCAAGCAGCCCATAACCATGTCATGTCTTTCATTTTTTTTCGTTATACTCCAAAATATCAGCATTTCGACCGCATCAAGCTAATATTTTGGCCGTTCCATCAATCCAAATTCGATTTCTCAATGATTTTTGTTAATCTTCGATATAGTCTAAAACTTTGAAACGACAACCTCTATTCCCATTCCAATTTGATCATTATGGCCGCAATAGCAGCAATCCGATGAACCATGCTAACAAGCCAGCATACCTCCTGCTAGTACACATGCTAGAAAAAATTTTCAAGTTAGATAAAGGATAGTTACATATGTATAAGAAAATCACTTTATGAAAGTGGGAGAAAAATTGAGCTTGGAGATAATCAATGGGCATCACCTCAATTGTTTTCCTACCCTAGCCTACAGACAAGCTCACTGAGACATCTTCTCCTTAAGAGTGAGAAGAATTGGGGACCACTAAAGTAAAGTTAGAAAGGCCATGCCTGAGGGTGATGGAGCTCGACTTTTCCTGAGCTGCCTCATGTTCATACTCCACCCTGATTGACATCACAACTAGTGAGGAGAGGGATAAGTAAAGTCTCAACTAGTTTCTAAAGGAAGGACCCTCTCTTTTAGCTTAGTTGGAAGGTCTACGAGTGTCACCTTGAGTCTGGCTTGCCTGTTGCTCTTTCTTCTACAAGTCTCTTTAGTAGCAACTATCAACATAAAAGCCTTAGTAGATATTTCCTCTATAAGAGAAAAAGAAGCTTAGAATCAATTGTAGGATTAAGAAGTAAGCATAATAAATAGGGCTAACAAATGTACTAAAAAGCCCCGAGAGCTCTTTGGCTTTGGTGCTAAGCATAAAATGATAGATAAAATCAGGTTGCTCCAAGTAATAAAATTGCAACCTATATCTATTAAATCTATCTAGTATTTGTAACGGACCTACAAGATGGAGTTAATTGCAAGAAGAGCTCATACCAAGAACAGTATCATTCTAAGATAGGGAAACCCCATTCATGAGGGTAAGATATGAAAAATTATTTTCTTTCTAGTGCTTTACAAAGATAGGTACTTAGAAAAGAAGCATGCTTCTTTTTGGAAAGTTTAGTGGAATAGTCCAACACTTTTAGGCTTCACATAAAAGAAGGAATGCAATGAGGTAGTCACTGGTTTGATTTGATATAGTGGCACAAAATCATCAAGCTTGCCATGAGACAGAAGAGTTAGGGGTAAATTCATTCAGTGGAATACCTAAACCCCTACTCACCAAGATAAAGAGCTTGGAGATAGGTAAGCACAATCCTCCTCTTATCTACTTGAGGTAAAAGTAGAAAAAGCCAGACAAAGGGAGGTAAGACCGATATGTTGATTAAGGGAGCACAATACTTTACTCAATAGAGATACCCATTGTTTCTCTAAGTTTAAAACTCTTATGTTTGGTCATCTTAGAATGGTATATCTTATAAGGACTAGCTTAGTGCCCAACTAACAATTTCTTGCTCAATCGTTTGTGTGGTTTCATGATCTATGCTTTGAGAAGAATTTAAAGACCTCTTTTGGGCTAAATGTATTTGGTGCTATTGCTAGCCCCAAGTCATGTGAGGTGCTTAGGATATCATTGTAAATCAAATATAAACAAGAAGGAAGAAAATGCCCAACGAAATGGGGGGGGGATCTTAATTTCTTGAAATGAAAATCTCGAAATAATTGGATAAGAAGAAAGTAGATGATAAATAGAAAAGATTTTATGTGGAACTTAATCTCAATTGACTTCTGAAGAACATTGGCACCATTGGCATGAGGAAATGCCATAGAGTATGGAAAGGCACTCACAAGTGACTTGAAGGATGTAGTGACGCTAGAGAAAGAAGAAAGACTGGGAAAATGAAACATAAAGGCACAAGGGCATATTTATACGAACCAGGGGCTAATAAAAAAAATGGCACTTTAGGCGGCTAGGAATTTCCACCCTACATTTGTACCCAAGATACATTGGTAATTATTTGTTTGCAAAGATTCATGAGAAGAACGGGACAATCACAAAATTGTACTTAAAGTGTTGCGGCAGTTTCACACAAAAGATGAAACATCCCTAAATAAAAACCCGCTAAATAAATTCAAATATGAACCAAATTAAACTTGCTAATCTAAATAACTAGGGCGGGAATTCCTTCTTTTCTTTTTAATTCAAAAATAATTCTGGAGTTGAGTAATGTGATGATATCCACCCTAAGTTATGGGCCAACCTAAGTCGGCTAAAGGATTAGCCCTCAAAGAGCCCTTGAGTTGGCATTAATAGATTGTTTGAGCTGATGAATTACCTAACTTGAGTTCTTAGGTCGTCAAGATCTACTGGCATAAAAACTCATTCAAGGAATTCCTTAAACTAGCAGAAGTAGAATGTCCATGCTAATGGATTCATCAACTTGATCTCTCAGATCATTAAGATCCATTAACAATGCTAAAGTGACCCTTGTATAGTCAACATTAAGGTAAAGGAAGCTAGGTAGAGGATACTTACCTTGAGAGTATCAAAAATCAAGCTGAGGAATAACTAACCTCATGATTATAGGTGATACTATTATTGAAGGATAATGTGCCATGGAGATTGAGACCGTGGGTAGTTGTTGAAGTGTTAACTTAGGCACTAGAGATAGTGTAGAAGCATCCTCCGAGATTTGAGGAAGAGGTAGGGAATGTATAAATATGTTGTATGTAACTGAAAAGAAAAAGTTGTTGGCTCTAAAAGTAGATACTATACTAAACAGATCCATTTTTCTATAGAGGATTGGTATTTCTTTGATTATGTGCATTTGTCACTGGTGCTCGAGTTTATATCGCATCAATATTAATCAATAATTAATATTGTATGGTATTCAATATGGTTACTGTTAAAGCTATGCTATAGCTCATTTATTTATGCCATATATAATTTTATTTTTTATTATTTATTAATACAATTAGTAGTAATACTATAGTAACCTAAATTTATGCATGCAGTATATAGAGTGTGAGGGTTTTAATACTCAATTTAGTTTGTTTTTTATGAGTTGAAAAGATTAATCCCATTTTTCAAAAAATAATGACAATGAAATTATTTTTTTTCTTTTCTTGCTCTCTCTATTTTTTTTCTCTTCAATTGTTTGCATTTTTTTTTCTATTTCACTATTTTATTTTGTCTTAATTTTTTTTTAGTGCGTATCCTAAAATTGCAAATAAATATATTGAAAATGTAAAAAGTTATAGTAACATACCAAAAAGGAAATGAATATTTTTTATTTTATCTGTACGATTAATAAAGTTTGAGGGCTTTAGTGGTATGCTTTCAAATCATGGGACTAAAATACCCTTAATTTTATTTTAAATTCTTATAGGATTTTTGGCATTTTGCTCCCTCAGATTATGGTCCACTAGCACTTTGCACCCTAAAATTATAAAATTGATAGATTGCACCCTGCAAATAACTTTTCATTTGCAAATAGCATCCTGATCACCTTTTTAACTAATATTTATGGTGAAAAAAATATTACTCCAGCAAGAAAAAAATAAAATCATTCATTTCCCTCTTCAAAAATATTTTGGCATGTAAAATAAATAAGCAACACTTATAGCTAGCTCAAGAGAAATTGGACTTTGAGCAACCTTGCTCTTTTTGTTCTTTTAATTGAACAAACTAACTTTGTACAGATTAAAATTATTTTTCAACCAATCAAAACACTAAAAGATCAGCAAAAGGAACAAAAATTCATATTTTTTTAACCAATCTTTACAAACAAAATTCAAATAATTTTTAGTCATGATAATTAAAAAAATTGAGGCATCAAGAGCTAAAACCACCCTCAACCTAAGATTGCATTTTTATCCACGCAAAATCATAGATTCATAAAAATAAAAAGAGAAGAAAAAGAACAAAAAAAAGGATAATTGAAACTCTTCTCCACAAGCCACAAATATAGAAATTAGAACCAATAAAAAGAGAAGGGCCAATAGTTAATCAAGAATGGTGTTGTAAATTATATGTAATGAATATAAATTGACCAACCCATGAAAATGACAAATGAGGATTGTACAAAGGAAAAGCTCTATTCAAGAATTTTTATCATTTAACTTTTTCTAATTTTGGATATTCCTTTTTTTTTTTTTTGGTGACAAAGTGTTGTTCAGAACGTCTCTTTAGATAAAGTATTGTTTGGAACCTCTTGAAATAGAGCTATAAGTGATGCTTATTGATTCAATTTTTTTTTCCTTCAAGAGAAAAATGAACAATTTTGTTCTTATCTTGCCAAAGAAATTTATTTTTCAGCATAATTTTTAGCTGGAAAGGCAGTTGTGGTGATATTTGCCAATGAAATATTAATTTCATGGTGCAATATCACAATTTTATCATTTTAAAGTGCAAGCCTAGTTGACTATAATTTAATGGTGCAAAATGCCAAAAATCCAATTCTTATAACTACATAAGTAACTACTAATCAATAATTACTTTATCCCAGTATTATCATGCTATCACCATTTCACTCTCCTACTTTGTAAGCAAAATATACCCCCATAAAGTTAGGTCATAGAGTTTCATATTCAATTAAAAATACTAACACTGCAAGGGGACAAGGTTTCAGAGAGGATTTTTATCCATCTTTTAAGTTTGGTAAATAAAGACAGTTTTAAAGATGGACATAAATTTCATTTAACTTTCATAAAATTATTACAAAATTGTGACAGATATAGAGATAGATCTAAAAATCTACTATATTAAATATAATAAATATAAGAAAAAGACAGAGACAGATTTGGAGTTTGGTATGGAGATGGATTTAGAGATGCCTGTATTTTCCATCGTTAAATTATCAATTTTTTAAAATATACGGATTTAAGATGGAATAATCCATCTTTTTAAGTTATGCAATTTAGGGATAAAATTATTATTTTTAGGAATTCGTGGACAAATTAGTCGGACGGATTTGATGTGCCCGTCCAACCCCTTCCCCAACCATTTCTGTCCTCGTTTGGTCTTGCCCTAACATTTCCTTCCTTCAACTGTTCTTCACCACTGCTCTTCTTCAAGTCTGAAATTTCACTTTATTTTCACTGCCGAACACCGATTTTTAGCTCTTCTTCATCATTGACCACCGATTTTTAGCTCTTCTTCATCACCACCATCAATATGTAGTTCTTGTTCATGGTCAAAGGTAAGCTCATCTTCACCACCGGCCACTGATTGCACTTCATCGACCAATGATAGTCAACCACCGATTTCTTTTTAGTTTTGTTCACATTATTTGCTTATTGGATGGCTTAGTTGGATTGCATTTTTGTTGTGGTAGGCGTATATTATTTCTAAGTTTGATTTTTTTTTATTTCTTTTTATTTCCATTTCTGAATTTGCGTTTCATTTGCTGCACTTGCATTTCCAATGTAGCTTTTGAAGTTTCATATATTAATTCTAAGCTTCATGGGTAAAACTTTACAATTAAGAAATGTTAATTTGTAATTCTTGTAGTTAATCTGTAATTTTGCATGCCCTTTATATGCATACGCATATTTACATTGATGAATTCAATTTTTTTGTAGTATGCATTGTTTTCATGTAATGTTTACCTATTATGATTTTGTTTGTTGAGTAGAAAATGCAAAGTTTGTTGACATAAGGCATTAAATCAACCACTTCTAGAGGAGGTTTCCATTCTCTCTTTGTTATTCTTGATAGCCCGTCCAATTTTGCTAAAGATTATTACCAGAATAGCCAACCCTGTGAATTTGTTTGATGCAATCTCTCTTAGTTTTTTGTAATCTTCATTCTTCTCTATTTTATATTTGGAAAAATAATTTCCTCATAAATGCTCTTGTTATTCCAATTACTTTGGCTAGATTAAACTATCAAATCAAAGCGTATTATAATATGGTTTTGTGTTGCTTATGTGTTGTTATATTTATCAACTATTAACCATCATTCTTAAGTTAATATGCAGTCTTGTGTAGACCACAAGTTTGTTCTAGATCTTTTCCAAATTGACCTTGAGATTTCTACATACAGAAGTCTTGAGGGGAACCAATTTTTGGATGAATTCCTTCAAAGATTGGATTGTTGGTCAATTTACAAAAAATTGTAAACTGTTTTGGCATTTCCAAGCTGACCTCTTTAACCAATTTGTGAGTACTACACCTTTTCATTTCTTCTGATAAGCAGTTTGTATACCTGACCCTTCCCCACAAGAAGAAAAAATTGAATAGTTAATTATAAACCAGCAACTTTGTTCTACCTTAGGTGGTTATTTTTACTTCTACAATTTATAATTTGCTTTCATAGTTCTTCCTTTTATATGCTAGTTTACCTAAGTTAGCGCTCCCCCTAGAATTTCCAAAATTGAAGCTGTTGCTGGAAATCTGAGAAGATGGTTTTAAAGCTGAACTTGCAGTGGGGTGCAGAGTAGAGAAAAACTAAGATTGATCACTCTTACTTTATAAATATGGGATAGAAGACACCTATCTTGACAATGCATCATCCTATGCTCTTCAGGTTATCAATATTAGGCATGTGCTGATTTTAGGAGACACCTAGATTTTAGGAGGGGATAGTGTTGACAAATTAAAGTTTTTAAGCTGATAGAAACTGTTGGAGTTCTAATTTTGTTTTTTAATTTTTGAACTTTTTTCCTGAGTTTGTCTCCTAAGTGGAAAAAAGAAGGGGTAATTCAAATTGAAATGGCTAGTAGCATAATGTACTTAAAGGTCATGTTGTTGATACTGTAGTCTGATTGTCTGACCTGAAATGTGGTTTCTGTTTGTTGATTATACTCTATCTTCAGAATAAGTGAACTTACTTTCTTTGGATTGACGTGTCACCAACCAAACTTTGAATCTCTAGATTGGTGTGTCGCCAAATCTTCCTAACCATCTGCAGTGTATGAATAGTAGATGCATATATTTTTTACTCTCGCCAGGCTTTCTGTAATGGATTTTTTCTATGTTGTTCTCTATTTGATAGGTTTTGAAGGTTCTTTCTGCTTCTTCTTTTGTGTATTCTGCTAATCCAACCTCAGAGTTGTTGAAATCACTTACTGGAACAGCTATCTCATTAGTTTCATCTAAAATATAGATTTTAGACATTTTTCTGTATTGTACCCTTAATTGCAGTTGCACCTAATTTCTTCTCATAAATGGATGATGATGATGATGATGATTTGTTTTCTTTTTCTTGCTTTCCAAAGGGATTTGGATCTCCACTGTTGGAAATACTGAGCTGTGCTTGAAAATTTTGTTATATTCTTTTTACAAGTAACAGTAGTTTTAGACTAGTCCTTTAAACAGAAGATTGTCTGGGAGCAATGGGCATAGTTTCTGGTTTGGTAGTGCGGATAAAATGAGTGACTTTGGCAAAGTGCACCACATATACACCACAAGTGTGCCTTATAGATGTAACACAAAAAGAATTTGGCAATAATTGTTATAATGGTCAAAATATGGCACTGAAGTTCCAATAGATATGTTCTTCAATATTTGATAAAAGGTTAATTACAGTATCTCATCTTTCTAATAGTTAATTATTTAATTTTTTTTAATGCACATGAAATTAATTAGGTTGCTATTTACTATTGCCCAGACTCCAGACTCCAGACTTGGTATTGAAACTACTTTCCAATTATTGATTATCATATCATATTTTTATATTCATTCTCAAAATACATTGTTGCATTAGTTGTTCTTCCTTATTTTTAAGCTATAGATATAAAATAACGTGGATAATAATTTTGTTATAATAAAATTAAAATTAATTAACTAAAAATACAAATATATATCGATATATTATAATTAATTAAGAATTGGGCATTATCGTTGTGAGTGAAAAGAATAAGACAAGAAAACATTGAACGGGCAAATGATTGTTACCTGATTGTTATCTCTATCCCACCAATAATTATTGCCTTTTCTTTTGATGTTTTTGTGTCACCATTTAAATGGGATTGAGTCTACTTTTTAAAAAGAGAAGGGATATCAGATATGTATAGACTTTTTAATATGTTGTTACAAATGTAATGGATGTCCACATATATATTAACTTGCCTGTAAATGGAGTCTCATTCCAAGTGTCCACTTATTATTTCAAAACCAGTTATTATCTTAATCTATAGTCGAATTAATAACACATATTTGATTGATTGAATTTCATTATTTTCCGTAATAGTTATAATTATAACAATTCCATCAAAATTTGAAACGTCTCAATTACTTATTTTAAGAGTTCAAAACTATCAAATGTACGGAAACAAATAATCATATATATATTCAACTAACGTAGATAGAAGATGGATATGTGTTCGTATTTTATTTTTATTTTTATCTTATTTTCTTAAGGGCTTGTTTACTTTTAGATATGGAATATGGGGTGATAGGATGAAATGAGGGAAGAAAAATAGGATTAGAATAATTTAATATCTGATAAAGTATATTTAATTTGTGGGACAAAATATAAAATGATAATAGATAATTTTATTATTTATTTGCATAGATAAATGATAAATTGTGGATAAATACTATTTTAACGTTTATACACTTTCCTTTTAAAATAAAATAAGGTATAAATTTAATTAATTAACCTTGTTATTGTTCTTTTCAACTCTATTGTAGGTTGTGATTAAATCCACTATGATTTAATCACAGTTTGGTTGGCCTATGCCTATTGTATGTAGGATACAAAATCTTTTAAACTTCGTTATGGAAGAAAAACTTCTTGGTTTGATTGTCATCGCTAGTTTTTACCTCCTAATCATCCATATAGAAGATAGGCATACAAGTTTTGCAAGGGAAGAATTGAAAATGACCCACGACCTATTCGCTTAAGTGGTTAAGACATGCATCATAAAGTGGGTAGGCTCCCTAATATAATTTTTGGAAAACCAAGGGGTGGCACACAACTAATTAATGGATTTGGCAAAACACATAATTGGGTAAAAAAGAGCACCTTTTGGGAGTTACCATATTGGCATACAAATCTTATTCAACATAATTTAGATGTGATGCATTTTGAGAAAAATGTGTTTCATAATATATTTAATACTATCATGGATGTTAAGGATAAAACAAAGGATATTGCCAAAGCCCGAAAAGATTTAGAGTTGTACTATAGTTAAGTTGAGATTCAATTATTTGAGGGTGCAAATAGGAAAATGTACAAGCCCAGCATCTTACACTTTGAGTATGGCACAAAAAAAGAAAGTGTGTTCTTGGGCAAAATTGTTGAAGTTACCTGATGGATACTCCTTGAACATAGCTCATTGTGTAAATAAGGATGAGTGCAAGTTATATGGGATGAAAACTCATGATTGTCACATATTTAGGAAAAAGCTGCTCCCAGTTGCATTTCATGATCTACTTCCAAAATCAATTTGAGAAGCACTAATAGAGTTGAGCAATTTTTTTAGGGACTTATGCGCTACCGTGTTGCATGTAGAACATAAGCAACACCTTGAAAAAAGCTTTATTGAGATATTATGCAAACTTCAAAAGTTCTTTCCTCTCAGATTCTTTGATTCTATGGAGCATTTGCCAATTCACCTTGCATACGAAGCAAAAGTTGATGGCCTTGTACAATATCGATGCATGTATCCATTCGAGAGGTATTCTCCCATTTAACTTATTTCTTTTACACTATGAAACTTTTAATTATGTCTAATTATCAATTAAATTTTAACATGTAGGTTTTTGTATCACTTGAAGAAAAAAGTTGGAAATCAAGCTTGAGTAGAGGCTTCGATTGTTGAGACATATAAGATTGAAGAGGCTTCAACGTGTTGCTTCTCATATTTTGAGCCACATGTACCATCTAAATTAAATAAGGTCCCATGAAATGACGATGGAGGAATGGTAGATCTTTGTGGGAGTTCATCTATTTCTAGACATCCTGGATGACCACTTGGTTCTCGAATTGCAGTTAAGTATCTTGATGATGATGAGATGAAAGTTGCACATAGATATGTCTTAATGAATTATGACAAGATCAATCTATTTCTGCAGTGAGTTTTTTAACTCATATATTATCATCTTATATATTTGAATACACTTGTGCAAATTATGTGTGATAATCTCAAGTTTTGTAGGAAATTTTATGAAGAAAGAAAGAAGCAACTTCCAAGGATAACTAATATGGAACTTGATATATTGCATAATAGAGATTTTCCTCAATGGCTACATGGTCATGTAAGTAATGGGTATTTATAATTACTTAAATGTAATCCATTGAATGCTATGAGTTTTAACATACAATGCTTTTTTCTCAATAGGTTAGAGATAATCAGAATGAAGTTGATGATATTATGAAGAAGTTAGCTCATGGGCTAAGTTGACGAGTTTCTTGCTATAAGGGATATTTTGTAAATGGATTCAAGTTCCACACATTGGAATATAGATGTTCTAAAGCAACAACAAACTATGGTGTATGCGTCTTAGGGAGTACCTACAATGAATATGAAATGGACTACTATAGGTTGCTAGAAGAAATTATAGAGTTGAAAATTATGGATTAAGGGGTGGAATTGTACTGTTTAAGTGCCATTGGTATGATAATTTTGATAAGGGACTTAGAGTGCACACATCTAGTCTTGTGGAAATTAATCATACCCCCATTTATATTGGCTTCACAAGCTCAACAGGTATATTTTACAACTTTCCCAAGCTTGAAAGGGGAGAGGTGTATTGGTGGTTAGTATGCAAAGTAAAAGCTATCGGAAAATTTGATATTCCATTAGTTATAGGACAAGATGATAATATTCAACCAACACCCAAGGTTGCTTTTCAAGAAGTAGCATCTGCTTGGTAATATGTCTTTGTGGCAACTGATATGGATGAGGTTAACATTATTTTGGACAATATAGCAGAAAAAAATAGAACCAGATGAGTTAGAGGAGCTTCAACATACTATGGACTTCAATCAAGTTGTAGTAGAGGATGAAGAGCATAAGGAAGAAAAATTTGAAGATTTTGAATTAGAGGAAGATGAGCATGCAAAAGTGGACTATAAGTCTAATGATACTAATGATGACATGATATTGATGATTAAATAGTTACTATGTAGAAGCTTAAGAATTTTAATGATTTGTAATCTTAAAACTATGATTTGGACATGCTTTGTACTTCTATTTACTAAAATTGCATTCTATATAAATTAATTTCATGTAAAATTTCTTGCCTCATTATACGTAAATTTGTTTTATCACTAAGTTCTTATTGTAATAATAGTTCTCTCATTATAATTAATTTAATTGATGATTTTATTTCTTTAATACAGGATGGCTACTAGAGGGTGTGGGTGAGGATGAGGATGTGGTTGAGGATCATATTTGTAACTTCAGGATAAGAGTGAAGAGTTACTGAATGTTCATTCTTCATAAGCTAAGGAGACACTGAATTTAGAGGTTAATCCTATCGATGTGATGCATGGACAAAGTACTTCATCACTTAATTTCGCAAGGGGTTTAACCCTAATGTGTAGGTATTATATTTTTTGAAAATTATACGAGAGATGGTTTTATTGAAGGAAAAATTAGATTTTTACTTGAGTTTTTACTTGCTTGAGTTGTTTCTTATTACCTGCTTATTGTTATAGGTTGATGAGACAATGCCTTTAGGGTTAGAGAATGATACAGTTGCTAGAGTGCCAAGTGAAGATACTACTTCACAGAGTCGAAGAAGGGGTCCTAACCAAGGGGCACAGATTCCAAATCATCCTAACCAATGGACATAAGTGACTGTGATTGACAATAGGTAATTTGTTTTTGGTTAAGCCAAAGTTTAGTAATGTTTTGAAATGGAAAATAGTTTTGTACATTATGTTAATTTCTCATGCTTAAATAGCTTCCTAGAGAATCTATATATTTTGATATGAAAAGTATTGATTATGATCTAATTAAGAAACAGAAAATATCTGGCCACTTAATTAAAATATACTTGAATATTCTCTATCTTCAGCAGCATAATAATATACATTGTAGAACTATATTTGTACATGAACTTTGATTAGTAGTAGGGAATCAAAGTCTCAATCTGTCTAGCATCGTCTTCGTCTAATATTGTGTTGATTCTCTTGCTTGGGGAGAGATGATGCAAGTACAGAAATTGTGTTATTCTTTGCTTCTTGGCTATTGACACAAAGTATTATATAATATGGTCATAAGAAACTGAAGAAATATATTTATATGATATTGGTTCATTTTATATTTTTCAATTGTATGAAAAATCTAAATTTGCTAAAAAAATTAACCATCAAGTAATATCTAAATTTATTGTAGGGAATTCATGCATGAAAACATTAATATTTAAATTTATTGTAGCAATTAGATATATAATTTATAAGGTTCAAAGTAGTAATAGTAAGTATACAACAACAATTAATAATATAGATATGGATGTATACTTGCCTCATTGTTAACCTTCGGCTCCACGGCTGGTTTTGCAGGTCTGCACAACATAGATTTTTCCTCTTTTGTCATTATTAAAAGTATTCTTCATGATTATGAAAAATATTCATCAAATGTATGTTGCTTGAATTAACACAAATTAAGGTTTGGTTTTGTTTTGTCAACTAGATTTATTTAGAGTGATGTTATTTGGAATCTTACAAACAATATTAAGGGCAATTTTAGAGAGGCATGACCAAGATAGCAAAAAGTGCCGAAAGAAACAAAGGATTTAGTCTGGCAGAATTTCAAGGTAATATGAACTATTGAAATATATCAATTTGTTATCTTATTCGTTACATAGAACAATTATATTGTTATCATTATTTAGCATAATTGACTTTTGAAAATACTCTAGTGGAGGCATTGGTGGGATGACTTAATAGATTTGCAAATGAGAAAAGTGTGGAATGAAAATGCAAGTACAAGATTTAGAGAGATGATTTACAAAACAAAACAAAAGGCATTGGAAAGTGTATACTACCAATTAGGTAGAGAACCAGATACATTAGATATGATTAGCATGGGCCTTGATTGGATGAGTGGACATATATGAGATGAACTAGTTGAGAAGCACTGGGGTGCTAAAGATTACAATAAAAAATGTGAAACTGCTCAAAAAAATCATATGATAGAAAAAAATGGTTCTATTACAAAGCATATTGGTGGTTCTATTCCTCAAGGGGCAAATAAGCTAAGGATCGTACTAATCTTTACTTGAGAACATTTTAAATATCTTTTGTGCAATTCTTCTAAATATTGATTAATATTTTTTTTACACTTTTAGGAAAAAGAGCTTGGCCGGAAAATGGATGACCTTAAGGTATTTCAAGAACACATAGAAAAAATAAAGGAACTGGAGATTTTGTTGACCATAAATCAAAAGGAGTTAACGTGAGTATCTTTTATGCACTTTTTTTTTAACAATATTATTTGATACAATAAATAATTACTTGGATTCTTATTATACAATGCTTTTTATATGATATGTTCGCATAGGAGAAATATATGGCAAAAATAGGTTGTGGTGATTCTTCTACCCAACACTCATTTGATCACTCATCATGGTGTGAAGTGACTAGAGGTCCTTCAAAGGGATATTTATATGGATATGGGCATAACAAAGGTTCTAGTGGAAGTTCAATCACTTCACAGTTTGTAGCGTCCAATGCAAAACTTAATGAATTATCAAAAGCAATGGGTGACATGCTTGAAGAATTTTTAAGAAGAGAAGAAGAGAGTTAGAGAATGCTTGAACGTGCTATGGAGGAGGTCCGAAAGTGCAAAGAAAAGGCAAGGCTACAAGAGATGGTACATAAGTTGCTTCAAAAAGTGGGCTATACAAATCATCAACATGCTAGTGGATTCTGACCCTGAGAGCAATGGGGTTTTGGTAGGGATAACTAAGCATTTCATTTTTACTAATTAGATAGATAATCAAGTAATTTTGATAATTAGTGATTTGGTTAATTGCTTGGATTCTTAGATTAATGGGTTACTTGATGTTATTATGAATTATATTTGCTTTCTAATGTTTTCCGTGAATCATATTATTTATTAATTATTGGCTTAGAAGTTGAGATACCGTATAGTAGTTTAGAAAATTTATCATAAATAGGTTATCAATTTGGATTTACAAAAATAAACACAGTCAATAAACATATTAGAGATAGATTAGAGATGAAAAATAATAGTGAAACAAAGACAGAAACAAAGATGGAAATATATCTATAAAATTAAAGATGGAAACAAAGATGGAATTTTGACAAACAATAAACAAGGGCAAAGATAGATTTAGAGATGGAAAGTTTACAAAAACAGAGGTGGATTTGATAAAACAATATTAGACATTAGAGATAGGTTTAGAGGCAATTTCTATCCGTCTCTTATTTTAGAGACGGAAATCTAGTCTATCTTCCAAATTTGAGACGAGGCTTTCAACATCTGGATTAGAGACGGATTCATCGGTCTCAAAGTATATGAGAGACGAAGAATAGGGCTATAGAGATGGAATAATCAGTCTTTAAAGCCCTTATTCTTGTAGTGCAACTATTTTAGATATTAAATGCTCATTTATTAGACAACATGAAAGTTGTAATAAAATTTTTTGTACTTTATAATTGTGCTTTAATAAGATGCATGTGCATCGAGTGTGCACCGATCAATGGGTACTAAGCACACAAATTAAGCATCTTGAAATGACTAGAATGTGAGCTCTGTTATATGTGTGGAATATATCTACTAACAATGTATAATTATTTCAAAAGATGGAAAAAAAATTTTCTTTAATAGCATTGTTTGTAGTTAGTTCATGATTGTTTGAATAATTAAATAAAAATTAATTTTGTAAACTTTAATATTTTATCTCATTTGACATCATTCATAGAAATACGGCAAAAACAATATGATATTGAACTTTGACATATTAATATATGTCACTTTTATTTTAAATACGAGAAATAAAATCCATAGTTAAAAAATATTTATAATATTTTATATATTTTGAAATAATGTAAATGTTATTTGTAAAATATATATTCATATATATATATATATATATTTATACAATCGGCCATATTTAAATGATTTTAAATCATGAAAAATACAGTCAGGCTCTGATCTAATAAATAAGAAATTTTGAATAAAAAGAATTATGCGTCTTTTAATTAACAGGAAGTGTCACATAGCTGTTTCAAAAAATAAACCGGGTAAAATGTCATTTTACCACTTTCAAGAATACGCAGGTTGTAGAGTTGTCCGTCTTATATAAAAAAATCCCATGAGATGCAAACTTGCTTTGGGTTGAATTGGATGCATTAGTACTAGAAAATAGAAACAGTAATAAGTTAAATTATATTTATGTTGTTATAAAAAAAAAATTCTCTTTTATTTTTAAAATAATAGTTATGATAATAAATTTTAAATATATTCAATTTATCTTTTTATTTATTTTATATATTTAATAACATTTAAACATCCAAATAATCACTAATTACTCAAAATTTCTTTTTATCAAAAGATAAGTTTAATATTTTTATTGATTTTTTTAATTTTTTTCCTTTAATATGGCATGAACTATGAAATTTTTTATTTTATATGATTGTTATCTTTGTAATTATACTAGTTATTGATATATATTTTAGATGCAAAATTTAAAAATATGTATGAATCATATAATTAAAAAAATATTTTATACATGGAATTGCATGCAAACTGCTAGTTTTCTTAAATAAAAGTTAGTTAAACAATTTGGAAATTATGAATTTATAAAAAATGCATAATTTAAAATTTTAAGCCATTTAAAGACAAAAGGGAATGTTTGGTTATGTTTTAAACATATTTATTTTCCTTTCAAAATGTCAAAATAAATTTTTAGTTTATATATATATATTATATTTTATTATTATTCATATAATAAAAAATATTATTCAATATCATTATCACCATAAACATCCAGCAAAAAATATTAATGTGATCAGTGCAATAAAAAATATTCCCTTCAAAAATATAGTCAACATATAAAACTCAAAATAATTTTAACATATTTCCGAAAATATAAACAAAATCCATTGCAGTCTTAAATCCCACTTTCAGATTTCTCAAAGAAATCATGATTAAAATCTTTTATTTTATTTCCTATTTCATTTTGTATTTATTTATATGAATATATAATATGTATATTAAATATTTTTTTATAAAAATAATTGATTGAGAATTAAATACTATTAACTTTAATACAATAATTGTATTAGTAGATGAAATAGAGAATAGAATAAAAGATCCAAAATAGAGATTCAAAAGCAAAAGATGGGCAAAAAAGGAGACGTTTGGGACGACTCTGTGCTCATCAACGACTTGGGCAGCACCATTTCTAGATGCATGGCCGTAATCCTCATTCACATATGTTTATACATTTGAACACATAAATTCGAATTTTGTATCGCTATTCTTAAGTTTAATCGAGTTGTTCAGCAGATGATGCAAGGAAGAGTGAGTTAACTGAGGGAGAAATGGCCGAGAGTAATAATTTACAAGCTGCTGAAGCTGATAGTGAAAGCAAGCGGTTTGCTGAAATCTGAGTAAATTCCTGAATCCTCAGAAGTTACGAGTGATGGAATTGGTTGTTATCTGTGTGCTTTTATATCTACATATGTACTAGTTTGATTGTAGAAGAGTTACTAGTGGAATTAATCAGTGCAAGGACACTTAGGTGCAATTTTAGTAGATCAGCAGAATTGAAGCAGAATAATCAGTTTTTGTAAGATTATGATTTATTCTGAAAAATTTAGAATTTGAAAATGTTGAACTTTAATTCCAACATAGAATTAGCGGAACTCAGATTCAACTGGAAAATGAATACGATGCATATTATAGTATGACAATTTGAATCTCAGATGTCATGTGAACAGAGGGCAAAAAAGTACCAATGCCTGTGGACCGTGGAGTATGATTTTGTAATTCAACCAAAGAATATACTGATGAGTGAAGCCTGAGTAACTGTACGATATTCTACCCCAATTCTCATTTTGCCAACATATTGGATGGCTGCAAACATCAGCTTATGCAAATCATTCATTTTGATTTCTATGCTTGGAAAGTCAAAAGGAAAGTGTGGATTATCAGAAAAGTTTCCCACGATTGTTACTCGGATGCTGTGGAGATTACCATGCTAGACGGTTCTGTTGATTAACTGTTTCTTTAGTCCCCGAAGATGTAACCTTACCAGCGTGTCATTTTCGCTTTCTTTAATAAACTTCAGTTAATTTCAGTAAACAATAGGAAATATGCAGCAGTTGGAAAATCTTTTAGTGCAATTGGGAATGCTATTCTGATCAGAAAAGATGTGCCCTCGTGCACCTGAAAGATGGCTAAATTCAGGACTAGCATAAGCATAATAATTTACTAAATTAACAATTTTTAATGTAATTGTTAAGCTATTGTAATTTGCTACACACACACACATGTGCTAACTTTTGTCTAATTGTGTTAATGAAGAAATGTTGACACATTTATGCTGCTGTGAAGACTAGAGAAAAATTGGAGCGACTGCTAACCTTTTACAAATCAAGTTAAAAACTCTTTTGGAGTTTTGCTTTTTCAGCAAAGCAAGTAGATTCTTCTGATATAGGCAAGCTGGTAATATTGCAGCCACCACTGAAAATCCTGCTGTGATATCATTTGCAAAACATATGATCTCGTCTGATGTAAAAATTCAAAAAGAGGCAGCATGCAATTCAAATGGTCAAGAAGAGATAGCCAATTGTTTAACAAAAAATTTAAGATTGGGGATATATCTGAGGCAAAAGATTCTGCCCCAATTTAAGAAATACAGCTATTGGAGTTATCAAAATCCCGTTTCTAGAGTGTCAAGCATCAGTTCCTCAGCCTTATAGCACTGTTACCTGTTTTTGTTCATATCGCTGTTATGACGTTGTTCCCAGTTGATACTTGTATCAATAAGGGCTGTAATGCCATTTCAAGAGGTTCTCAGAAAGGGAATCCCAAGTCTCAGTAAGATTCTGATTTTGTTAAAACGGCAACTAATGCTGCAAAAAGAGCAGCGTCTTCATTAACACAGGAAGCTTCCTGTAATGCTGACGTACTTGCAAATGAAGGTGCAATGACTATCCAGGTTTTCATTTGCAGATTATTCTCATTTTTTTCTTGTAAGCTGCAGGCATGTTTTCACATTTTCTACAAAGAGTATAAGAGAAGTTCATTTGATGTCCCTATTTGGTCTTTGAGGTCAGCGCAATGACCAAGTTTGATATGTGCAAGTGTTGGGTAGATTAGATGGACGTAGAATAAATTAAAAATGGCCAAGTTCCCCAGTCTTTTGTTCAAGCTACTCTTGATAAACTCCATCTTGAGGATATTACATATTCTGTGAAAGAAATTACCGGTAAAGATATCAATATAGTGTATGGAATTGGACACATCCTAATGTCTCATTGTCTGACAGCACTTGGAATAATGAAGCTTACCTCCATGATGGTTAGTGGTGATTGGTGGGCAGATTATCCTTTCAAAATGTTACTAAAAATATGACCTATGAATGGAGAAAAAAAAGACATCTTTTTAGCTAATAAACATGTTTTTTAAGATAAATTAACTCAAATTAATAAAAAAGCTGTAAAAGTAATTATAAATGACTGATAAAGAAAGAAAGGGGCTGTTGCTATTTCTTATAGTTGAGTACTTCACCCAACCAAAAGCAAATCGCTTGTTCTGTTACATCTGTTTTCTCTTAATGTTCTTTCGGATTCTGTTAATCAATGGATATACCACCTGCAAGTTTTTTCATCACTATATATTCTGACTGGCTTTGTTTTATGGAAAAAATGCTATTTCTACTGCAGTGTCCGAAGTCCTCTTCACCCTTGTGTAATAAACTCAGGAGAAGTAGGTTATTAGGAGTTTGTCACGGAAAGTTGCTAATGATATAAAGTTTGTGTATACATCAAACGTGAGAGTCCCATCAGAAACTTGAGAAATGAATTATACTACACATTAGGGAGATATGAAGTAATTGATAATCAAATATAACTCAAGCAGGAAATTCCAGATGAAGATTTTGTTCTAGTTATATCTGTACTCTTTATTGTATCTCCGTAATATTTCTCATTTGTTCCTTTTTGAGACTTTAGTATTATGTAGCGAAAATTTGTAATTCTTGTATCTATGTGAATGTCATACAGTCAATTGTTCTAGTTGCTAGGCATGATTTGTAAGCATCACGGTGAGTCAATAGTCTGCTTGAAGTTGAAAGTAGAATGCTTAGTTTATGTTTATAATGTACTGCCTTGTCATGGAGGAAGATTTCCATCTTATCATTAATACTATATGCACTGCTTTCTTGACTAAGTCACATGTTTTAGTGAGAATGCATTCAGTTTCTTCTGGATAAAACTTTGCTCCATCTGATCCAACAGGTTTCCTATAACTAATACTGGCATATTCTCTTAGATTGAATTTTCTCAAAATCGGAACTCTTCATCTGAATTATTGGAGTTCTTTTCAAAACACCTGCCCTTTTTTTGATGATGAAGAGAGAGAATGAATCATGAAGTCTACTAGTTATGAATATGCTATTTATAAACTCTGCAGCTTTAATTAGTCTATCAGATTTGTCCTAGAATTTCCATGTTTTTGTTGAAAACCACAAGTATGCTCTGGTATAAGGAAACTATGCTTATTAAATATGCTCTGAAATTTTCTTGCCTAGTTGAATATCGCAAAAAATAATAGATATCAATGTTTTGGTTTCATTAGGTAATGTTAGTAATATTGAATCAGAAATTCAGTTTATATTAGTGTAATATGAGCTTAAATAGTACTGATGACAGCTTGTTTTCTTTGGTGAATTTCTGGGAAGGACATAGTTTGGGAGGAAAATAGGTCGCTTTACAAAAAGCACTAAGCCTGTTACAGATCTTCCTTCTTTGCTGGACAAAGAATTGTTTAAGCTGAAGTAGTAAATCTTGTGAGGTCGGATATCCTTGTATTTTTATATATAGAACACCAAAGTAATCTGTGTTCATCTATGATTATTACCGTAATCTATTCAAATAATAGGGTTTCTTACTGCAACAAGTGCTTCGAATGATAAGAAGCCAAATGAAAGGACTAACCCAGCTTGCGTTATCACGGATTGAACAGGAGGTACTTAAATAGCATATACTGTAGGTATCTCACTTCAAATGATGGAATTAATTAAGACTGAATTTATGGTAACTTCAAGTTGTATTGGTGGTTGATCTTTGGTATGTCCAACAGATTTTCCCTTGTTGCATTTATTCTAACAATTGCAGTCCTCTGACATTCTTGGCTGCTTCATTTGATGGAACTTTTTTATGTTTACGAAAAGCTCACAGTGCAGTCTTCTTTTGCATTGTAATCAAGGTGTCATTCAGAACAGTCTTTGTAAAAGAGAAAACATGGGCAAGGCCTTTGAGGTGAAATGGTCTCAATGCAAGACTCTTCAACAGCAGACAGCAGCCACATTAATGCATCTACACGATGAAGAGCTAGGCTTGGTATTTTATTTTGGCAAAATCCAGGGGAAAAAAACCAAAAAACGAAAAACAAAATCATGTTCTTGGAGCATCTGCAACAGCATGTCGACTGTGGTATGATATCGCCGAAGATATGCCATTTTACTTTATTCTTATTTTTATTTTTGGCATGATAGCATAAAGCTCAGAGATTTTTTTGGTTCATGAAATGCATAGGTGACACCGTTGGGCCCCTCTTTGCATGCGCCGAGATAGCAATGGCACGGTGCACCTACCTTCTGCGCCCATATTTCTCCAGCTTGTGGAATGTTTAATGGTCTAGGTTAATAACTCGGCCCACACCTGTACTATTATATATAGGAACGAAGTTTTCTATTAAAACTAAGTTAATTTTGATTCAATTTTCACTTTTTTCAATTTTGACTTATTTAATAAAATAAAACATTTATTGCTAATTACTCACTGTTCTTCAGAAGAATACAAAATTTATTTAGATAAGTAATTAACAACTTAATTAGTTAAATTTTAAATATAGTTTATTCTTTCATTGGAGATTAAACATTTATCAAATGCTACACAAACTATTAACAATGACAAGTTTTTAAGAACATTACATTCTCATTTAATACTCTTCTCAGTGGAATTCAAATAATTTAAAAATAAGAATTACGTAACACATATATGAAATTGCTCAGTGCGTTTCCGTTATGCTTCCTATAAAATCGTTCACAAACACAAGTCATGAAGAAGCTGCTTTTCATTTTTAAAGCTCTCCATACGCCAATGCTTCTTATTATTGAAAGTGAGAACTTCTGAAATTTTAAAAAACTAGTACTTAGAGTAAGTGATTAAATCATTAAATCAATATCCATGCACGCGCATGTGTCTCATAAAGATGAGTGATAATTTACAATTATTGGTAAGAAGTTATTACACATTTATACGTAAAAGAGTTGCGCTAATTGTATACCTACAAGCATCGCATTTAGCGAACGTATCAAAATAAAATTATAGTTTAAAAGCACTTCCATTGCAAAGAATCAACCGCATTTCAGCTCTTATTATGTATTTGAACAGCTTAAATAATTAGTTATGACAGAATGTTAGAAGTGCATTAATTAAGTGCGGCAGGAATGTATGTATGAGTGTGTGTATATATATCAACTAAACCTTTGAATTTTTCTTTTGCCACTTTGATTATTTTTTTTTTCTTTTGCTTTCTTTCTTTTTCTTTTTCTTTTTTTTCTTTGTGTTGCATCAAACAAAAAGAAATCTCATTTATTTTTAATACGTCATGTAGAAACAAATCAAAGAAGTTAGGAGTAATAATGATAACTATAAAGGCGTTACTTACCATGTCAGTTGGAATCGCAAATTGAAATTTTTATATGGAGGAGTGACAAAAACAAATTAATAAGATATTTATATAAGGGTAGCTAATTTAAAAGTATTAAAATCTATTTACATTTGTGAATCAATCCCATCCATCAATTTTGTAGTTTTAACTTCCCATCTCAATTTTGTTTTTTGAGTTAGATATCCAATCACTTAGATTGAACAAAATGCCCACATATATCTTATTTTCTCTCTTTTTTTGATTTAGCTCAGCATTCTCTCTCTCTCCTGCGACTTTATCCCGCAAGCACGTTTAGATAGTTTCTTTTTTTTTCTTTCTTATTTTCTGCATTGATAACTTAATTTCAATAGAAAGAATCCTAGGCAACTAGTAACTTAGTATTATTGTGAATCCGAGTTTCAGTGGGAAGAAGTCCAGACAAACTCATTTTTCTCCAATTTGTGGTGAGTACGATTTTCTGCAAATTGCAAAGTAACAAAATCTTCTCGGTGAAGAGTAGGGAGAAGGAGGTAAGTTTTCTTCAATTTAAGCTTAATAAAAATATTTTCAAGTGGCTAAGATGCTCAAACTCACTATTAGAAAATTGTGTTCACAGTGGAGAATTCTATATCTTGTCAATTTATATTGTACTATATGATTTGTAATGTATGGATATATTATAATATTCTTTAGCGTAGAAGGGATGGTGAATGACTATTGTTTTTAGCTATTGACCATATTTGTATTTTGAGCTATTGTCTAGATTCATTAATATTTTCTTTTTTTTTTCTTTTTCCAAAAAGATAATAGCTAATTTCAGCAAAGTAAGACTTTTTTTTTGTAGATACATGCTCAACTTCAAAGTTTGAATACCTTAATTATCTTCAGCATCTTGTAATACATAATAATAAATTTATACTTATCAGTCGTATGACATAATTTGCTTCAAATTATTGGTGAAACAACATACACGACCATCTAAAAATAATAAAATGGGATACTCACATGCTTGAACAGTGGAAAACACAACTGCTGGTATAAAACACTATTGTATCCCATAACAAGTTTAACCATCATTGTAAAGAAAAATAAATTTTTATGGGTATACCAACATAACAAGTTTTAAAATACTTAAATTGAATGATATTTAAAGTGTATAAAACATTGCATAATAGAAATGTAATAACTCATTTTAGTAAAACAATGCTTCATTTTTGTATGTAAATACTTGACTTCAGAAGATAAATGGCTCATTTTCAACATCTAGTACTACATTGGACTGATTCTATACTTATTAGTCTTATGGACTAATTTACCTCAATTTATTTGTGAAACATCATAAAAGACCATCCAAAAATAATAAAATCATGTATTCTTCAATTAATGATTGGGATAAAGCATGTGTTCATATGGTTAAAGACACAATTATTAGTGTAAAGCACCAATATTGATGGTGAAATATTTTGTTTGGATGTCAATATTGTAGGAAAAATGAAGTTTCATAAATATACCAATATAAGGAGGTCTAAAGTATTTAAATTGGATGATGTTTAAAATGTATAAAATTGATGTTACAAATCAAAAGAGAGTACCTCATTGAAGCAAAATAAATACTTCAATTATTTAACATTATACTTGATTACTTAAAAAATGTACTTTATCTTAAAAATATAGTACCACAACAGAGTGTTTTAATACTGCAACATAGTACCACTTGTATATGTTATCCTTTCAAACTAGTGTACGACATCATTATAGGTGGTAATTGTATCATTTTGATATCAATGTTATAGCACAAATAATGCCTCATGACTATACTTGTCCTTGGAATACAAATCATTTCATGATGGTCAAAACAATGACTTATATAGTTAACATTTAACATAATTTCAAATATATTTAAAACTAAACTATATTTTAAGAAAGTAATACCTTAATTTTTAAATTCAATACTTCATTATAGAAAGATAATACGTTTCTCTAATATCTAGTACTTGAATATGGTTATATTATATTGCATTTTCGTAATACAGGACACTTTTAGAGTGTTTTCATACTCTCTTTTCCATTAGCCAAATTTACCTCAATTCAATGAGTTAAACAACACTAAGAATATCTAATACAATAAAATCATGCATTTTTTCTTCAAGTAATTTTCATGATAACACATGTTCAATTAGTCAAGAAAACAATTACCCACATCCAACCATTTATATTTCATACTAATACAAATTATCAATGTATGTGGTCAAGTGTTTTTTTGACATTACCATCAAAATGTATATAATGTCTCATGACTATATCAGTTCCATGACTATGATATCTTGGTTTGGTAGTTAAACAATAACTTAAATTATTAAATTCAAGATATTTTCTAATATATTAAGTATGATATTGTATATACTAAAAATAATACTATTTTTTTTTCATTTCTAGTACTTGATTTTGGATATATTATATTGAATTTCCATAATATAGTACATCTTTGGAGCATTTTTGTACTTGCTTTTTCTTTGCTGAATTTACCTCAATTTGGTGGGTGGAACAACATCTAAGTCCTTCTAATAAAATAAAGTCATGTTTTCTTCAAGTAACGGTTGTGATAGCAAATGTTGAAATGGTAAACAAGACAAATACCCATATGTAACCACTTATATTATCATCTGTACTAGTAAAAAGCATCAATATTTGAGATAAATGTGTCATTTGGATATCACCATCGAAATTCAAATAATGTTTCATGACTATATTAGTTTTGGAACTAAAACGTCATGGTTTAGTGTTCAAATAATAACTTAATAATTAAGTTCAACATAATTTCTAATGTATTAAGACTATTGTTGTATATACTAAAAACAATACTATTTTTTTAACTCTGGTACTGGATTCTTATTATATTATATTGGATTTCCATAATCTAATAAGTCTTTGGAGTGTTTTTATACTCTATTTTTCATTAGCCAAATTTACCTCAATTTGATGGGTTGAACAACATATATGATCATATAATACAATAAATTCATATTTTCTTTAAGTAATGATCATGATAACACATGTTCAAATGGTTGAGATGATAACAACCTATATCTAACCACTTATATGTTCATTTATACTAGTACAAAGCATCAATGTATGTTGTAAATATATTCTTTCGACATCACTACTGAAATGCAAAAAATGTCTCTTGACTATATTAGTTTTAGAACTAAGATACATGGGTTGGTAGTCAAATATTGACTTGAATAATTGAATTTAATATAATTTCTAATACATTAAAATGATATCATGTACAATGTAAATAATACAATTGTTTTCAATTCCTATACTTGATTCTGGACAATTCACACATTATTTGGGTAGTTTAGTACTTGTTTTGAGTATTTTTATACTAACTTGTACTTTGATCGAATTTACATCAATTTGATGGTTTAAACAACATATAAGACCATTTAACACAATAAAATAGTATTTTCTTCAAATAACAGTTGTGATAGCATGTGTTCAAGTTGTTGGGAAGACAAACTACCCACACTAACCACTTATGTCCTTATTCATACTAAAACTGATACCATTAATCAAAAATATAATATTTCATATCGATCATGTATATTAAAATGCCATAATAAATACTACAGTCTCCATATCTAGTATTGAATTCTATTATCTGTGAAAACCTTTGGCCCTAAATATTTTTGCCTTCTTATGGAAAACAAGCTTGGTTTGGCCACTGTAACCCAACTACTTGCAATCATAACAATGCTTTCGCTGAGCAGCTAAGCCATCTTTATCGTACTTGCATTAGGAAGTGATCCTCATATTATATCAAAATGCTACAAATCACTCTCACATTATATCAAAGTGAAGTAAGTGTTGCTCATGGTTTAGAATTGTAGTAGTTATATGCACCTAGTATCCTAGTCCAACCCAAATAATGATACTGTAAAAGAATTCAAGGTATCAATTTAGAGATCATCAAATTAATGTAAAAAAAAATTTAAGTAAAAAATTATCATTATAACAAATTATCTTGAGATAAAAAGGAATAGATAATTTTTTGTTGCCTGTTAGGTATGCCATTGCACCCTCTATAATCTATTCCCCCTCAAAATTCACTGAGAGCCTTTCCAACATATTTAGTACCAGCATCACCATAGAAAACAATAATACCCTTTTCCTACGAGATATATACTTTACGCTAAAAACAATAGCATGTAGTGCTCTATATCAATAAAATCAGTATTCAAAAAAGTTGTACAATATTACTAGTATAATATGTGGTATTTATACAAAGAGATGAAGTAGTAAATATTAGACTTTAGAGTATTTAAACTCACCTGCAGTGTCAATGATTTAATTTTCAATATCCTCACTTGTGCAACATTAATTCTACAAAAAATTCAAAATTTAGTACTGCACATGGGTATAAACATACTGAATTTTAACAATTTAGTACTTAATTTATGTGCAGGTAATACTATGCTCTTGGAATTATCAATCTTTAACATAAAACTATCAAAGTATGGGTTACAAGATTCAAATATCCCTTGATATACACAACACTAAAAAAATTTCTAAAATTTACTTAAAGAAACAACTAATGTGCATTATAATTTATATAAAGTATATACATACTAACATTAAACATGTACTAATTGAAATAAGTATTGGAACAATAAATAAAAGGATCAATATCGCTTTTTCAAATATGAATACAATTAGATTAGAATTTTTTAAATCTAAATATTGGTGAATTGAGTATTTACTGACAAAATCGAGCACAATAAACAAAACCAAGGATATATAAAACTAAAACAAGAATAAAACATAAAAATATGATGGAGATTCATAATTAAAATAGAAAATAGCAATAATCTAATTCAAAAAATTACCTCTCCACCTTTACAAATGGAGGCAAAAATGAATAATAGAAATGTGGCTTGGACGCAAAAGTGGAGAGTAGCAAAATCGAAAGCAATGTTGAGAGAAGTAGAAAACTTGAGGAAAGTGAGCAAATGGTGAGACAGATTGAGAGATGGAGGGAAATCAATTGGAAAAGAACATGAAATAGGTGTGCTAACTGAAGAGAAAATGTGCTTATGATAGTGTATTTAAGTGCTTTTTGTAATTTTTGTTTTAACTTAGGTCTAGTTAGTCTTTTTGACTAAATATGTGGAATGAATCTAAAAGTAAAACCTGGAGTGGGAATATATACCAAAAAGAAACAAGTGGGGAGTGATCTCAAGAATGAAAGTAGCATTAACTACTTATCTCCATTTAACCATTTATATAACTACTACTTTGGTAAACAAATCTATAAGGTGTCAAAATAACACAAGTAGTCTACATAATTAATTTTGAGGTATTAGCTAGAGTGCACAATCTTTTTACAAAAGCTTTTACACTTACGATTATTATAAGTCAGTTACTACTTTTTATTTTGTAGATACAACAAAAAGTTTCGTGGTTATAAATTTAAGCAATATTGACAAATAACAAAAAATGAACATAAGCTCTTGTAATGGCTCCATTTCAAAGGACCAACCTTCTATTTTTTTTGTCCTTTCAAATGTATCGATGTTTCCATGGATTTTCTAAATTTTATATATTCACTTTCCTATTTATTTTTTTTATATGTTTTGGTGACTATATTCTTCTACATGATTGCTTTTATTTGAAATATACAACGATATTAACAAAATATGCTCTAATGTAAAAGAAAACAAGTTGATATATATATCACAATGAAATTAATTTGGTAAAAGCAAATACATTATTTATTGAACAAGTTATTTGTCATCATATTGCCTAATAAATGATACTAATGGAAAAATTCCATGGGTCTGATTGGATTTATTTATACAAGACCCAGCATCCTACTTTGAATAATAATAGACTAAAGTTTGTACAGATCAAAGGTCAAAAAAGTACCATGTGGTGGGAATACTCCAAGCATAAGAAAACACCTCTAGCCCATGTAGCCTAGTGAACAATATGAAGAGTTTTGATTCTAGTAGGCTTCCAGAGTAGGAGACTTTACTAAATAAAAGATAAAAATGGAAGGAGGTTGATCTCTATTGAAACTCAACTTTTGAAATATATAAAGTGGAAAGAGATAAAATATGTAAAGGTTGCTTTGAAAATTAAAAACTCAAATTGAGCGCTTGAGGCATGCCAATATGTGTGTGCGTACACAACAATAAATAAAAGTTATAAATTTATAAATTGGGTTGGGTGCCCTTGAATCTAATATTCTTAGCATGTTAAGTAAAGTACAACAAACCCATCCCTCTATGCTTCTTCACCTAACTAGCCATAGAATTTTAAAAGTAAATCAAATGCAAGTTAGGTGCCGTCAATCTTTCGAGTTAACTTCTAAAATATGTAATGAAACTAGTGTTAGTCTTTTGTAGAAAATACTTAGCTGAATAAAAGGAGGGTAAATTAAAACATAATTAATACAGGTTGAGATGCAAAATCTGCCAAAAAAACAAGTAAAGAAGAATCACTTGAAAACAATAGCAAGTCGCTACTTGATTAATTGTATTGCTAAATGTGTGTGCGCATCTCTCTCTCTCTCTCTCTCTCTCTCTCTCTCTCGCTCTTACAAAAGAGTACAATTTTTTAAATACAATAAAATTGTAACATGTTGAATTCTACTAGGTTTCTTCTTGTTCTAGATTAATGCTTACCATCAAGATATTGCAAAATCTTGTATAAGTTTTTTTAGTTGTTCTTCTAAACAAAGTTGGTACAACATAGTCTACTAGTACATTCACACTTGCATGGAGTTTTTTATTTGTCCATGAACATTCTGAAGAGATTGACACAAATATTTACAACTCGTAGGTATTGAACATTTTTCTTATTACAGGCCTTCAAGAATTAAGGTGGATCAACCCTCTAGTTGCTTATGAATTTGGGTTGAGATAAATATTAGGCTATTGGGCCTTTCTTCCTTTAAGCATAAACAATAATAATTTTTTTCATAAATAATTTTCCATAAGCTTGATCAAATGTTCAATTCAATTAGATTTAACATATGAGTATGAAATCAGAGCAAAAATAATTGCAAGTACACCCCCCCTTTTCAAAAAATGGTTGCAGTCCTAATGGGATATTGCTTTTAAAAATGCTCTTTCATATTCCTAGTTGTTTATATTGATATAGTGTTTCAGTCGATGTTTCAATCAAGGTGCATCCTATGGTACTTCATTGCTCCATTTATCCCAGTTATCCTCTTCCATTTCTTCACTAACTTACAATTTTTCACTTTTTTCTACCAATAAAAGACTTTCTTTTTCGTGAACTCATGTAAATACCCAAAAAACAAAAGGAAAAGGGAGCTCTAAATCTTCAATTTCAAAATGCTAGTGTGCAAGAGAAATGCCATCGTTTCTCTCAACTTACCTTTTAACATCGATTATTTGGTCAAACAAAGAACCTATGAGAATCTTATATTGGCGATACAAGATGAACAATTGTTATGTCACTTGTGGCACAAGTTTGTGACAAACTTTAGAAACTATGCATGGTCTCCTACTTTCCAAATCAAGGCAAATGGGTCCATTAGATTTCTCATGTGGAACAACATATTCTAATGTTTAGCATAGGATAGGTATTCTTAAATCCATCAAAGTGAGTCATTCTTCTTATAAGCTAAACTTAGGCCTCGTATAAGTGAGCAACACTACCGATAATTACTCCTATTTTACCATAAGTTTGATGACCCCAACATTGATGGTGCTCAAGCTATAATAGGTTCTCTTCGATTGACCTATAATTTTATTCAAGAATGGTTATATTGAAGAAAAGAAGGAATTTTAGCCATATGTCCTTGGCAAGTAAGTTTATTACTTGTTATAAGCCAATTATTAGCCATTTTGCAGAGAGGATTGGTGCCGTACACTTAGATGGGCATATATGTTTTCAATCATTCTGGCTTTCAAGATATATGTTTTACATTAATACTTTTTCCAAAGCTATTGAAGGTTTCCAAATTGTGCTTGCTTTAGTGTCCGTAAACAAATAGGTCACCGCAAGCGTGATTATGCAAGCCTTTTTGTATAAAAGAGTAAGAAAGCTAGTAAAGGGAAGACGTAAGTCTTTTACTGGTTATGAACTAATTATTGGCTATTTTGCTTAGAGGACAAGTGTCGTAAACTTAGATAAGCATGCTTGTCTTTTATTTTCCTAGTTGTCTAGGCATATTGGTTGCATTTACTTTTTCGCAAACTATTGAATTTTTTCAATTTGTGCTTGCTTTAGCTTTGGATGAATGGACTGTCTCGAGGATGATTGTGTTAGCCTTTTTGTGTAAAGAAACGAGAAATTTAGTAAAGGGAAAGGCAATTTTATTATTGGTTATGAGCCAATTATTAGCTGTTTTGCTTAGCAGACTCGTGCTGTAGACTTAGATGAGCATATCTGCTTTTTATCTTTCTGGTTGTCTAAATATTTTTGTTGCATTAATACTTCTTCACAAACTTTTGAATTTCTTCAAGCTATGCTTACTTTGATCTTGGACACATGGGTTGCCCTAGGCACAATTATGTTAGCAATTTTATGTAAAGAAATGAGGAAATCAGTAAAGAAAAGATGTATTTGTTAGCATGGTACCATTTGGTTGTTAATAGATGTGGCCTCCAGCCACGTTTTCACTATTTATGCTTTAATAAGACTATTAGGAATGGAAGAGGATCACTTTCAAGTTTTTTGTGAGAATAGAAAGGTTAGCCATGGTGAAAATGCACCAAGCTTTCCTGCAATTTTACTAAATCCAAAAGGGCAGTATACCTAGTCTTTTAAGCGTCTATTATCACAATATTTTTAAGGAAGGGGTGGTAGGTTTGAGGAAGATAGGATGAGGTGGAGCTTATTTCTAACTATGGGGGATCTTTATCATGGGTTTAGATTTACAAATTTGGTGACTAACATAGTCATCCACACTACTCCCATCTTGTAGTTAGGCAATTTAGCTTACTCTGATGCTCATTTGCCCATGCAATGACTAAAAACAACAATCCTATTAATTTGATGCATTTGAAAGAGGGTTAACTAGACATCTTTCATGGACTCGATGAAAAGTATAAGTTGTTTTTATTACATTCCATATATAGAAATTTATCCTAACTATTGATTTTAATGTGCAATTTTTAGAATGGTAGAAGTCCTATTTGATAACAACTCGAGGTGAGCCAGTGATCCAGGTATTGGATCACTCTAGTTTCTGAAAAATATCTATAGAGATTGTGACAAATGTGGCATTTTTTGAAGAGCTTCAATGTCCACCCTGCATGAATTAATGAAGAAATGTATTAATCACTTCTAATCTATTTTAAAAGGTTATCTACGATCCTATCAATAAGTCCTGCACTGTTGAGGCAACCTAAAAATATTTTTTTTCTAGACAGAAAAAAAACTTCAATGAGCCTTGGATAGCCATCACAAAGAAAGAAAAATAAGCAGTTCTGAAGCGGTTCCACATTGGACCTTATTTTGTAAATACATAGACGCTAATTCCCTACCCTTACCTAATTGTCATTGTATACAAGTTCACACTCTACATAAGCAATATGCATCCATTGATCCATCTAGTGGTTCTTTTGCCTCAAAGCTTAGGGAGAAATGCGACTTGACTTATCGATAATGCCACCTTAAGTAGGTGGTATTAGTTGCTATTATTTTCAAAGGTGTTATATTTGTTTATGCTTTGCTTCTTTTATTTGCTATTATATTGTAAGGTCAAAGAAAAAATGATAAAGTATCCATTTTGATGGTCACAAAATGGTTCTTATTCCAAAAATGAGTTTTTCAAAAAATAAAAAACTGATTGTGCATACCCATAACTCTCTCTACCAAAGTTGCAAAGCTATTAAAGTTTTAGATTTAGATATTGAGGGGATGGAATAGATGGCAAGCCTAGCTTTGTTAATTTTCTATCATCCTATTATGCTTTAATTGTTGGTTGCTTGAAGAACTTTTCGTCTTTACAGTTGAAGAAATAAAAGTCCTTAGTTGATGAGCCCATCATTCTTGTGAAGAAAAGCAAAGCATAATGCAAGTCAAACTTACCTACTACTTCTAAAAGTCCCTAAGGAAAAGCAACGCATTATTGGAATGGTCATTTACATAAACATCAGGGAGTCCTTGTATACCTGCTTTGATAGAGAGATAGAGCAAGTATCCATATGCTTCACAATGGAGTCTCTATCTCCTAGACTAACTATTCCTATGCTTTTCCACAGTCTTACAAAGAAAAAAAAGTTAAAGATGAATACTAAGGTATTAAGTGCCTTGCATTGTGAAAGTGGTATTTATTTTGGCTCTATTTGTATATTTTGTGTTCTATAATAATTTTATTTCTAAATTACTTAATATGGTGAAAGGGTGCCAAATCATTGGTATCTTTCAAACTTCACTTCTGGTGAAATGCATGTGCAACTTATAATTCTATCTCTTGCCTTCTAAGCTAGTTCAACTAGTGGTACTTTTTTGGGTTCTTGTGCTGTTGTAGTCATCAGCCTTGACGGTTGTGAAAACACTTATTAGTACACTAAAGAGCTTTTTGTTGAATCTTGATGAGCATCATGGAGAAAAGACTACTAGTAAATTAGGCCTTTTCTTCAAATACTTTGATGAGCATTTAGCTGATATTCAAAATGCGTTTGAGGGATTTGAGTAGACATCTGTTGAGGTATTGATGGAGAACTACCAAGACTCACTTGATGTGACTATACATTGCTTATTGTAGAATAGTGGATGAATAGGTTGTCCTCAAAGTAGAGGAGGTAAGTTTTCTTGATGATTTAGAAAAGTTTAATTCATAAGCTCGTGAAGGACTAGTAGTCCAAGAAAAGAAGGCTTCAATTACCATATTTGAGCATTTTAAAAAGTTGTTGTGCTTCAAAGTTATAGACACACAGTGCCAACAAGATTAAAGCCCAACGATATGTGGAAGATAATGTTGTTGCTTAATTCATTTTAAAGTTCCAACAAGATCTTTAGCTAGATCTAAACAATATATTTCTAGAAAATAACTACTAAATAAAAATTCTTGAGGTTTGTGTGCCTTTGAAAAAATAGGTGGATAAGCCTCTTTCACATTAATGTTATTACTTCACTTCTCTAGAACAGTTTCATTTTTTATTTCATAGATTCTATTTTGTTTCCTTTCAAAAAGTTACTTGGCTAGTGGCCAAAAGTAAAAATGAGTATTTTGTATTTCCTTAATAAACTTGCTTATGTGGAGGCCAAAGCTAGGAAAATGCTTTTCTCATTAAATTCTATAAAAGCACTCCATTTGAATGAAGAATGAATTGAAAAAAAAATAAAAAAAAACAACAAGAATTAAAGGAGTTTATATAACTAGAGGAAAGAAGCTAGAAACTTGAGATTAGTACTAGTCTAAGTATGGAGTGTTCTCTTCAAGGCCCTATTTAAAGGTCTTTGCACAAACGATTTCTCCTATTTATTGAAAAGGATGCTCACATTGTTAGAAAAAAATTTTACAATTATTTTTTATTAACAAGGTACCTTAATAGGTGTCACCCCTGATCTCTCCAATATATATAAATTTTCTAGCCACATGCACAATGCGTAGTTCCTCCCACTAGCCACTCCATTTTGTAGAAAATCTCCCTTGTCGAGAGAAAAGATGACTTTCTCTTCTAAATTTCCATATTGAATCATGTTAATACAATTTTCTTGCCTAAACTTAACTGTTTGTTATTTTCTTGCTTATATATGTTCGAAAGCTTTAGCTCTAATTTCATCAATGTCATCTAACTCCAAAATTATTTCTTAGCATAGATAGACAAATTCAAAATACCATATTCGATAACTCTTGGTGGTTTCACACTTATTTCTATGGGGAGCACTCGATCTTGCTCATAACTATCCAAAATCATTTCTTAGCATAGATAGTTGAAGCAAAAGAACATATTTTTGTGACTTCTAGTGATTTTACCCTTATTTCCATGGAAAGCACTGGATCTTGCCCATAACTAAGCTTAAATAGGGTCCACTTACTAGTTTGATATGCCTAAAGGGCCTCTGATAGCAACAAGTTCCAAAGACAGGGGTTTTTCCTTTTATCATCTTTAAGATGATTACTTCAAAGGTCATATTCGAAAAGAGACACATTAAGACTTATCATCTTCTAATAGCAATAGTTTTTATCAGGATAGATGTAGAAAGAGACGCAACATCATGCCCTAGTCAGAGTGGGCAAAACCTGAGAAGCTTAGAATGATCGGGAGGTGATTGCACGGGGCACAAAAAATGAAATAAATAAAAAGTATGCTAAATACCAGAATGTTTGCACTATCCCCTAGCCACAACCAAAACTAGCCATGGATAAATGACCTATTGAAATAACCTATTAGAAGATAAACCTTTGCCTCTGAAAAAGTAAAAGTTAAATAGGAAGAATAGATAGAGCACTTTTCTATATAGGTACCTACCTAGAATAGAGCCATTCTTTCCTTTTGTAAGTCTAGTCAGAATAGTCAGACTCCTCACCCGTTGTCTTGAGTTTCAGCTACTAAAACTCATTTTTAACCCCTTGATGTAGAATCTATTGAAGGGTTGTTAAAACTCAAGTTTTCGTTGAGCATTTGCTCCCCTTCTTCCTTTGTACGGTTGGAATGTCGAAGAGCTATAACTTTTTACTTGACTTGGCAAGATGTTGGCTTCTAGCTCTTCTTTAGTGGAGCACTTACATTTGTATATGTGTATGTACAAAATGGATTGAGTTTTTTTGTTTATCTTTGCATAGGCATAATGACGCTCCATTCACGAAAGCTTACTCAAGTTATACGTAACTATAAGATAGGCTCCATTGGATTTTCTCTCATTTAGTTGCTAAAAACAAAGAGGACCATAGCATAATGATCTTAACTTGTTTGATCTTAGGATATTATGATGCATAGGATCCCCACATAGAGGTAAGTGTAGAGTATACTTATGCTTTTACTAGAAAGACCAAAAGAAGATTAGGAAATACATAATTTAAAGCCTTGAAAAGGCTTAGAGATACTATGAACTATTTTAGGAAGCGATATATATTACAAAATTTAAGGGATATTATTTTATTATAACCTACACTAAAAGTGGAGTACAGTGATCTATATGTAGCGATAGATCTCAAATGACTTTACAAACTAAATTCTGAGATGACTATTCTATCTAAAGAAGACATATTGTCCAGCAACTTTTTTATAACTCGTAACTTTAAAATCCATATGTCACTTAATTGAGATACAACTAAAGGCATATATTAAACTAGTGGACACATGCAACTAAATGACAATGCAAAGAATTAGACTCCATTCATTAGGTTGGATACATTAGTAGGGCCTAGTAGTATGTATTTCAATGTTCTCCTTGAAAATTGTGATGGTTATAGTATTCATGAGACCCATGGATTAGTCCAGAGATTTGGAATACTTCCTAATTGATCACAATGTCCTAATATAGTTTTTCGTCTTGTTCGAGTATCCATTTAAACTCATTTTTTCAAAAGGATCTATAGCATATGAAGTATTGATGAGCTCTAGCTTGGAAGAAGGTGTTGGTACTTTGTTCATATAGCAAAGATGCTTATATAGTTCCTACTTTTTTACTTTATTATGGTTGAGCAATCTTGGAAGGCCATTCAATTGGTAGTAGTATTTTGAATGCTCTACTCATTTGCTCATCCCATATTGTATATCCTGTGAAATATAACAATAACATTTACTTTCAATCCTTATTGTTCCTAGTTGAGGTTATGTATAATGATAATATTTACTTCTAACCCTCGTAGTTCCTAGTTAGATTTATGAAATAATTGTATCCAGTTCTCTGTTAAGTTGATTACAATAGAAAACCCTATAACACACAGAGTTCATTATGCTCATCTTATAGATACTTGAGCATTTTCAAATGAGATATTTCAATGGCAAAGTAGTAAAAATTATTACCCACCAAAACTACCATAACCAATCTTTGAGTAAGGGAGTGATGGAGGATAGGGTTGGAAAGGATAAGAATGTATAATCCAAACAAAATCAATCTTTGTTAGAATTGAGGTTGATAGAATTAAAACTTTTGCAAAATATACAATCAAATTGTCCCTTGCAAAGTTCTTAATGCCATCATGGTCTTGAAATATTCTACTAGATATAGGAGTCTCAGAAAATGTAATTTTAGGATTATTGGATAAGGATAAAGCCATGAGGTTGATAGAAATGGTATTTGAAGTGGTAAAGGTGGCTATTAGTTTAGAGAATAAGGAATGAGATCGGTTTGTTCTTTTTTATGTCAGACTATAAATCAATATTTAGAAAAATCAATATTTGAGCATTAGTGATTGTAGTTTAGGAGCTCCCTTATTCTTGAAGTCCATAATCTTTAGGAAGGATGAACTGTTCATTTTCATAGTGAAAAGATGTCTAATGAGATGTGTTTCAAAATTTTATTTTATCTAATGGCAAGGTTCACTTTATAGATAATATGGTAGTGTTTCTCAACTTCCATATAGTATTCAGTAGCATGCCTATAGTAATATTATTTTGAATCTAGTTCTTCTATGTGTAGGACTTCATAGAATTAATCACTTGCATCTATATGTAGAATCTTATGGCTTGTGCTAATATTTATTAGAGGCAATGGATTCTAAAGAGATGTTGTCTTCTCATCTCCCTAAGAGGGAACATCTTTTTGACATCTTGAACAGTTGACTAGTGTACTTATATGAATAAGAAAGAAAATCCTTAATATAATTAATAATACCAAGAAACTGTTGAATTTCCTTAATGGTGAAGTCCTTATCTAGAAACTTAAGAAGTTATTGTTTGTGGGTCAAGATGATACTATCCACTTGAGAACTTTATTCCAAGGAATTCAATATTAGGTTACCCAATAGGACTTTGCTTTTTGAAGAGCATTATTCTGTGGACTTGGACCAATTCTAAGAACTATTTAAGAAATAATCATGTGCCAATTTATATTTGGAGAAGGAATAGATATTATTAATGTAATTAAGATACTATATAGGACAGATTCAAATATTCGCATCATGGCCATTTAGAATAATAGGGATACATTGAGTCCAAAAGACATGATCGTCCATTAGTATTAGGTTCTTAGGATACAAATAGCAGTCTTGATCGATATTTTAGGTCGATTCCTAGTTGTTAAAACTAGCTTTTAAATCAAATTTGGACAACCAAATATAAGAAGTCATCAAACAAGAAAACATATCATTCTATAAGAAGTTATTCAAGGACTTATGGTAAATGACATGACTCTTCATTCCTTGAATTTATTTGGACCAATTATTCCCATAAAATGCTAGACAAGCACAACTAAATTTTCTAGGTTCTATAAATCCTACTATGAGGAGCTTGTTGCATTCCTTTGTAGCCAGAGTAAAATCATCTACAGTTATTTCAAATGAGTAGCCTTAGTGAGATGACTACAAAAAATTTCATTATTTCACATGGTATTTTTCAACAGAATTCATCAAAACACTAAAATTTCGATGAACTTCTGATGGAATTTTTTTTTGTTGCCAAAAAAACATGTCGTCACAAAAAACTTTGCATTGGATTTTCGATAGACATATTCTATCGAAAACTTTTTGATGGAATTTTGATGGATTATAAATAGAGCTTGTCTGTTAATAACTAAGCCTTTTTTTTCTATTGATTTTCCAACAAAATATAAGTTAAAAGCTTTTCAACAGATTGTCTTTCAAAACTTTAACTAATTTTTTTTGTAAAATTAATTATAAATTTTTCCAATGAAAACTCCTCGTAATTCTATTGGAATTTTTTTAAATAGTTTTACAAATTTTATTTGATTAAAGCTGTAACCTATTTATATGCCTTATATACCTAATTCGATAAAAATACAAAATAATTAATTTATAAATAAATTAAAATTATAAATTTAAAATAATATAATTTAATAAATATTTATCATAAAAAGTGTTAAATCTTTATTACAAATAAATATTGAATGAATTCTTCCTATCTACTAGTCTGCAGTGATGCTATTATAGTTAAAGTAGTCATCATCATCATCATCATGATGCTCCTGCTCAGTCTCATGCTAATGCTCTATGCCCTGCTATTGATCCTGCAATTTTGTTGATAGGGCTAGGTTGTGTAGAGGTTCTAGATGGAGCACCCTATTGTATGATCAACTGAGAAATCATACTCTATATCATGCCCAACTATTACTCCATCCCATTAAACCTATCAAGACTCGCTTGATTAAGGCCTCCAAACAAGCTTTGATGCTACAATCGATGGCTCCGCTAGTGGTGTATTATAGTAGGAGGATGGCTCCTGATAACTTAACCCATAAAGCCATCCTTTCTTATTACGGCACCTAAAAACTGTGTCCATAATTTAGCCTGAGACTACTAGATATCAGCATTACTCTTAGCACAATCTGGTTGAGTTTGGAACTATGATAGCACCTATTGGAATCTTTCCTACAAGGTAGGAAATAAATAATTAAATGCACTAAAAATGTAAGTAAAGTGAGTATTTGTAATATATTACAAACTTACAGCAACTCTCATCGCCTTATCACCTACTTAGCTCTTATGTACCCATTTCTAGTAGGTATGCGCAATGATCTTCTTCATTGTCATTGGCCTCTGCAACTCCCAAACTTGTATACATAACAAGAATTAAAACATGTGTGTTATGTATACATATTATAAAACTGGAATAAGCAAAGGAAAAAAGGTTGGCAAAGTTTTTTCTAAAATTGGTCAATACTTTAAAAAAAAAAAAGCTCGACAATAGAAAAAGCCAATAATACATTATCAAAGTGAAAGGCCATTAATCCTTCCCTATATCCATCTCATGCAAACATTAGAAAAATAAATTAATATAACAATAATCTTGAAAGTCTATTAAGTTTTTTAAAAATTGAAAGTTTGGGGACTTACTAACTGATTGGCATGTGTCCCAAGTGATATACTACCTCTAGTACAAAGGGATCCATTGGTCTCAGAAGCTCAATTCTTTCTTGCCAGCAAAGACTTCTTCTGAAAATCAAACTACAATTGTGTGTGTGTGTGTGTGTATTAATGCCTTTTTTCTAATTGTAGAATAATATAATAAAAATTCGAATTAAATACAAATTTTGGATTCAAGTTCTATTTTCTATGTCCTAGTCCATAATATTAATATAAATTGTAATTTAAAATTCATAATATATATTAAAATCTATATTACAATTTTTAACATGCATTCTAATTCATAATTTCTATGCTAATAATTAATAAGAAATTCCAACAATTTAAGTTTTATACTTTCTAGCCAATTTTGAAATAATGAAAATTATCCAAAACTACAAAGTACCCTAATTACCCTTATCAAATTAAAATTACCATAAACCCCATATTAAAATACCCTAAACCTAATGATTCAAATTTTATAATTTCTAACCAACTTTAAAATAATTAAAATTATCCTAACTAACTTTATAACTACCCTAACTATCATAACAATTAATAGAATTCAAACCCTAACAGCCAATTCATACAATTTAAATCCTAACTCTCAATTCAAACCCTACTAATCAATTCAAACAACTCAAACCCTAATTATCAATTTAAGCAATTCAAACCCTAATAATCAACAATTCATCATAATAATTTATTTAGAAGCAACAAATTAATAAAAATAAATAAATTATACAATAAAACAAAGAAGATTTAACCAACGTGGATAGGGTAGAGTTGGCGACAAATGCAATGACAATGGTGATGGGTAATATTGGTGACATAAAGAGTAATGAAGGAGATGTGGTATCAAGAGGATGTTTTTTTTTTTCTTAAAGGAGAAAAGAAAGGAAGAAAGAGGAAATAGGGGATTACCAATTGTGAGCGAGATTTTAGTTTAACTTTTTGACAAAATTTTCAAGGGAAATTCTACAGAAAATTAAAATCTATTTTTTTAAAAAAGATATATTACAATTTTCCAACAAATCAAATTCCATCAGGAAATATTTTTTGATGGATTTTTGAGGAAGTTGTTGTCGTAAAGTATGACCCAAGCTCTTGCCAAATCTTCACCAATTTTTCATATAGTTTTCAATCGATTTTAATGGATGTAATTTATATTTTTTTTCCATGCAAAATTCAAGAAGAATTTTCAAATGCATTGTTTCGTCAGAAATGGCGCATTTGTTTTTAGGGGACTAGCATCCTCATTCAACTTGAAAGGTAGTTGAATGAAGAACTTATATTCTTCCAAATGAATGGGATGATGGAAATCTGCATTAGATTCTACAAGCATTGTTGGATCTTTGAGCTACCACGAGTATTCTATAAGATCAATAGTGAGAATAGATCTCCTAGATAGTGGAAATGACTAGAAATTCCTTTTGGACTTGTTGCCAATAGGGAAACCTATAGCTCATGGGCTCCACAATACATATCAAAATAGATTAAAAGATCTTTGGAGTTTGCTTCCAAGGACTTGCATCCATGTTGCACCATTCGTGAAAGAACTAAATTTAGCTAAGCTTTTCCTAACCTTGTGATGTTTTGAACTTTTGGCCTACTGATGCTTGGATATTTTTATAATGTGACTTCCAAGAAAATGCTTTGAAGTCATTATAGTTCGCTTTGAAGTCATTATAGTTCACATTACACCCATATCCATGAATCCTATTACCTTGGTAGGTTTATCACATTTTGGTGAAGGACATGTAACATGACATAAAGAGATGGAATGCTTTCTTGAACAACAGAATTGGCTTTAATATGTAGATAGGAAAACGGTCTTGAGGCTCCCCAATTCTTCCCTTGAACACGTTTCTTCATCATCTAAAGATATGTCATATATTGCGAACACTATTTCTTGTAATTGTTCCTCCTATTCTAAGTATAGTAATTCAACATTTGTATCAGGTAAGGCTTAATATTGTAGGACCTAAAAGATCATATGGGAAACTTATTTCTTTTGTTAGGGTAATATTTTGTAAAATGCCCCTTTTTCTATAGAGATAGCAACTGATCAATACTTTTTTTGAAAGGCTTTCATTTGTAGAACTTGAGAGACTTCTTTCCTTTGTGCTTCTTGAACTAATTTCTTTAGGCTTGATCCTTTGTAGGAAAAGCAAGAATACTTTTCTTTTGCCTTAATAACTCATCTCCAAATGGAACTTGTTACAAAACCTTCTTAAAGATATATTTGTTATCCTTGAGTTCCTTGAACAAGTTTTGCTATTTCCACTATTTATTAAGAACTATAAGAGTCATTGGTGGATTTCTCCAAGGCAATGTGACCTCATGGCTAATTCATCCTTTAGAGTTTTGGTTAAATTTCTTTGGGAAATGAGGATCACATCCATTTAGTATGTAGAATAGGTAGGATACGATTTAAAAATGGAAATCAAGATATTTCTTCATAAGAGAGCAATACTTCGTAGAGAAATAATCATGCCTTTCCATTTGTTGTTGAGAGAGACAACTTCAATAAATTTTTATTGTATTTTTTCTAGTCTATTGTCCGATTTGTAAGCTAGCTTAACTTTATTTGAATATATTCTCCAATATATTAAAATTAATCTTTCTATAAACCTTAATGCAAATTCTATTAGAACATCTTGTAAGTCGGTTCCTTCTCTTGTGATATATAGATTGATATAATGTATCAAAGAAATAAATTTTGTCTCTTTTTTTAGAAATAGAGACATCATTAAAAGTAAATCATTAGCTATTAACAGTGCTCTCTCCAGTTGATGTGACATTGGTTTTGGTGTTGTGATGTGATTCTAATTTGAAATCATAGTTTTCAACAATTTTTTATTCTTTTTGGAGGCTTGTGATACCAAAAACAACATAGAAAGCAGGAGGAACCACAAGGCACCACTCAAATTGTATAATAGCACTCACAACTCTAAGAATCCGCCTTAGAGTTTAGAGCAAAAATAAGAAGATTTTTCTTTAGAAACAAGCCAAAGGGTTAAAATATAAGTTATGATCTTCAAAATAGTCTACCTAAACAATTATAAAAGGTAGCCTTATAAAGCTGAGAGCAATCCTCCAAGCATAGAATAACTTCCAAAGTAAGACACACTTATCATGACCTAGAAAATATAAAAACTACTAAGTTCAGCTGAGAAATATTAAGTAAAAGCATAAATGACTCAATAACCAAGAAATAAAGTAAAAATAAACATTAAAATAGATCTGAAACTAAGTACCCCTTGATATTCCCAAAAGTAGCCATAACAGTACAACAATCTAGTAGTCTTCAACAATTTCATCATAACACTCTATAGAAAAACACTTAAGAACTATTTGTTGAGTTAGAAACTATACACCCATGGCTTTCCAATGGCATATGGCTCACCACCTAGTCCATCCCTAATAAAAGCAGTTTATTCTTAGAAGTTGACCTAAAATTTGTCAGAGCATCCTAAAACCTGATTCCATGTGCACCAATTGATAACACATCCTTAGGCATGATTTTCTTGCATAAATGGCTACTTTTCTCATAGGGACTTGTAGCTTCGTTCCATAATCCATCTTGAATTATTTTGGTATCACTCTCACTTGGCTGGAAAAGAACCACCCTAGAGTCTCGATCAAACTCATCTTCAATATAAAGAGAAAGATTGTGACATTAAAGGTTGCTAAAACTCCATAGTCACTGGACAATTAAACTTTATAAGCATTCTCACCAATTTTTTGTATTACCTTAAAAGTGCCATCAACTCTAGGTTGTAATTTTCCATAATGACCTCAAGGAAAATGCTCTTTAGGAAGGTGAATTCAAACTAAGTCACATTCTTTGAAAACTATGATTTTCGATGGTTGTTGGCAATCCTTTGATATTTCTCATTATGCTTCATTCTTGTTAAACCTACTCATGCAACTTCTTGTTGTACTTGGCATGATCCCTTTCCATCACTACTGAAGTATTAAGTAATTGAAATAGAAGCAAAATCTAGGGGATTAATAGGATTGTTGTTATAGACTATCTCAAATGGACTTTTTTTTGGTAATTTGGCTAAAAGACCGGTTATAAGTAAACTTAGCTTGAGCTAAAACCATATCCCATTGATGAATATTTTTACCAACCAAGCTTCTCAAAATATTTCCCAAACTGCTATTAATAACCTTTATTTGCCCATTCATTTGAGGATGACGAGAAGAACTAAAGTAAAGATTAGTTCCAAGCTTTCTGCAAAGTGTGCCAAAAATGAATCATAAATTCTGAATGCTGATCAAATGTAATAGTCCTAGGAATGCCATGAAGTCTCACAATTTTTTCAAAGTAAAGATCAGCAAGCAACATGTGTAGCATCCTAAGTCTTGTGCAAGGAACAAAATGTGCCATTTTGGAGAACTAATCAACAATTACTATGCCAAATCTTTGTTTCTTTGAGTGCGAGGCAAACCAACCATGAAATCCATACTCACATCTTCCCAAAGAGCTACTAAAATTGGCAATGGAGTGTACAAAGTACTGTTTTGCTCATAACTCATAGCAATGTGACAAGTTCTACACCTCTTAACACAATACTTGATGTCCCTTTCCATACTAGGCTTATGAAAGTTTTCTTGAACAAGTTCAAGAGCTTTATCTCTTACAAAATGTCCAGCAAGGCCTCCATTATGTGCTTCAAAAATAATTACTTGCCTTAAAAAACAATTTAGAACATATGGTAACTTATCTTAGAAACAAAAGCTATCTTTATTCTAGAAATGATTAAACAGACCTTTCATGTATTTTTCCCAAATCTCACCAAAGTATAGATCATCTTCATATAAATCTTTGAGTACCTAAAAATCAATGACTTTTATTTACAATGTGGATAGCAAAGAATGTCTTTAGCTGAAAGCTTCCGCCACACAATTGAGAACACCGAATTTATGCGTGATACTAAAATTGAATGCATGTAGATACTCAACCCACTTAGCATGCTGAGAATTTAGTTTTTGTTGATAATTCAAGTACTTCAATACTTCATGATCTAAGTAGAGAACAAACTCTTTATGTAAAAGATAATTCTACCAATGATTCAAAGTATAAATAATGGCAAAAACTACTAATCATAAGAAGAGTAGTTACGATAAGGGTTGTTCAACATTTCCCTAAAGAAAGTAATAGACTGCCTTCTTGGCTAAGAACAAAGCCAATTCCCATATTAGAAGCATCACAATCAACTTCAAAAACTTTCTCAAAATCTAGTAGTTGCAATATTAGAGCCTCTATAAACATTTCCTTAAAAAGATCAAAGCTCTTTTGCGCATTTTCTATCCATCTGAATTGCCACCGCTCAAGTACTCAATGATAGGTGATATTAAGTGTTGAAGTTAATCTGCAATAAAAGGAAGCTAGGCCATGAAAACTTTGAACATCAAGAATAGATATAGGCATTGGCCAGCTTAGAATTGCCTCAATCTAAGTCTTATTTGTCTTAATGCCTTACGAAGAAACAATATAGCCTAAGAAGACTAGGCTTGTTGAGAAGAAATTACACTTCTTCAGGATTGCATATAATTTTTGCTCATTTAACACTTCAAATACTTGTCGAAGGTAATTCAAATGTTCCTCCAAGTTGCAGCTATAAACAAGAATATCATCAAAATAAACCACAAAAACTTCCTAATGTAAGGTTTTAAAACATAGTTCATAAGCCACATGAATGCAGAAAGGGCATTAGAAAGACCAAATGGCATAACCAACCACTCGTACAGACTATCTCTTGTTTTGAAAAATGTTTCCCATTCATTTCTAAGTTTCATGAGAATTTTATAATAGCCATTTCTAAGATCAATCTTAGACCTAGCCTTGAAACCATAAAGCTGATCAAGAAAATCATCAAATGAGAGATAGAAAAGCAATACTTGATAGTAATTTTATTTACAGCTCAATTATCAACATACATATACCATAAACCGTCCATTTTTGGCATTAAAAAGGCTAGAACAGCATATGAACGTTTACTCTCCTACACAAGGCCTTTAGTTAAAAGCTTATCAACTTGTCGATGCAAATTTTCATGCTCTTTTGGACTTATTCTATAAGCTGCCTTATTTGGAAGAAAAGTACCAAGTGCTAAATTAATGTAATGTTGAATTTCTCATATTGGAGGGAATCCAGGTGGAATTTGTTCAAGTATCACATCTTGAAATTCTTATGCCAACAGCTGTACCTAGCATAGGATAGCATGGCCCTTCTCATCCTCTTCAAAAACTACTAAAGCTAAAGCCTCCATAGACTCACCTATTGCTTTGTCCACTTGAGATGTAGAGAGAAAATTATTTCCCTCCTATTTTGAAGGTTTAAGATCACTTTCCATCTTATATAGCCCTAAAATAATTCGGTCACCATCTTTGACCAAAGAATAAATGTTCTTGAAACCATTATGTAAAGTTCTCTAATCATATTACCAAGGTCTACCAAGAAGCAAATGACAAGCTTCCATTGGAATAACATCACACCAAACTTTATCTTTGTATTTGCCAATAGAAAATTGAATGAGACACCTTTTATATGCTTTTACCCCATTTTCCTTGTGAAGCTAGGATAGCTTGTATTGTTGAGGAAGATCTTCCATCTCTATTTTCAGCTTTTCCACTATTGTAGTAGCTATGACATTCTCACGACTTCCTCCATCAATGATGACATTACAAAATTTGCCATGAGAAATAACCTTGTGTTGAAAATGCTGTTGTGAAACCAAGAATCATCCTCCATATAAGTTGCATTAAGGCTACATCGAATGACTAAATATTCTCTATGATCTTCATAAATAATCTCTTCATCTTCGTTTGAATCATCATAGGTAGGGGCTGTCACTTAACGTTCATCATCAATTTCTCTTCTACAAGAGTGATAATCTTGCAATTTGGACTATCTGTAGCAAAGTGTTCAAAGCCATTACAATTGAAGTCTGATTTTTTAGTATTAGAACCATATGGCCTTATAGAACCATCACCACTTTCTTTGTTCACAATGGATTTTCATTTTACCTTCTTCGATGTGGATGTAGGCTTAGAAGTATATATACTCCATCAATTAGAAGTACCTTTATGTGAAAAAAATTGAACTCCACTACAGCTTGATTCTTTTCGTTGTCTTTTCACTCTAAGAGAGAACTTGCGTATATCATTAAAAGTTGAGTAAAGCTACAGTTGCACCATATTGCAGATGTCATTATGGAGTACCTAAAGAAAACAAGCATATTTTGTTCTTTACACTCGCCAAAGTCACAACTTGTCACAACTTATCATGAGTACTTCAATTTCAGCAATGCAATCTTCCAAAAACAAATCCTTTTCCTTGAAATTATGGTACTTGAGAAATGCATCTTGATAATAATTTTAAAGTAAGAATTTTCTACAAAGTCCACTCTTTATCTTTTCCCAAGTATTAATTTTTCTTTTTCCATCAATGCACATTACTTCTTTAAGTATTCCTACCAAATAGATGTATGTTTCTTCAATTTGATAGGAACTGTCTTGACTTTGCAATCTTCAAAATTTTCATTAAATTCAAAGTTTTCTCAATAGAATTCAACTAATCTATGAACTCATTCACGTTATTTCTTCCATCAAAATCTAGAAATCAACTTTAAAATCATAAGATTGAATATTACCCACATTTCTTTGAGGACTTTAACAAGGTGAAGAATCTCCACTTAATTTATTATTTTGACTGCCATGGAATGGATTGATATCTATTCCATTCAATTCAGCCTCTTAAACATGACTCTCAACCTCACACTCTAATAGTTCACAACAAGCAATAGACTGCTAGACCCACTACACGTCTCCTTAAATCTTCCAAGTTAATATTACGAACATCGTTTTGCGGAGCTATAGGATCATCACATTTGGCCTATGTTTACAATAGCCAGCCATTGGAAAACTAAAGCTGTGACAACTAATTTGGTACCAAAAACATGTGGAGAAGTAAGAGGAGCCACAAGGCACCACTCAGATTATGTAATAGCACTCACTATTCTAGGAATCCACTTAAAAGTTTAGAGCAACAGCAAGAAGATTTATCTTCTTAGTAACAAGCCAAAGGCTCAAAATATGAGTTATATTCTTTAAAATACCGTGCTAAAATAATTACAAACGGTGGCCTTATAAAGCTGGGAACAACTATCCAAGCATAGGATTACTTCCAAAGTTAAACATACTTATCATGACCTAGATAATGTAAAAACTAATACGTTCAGCTAAGAAATAATAAGTAAAAGGATAAAGGACTAAATAATTAAGAAACAAAGCAAAAAGAACCATTAAAATACGTTTGAGATTAAGCCTCATTGACATTCTCAAAAGTAGTCATAAGAACATAATTATTTGGCAGTCCTCAGTGATTCCATCATAACTCTCTATAGAAAATTACTTTGAAAGAGCCATTTATTGTTTTAGAAACTAGACACCCATAGATTTCCAAAGGTATATGGCTCACCACCTAGTTCATCCTCAATGAAAGAAATTTGTTTTGAGAAATTGATCTCAAATATATCATAGCATCATGAAAATTGATTTCAAGTGTACCGATTGATATAACACCCATAGACAAGATTGTCTTGCACAAATGGCTACTTTTCTCACAAGCACTTGTATCTTCACCTCATAATTCATCTTGAATTATTTTAGCATCACCTTGACTCTGTTTTGGAAACCATAGTCATAGATATTATATCAATAATTTCAACTTCTAAATCTTCACTGAGTTAGAATCATAATAAGAAGACTAATGATAAGAGGTTTTAGACGTAATGTTTGCATTTTTTGTGTTAGATTCATCTACTTTGGTATTTTCCTCTTTCATTAGATACATGTTTTTAGGTGTGGTTGGTCTTCTTATTTTCCTTCATATGAGGATTGTTGGGGCTTTTTTCTTTTCTTCTAGTAAGAGTCTTGGTTTGGTAAATTCTAAACAAAATATCTTTGAACCTTCTTGAGATAACTATAGGTCCTAAAGAAATGCTTTGACTAATATGGTGGTAAGGTTAAAAGAAAATTGTTGGTAAGAGGGATAAGTATAGTAAGAAGAATAAATAGGAAAAAATTGTATAACCCTCTGTTTGTTGCTTCTAGTTGGGAAAATTGAGCTCTTAATCTCTTTATATATATATATATATTATTTTTAGTGGAATCCATTACCAGACTTCTTTTGGTCTAGGAGAAGTTACAGGTCCTTTACAAAAGTATAGATTTTATTGACAAAATCGACATAGAAATTTTGCATATTACATTCTAGAGTCTCAAACTTCAACCCTATACAATGGATTTTGGAAACAACCTGCTCCATCTTTGGATTTATATCTTTGAGGAACTTGTTCTATGCTCTGGCATTAGTGAATTACAAGTTAAGGACTTCTCCACCTTGTGTGAGATGTTTTATTTTTCTATGACTATCAGCTTTTGTTAATCCACATAAAACTTTGACAAAGTACAGTTGGAGTCATTAATTTTCATTTCTAATGGTGAAAATTCCAACAGATGGTGAAAAATCATGCATGGTTGAAATACTTGAGAGAAAAAAGACACAACCTCATAAACTCGTGTATAACAAGCCAAAGGCCAATAATGTGGGTGTTTTATGAATATTACTTTATATTTCTTTTATGTATTCCAAAACCTTCTATATAGCAAACCAAAGGCCAATAATGTGGAGGCTCAAAATCTAAATCTTTGGGCTCCCAAGGTTGGTAAGAGATAAGGCCATATTTTTCATTTTTTGTCATTTGTGCCAGAGATTGTAATTATCATAATTGTCATAATCATCTTATTTGCATATGCATCCCATATCACACTTTAATGGATTGACATCCCAAAATAAATGTCAATCAAAATTTTCAAATATCACCATTTGTTGGAATATGGCTCCTAACGGTCTTTCATCTTTTCACACATCAAATATGGTCTTTGGTGATCCATTATTAAGCCTTTGAAATTAGGAGTTAGTAAGTTTTACAATCATACGAGTCGATTGTAATAACTCATAATAATAATCCAATCTTCAAGCATGAGTTTCTCTAGGCCTTTTCCTTGGAGCTACTTAGAGATCTAGGCAATAATTGGACTTTTTATTTGGAATCAGTGAGAATTATAATAGCATCATGTATTTCTTAGTTCTATATATCTAAGTTATAATTTTGACAACCTATAAACGATCTAATGATAAAAAGTTGCCTTGACCGAGGGTAAAACTCACTCTGCACTTGAGATATGAACTTGAACATTCAACGTTGATGGAAAATGGAGATCATTTAGTAATATACCGTAGTTTGGGGGCAAAAAAAATAAAGTTAATACAAAACTTTCAATACTGAGGGTGGAAACAATGGCATGAATAACAATGTTTTGATACTTAATGAACCAAGTAACAAAGAGTGTTATTTTAGTTGAGACTAATAGACCTTTTTCTTTCACAATATGAAAGGATAGGTCACATAGAGCCAAGGTAAAGATGGGTGTAGTATTCCCTTTGCCAACCATATATGAACTCAATGGATAGAAAGGATTACATATTACTATTTTTCAAGGACTTGAGTTCATACCAATCCACTCTAGAAAACTATACATACTCTTTTTGGTCTAGAGTTTTTGAGACTCAATAAAGCCTTGATCCCTTTGATCCTTTGTTGAAAAGATCCTATTTTTCTATAGATATTGTAAGGTTTATAAGAGGTGGAACTAGTTGCTCTGCTATAACATTTACAAAAGATAGTAATATATTCTCCAAGATTTTCTCTTCTATTTGCATAATGTCTAGGTAAAGAAAATGTTCAAGAAACTTGGAGTAGATTGTTTACAATAAGTATTATGCCTCAATCTGTCACTATGGTTTAAAGTATCTCAAACTTAAGGACCAAGTACTTTTTTATGAAATGGATCACTTTAGCTTAGTTTGTTTATTTTTTAGATGGATGTATTGCTTCGATGGTAGAGCCTACATGACACCAATGAAGTTAATTGCCCAACATTAAAATGGAAATGTTTTACTACTAGAATTATTTTCTCTATTTAGTAATCTTTAAATTTTGCACCATATCGCTGGCACTGACTACCTAGCAATCAAACTCTTGCATGATTTAGATTAATCTAACGATCATTTAATAAAATACAAAGGTCATAGATCCTACTTATAAAATACAAAAATAATATAAAATAATCATCATAATAATAACTCTACAAAATTATAATTTAGAAAGCAATAAATGAAACCGTATAAAAGATACAAGAAATTGAGTTGGATTAATGGAGAGTCATGAACCTTGTCATTGTCCTAATGCCATGATTGCCTCTCTACATGCAAGTTTTGATGGCTGACCATAACTCTAGGATAAAATCCCATTAGCTCACAATGATGTTTCATCCCATGTGTATGACTATGAGAAGACTAGGGACCAGCCCATCTCATGTTGCCAAATCACTAACACAAAAGTCTTTTAGGGATCAAATATAAAGTCATGAAATTCTCACCTCTCAAATGACTAAAACATGGCCCCTTTATATAGTAAAATAATTTGACCATTAAAAGAAATAATGATCAATAATAAAATCTCATAAAATTGATCATAAACTCAGCAATGATTGGCAACATAATGACGTAAATAAACACAGTCAAATTAAAATAAACACATATGAACTATGACATAATGAAAATAATAAATAGGCCATAAATTCAATAATTGTTGGAAATTAAAATTAAATAATTAAAAAATTTTAAAGTGTAATTTGCAACAATTTCATCCTAACAGGGGTAGCTACTAAAGTTGTACATCTCAGCCACACAATATACTGTCATGGTGCTTCTTGCCCAAGAAGATCATTAGGGTGATCATAAGCATGCATAGTGTGTGTAATACTTGAGCAGGCACATAACTGACATGGAGAAAGATAACTTTATCAAGAAACATTGATTAGTTACACTTTGCATGTATCAAGTTGAAGGATTACATACTACCCACCAAGGTCTTAGTGATGTCAAGCAAAAACTTAATAAAATACATGCTATAATGCTCAAAACTAAAGGGTGGGGTGAGCTATTGTGCATGATACTAATTATAATATATACCTAAAAAAGCTATGAAAGGCCAAGCTCTGATAGATTTCCTAACAAACTATCCAAGTTTAGAGTTAGGATAGTACATTTAGCATGAGATCAAGACGTTGTCTATTTTTCTAAAACTTTAGACCTGGTGTTCAATAGCTCAAGAGTAGACCAGAGTGTAGAGATAGGATGGAGCATTCACTATGAAAATGGGATGCTCTTTATCTTTCTCTAACATGGACCTTAGTGGTCGATGGCTCAAGAGTAGTGCAAGTTGCTTGAGCAAGTGCCAAAATAACTTTTCAATCAGGTGACATCAATCAAACTGATTTTAATATGTGGTTTTTTTTTTTCCAAACTTTATCAAAGTGTGTATGAACGATTTATATTATGATGTTGTTCATGAAAATTTACCAACTCTTAAAAGTTAGTGAAGCTAATGATTTTTCTTAAAGTGTACACAATATGATGAAAATCTAAGTAACTCATTATTTAATTTTTGATAATTGGAAGCAATTTAGCCATTGATTTACATTCCTATATTATTTGAGATAACCTAGCTAGTGTTACTTATAACTTATTGGAAATTGCAAATCATTGGTTTGCAAAAAATGTGTTAATGTACAATTGAGCTGTGAAATGGAATGACCATTATTAAAATAGTTTTGTGTTGAAATTGGTATTGTGATAACTTATGTTAGTTATAAATTTTGTTATTTGCTTATTGGAGTGACTTGTTAGGATGGTTTGTTAATTTCTTGGGGATCATACATACAATTATCCATTCAGTAGCTTATACAGAAGTATCATTACTTTTTCAACACTTGTAACTACATATCTATAATATCAATATTTATCAGAGATATGATTATATATATTTGATTCATGATTATATATACATATATTTTATCAAAACTTAAGAGCTCTTGCTTGTAATAATAATAAATATTTTATTATCCAAGTTACTAACATATCCTCCACTACAAGAAAATAATATAATTAAAGGCAATTAAATAGAGGCACATGTTAAAAAAACATCGAAATTATTTTAGTAGGCCATTTAATATTAATGGCCCTTATTGGTATTTATATAGTTCTGGAGGCCTATTTACAAAGACCTAAGTCTTAATAGCCCACAAAAGTAGTGATTTTGGGGTCCTATCTGTGAAGGCCAATCTCAAAATAGTCCACAATAGTGATAAAGTTATATTGCCCATTATACACTTGATTTTTTTTTCCTTTAATAATTTTCTTGTTATTGTGAAAACATAATCTAGAAAGATTAAACTCTATCACACACCTCACACTTTGCTCTCAGGCCAATTATTGGAAATCACTTAAAATCACTTGAAATCCATAGAAAATTCATCAAATCCACCATGTCTTCATCTTCGATCTTCTTTTTTTTATCAATTTCCAATGAGAAATTAACAAGAGTTCTTTGCCGTGAAATTTGTTGCTCCATATTCCTGCAAAATTGCAAGGAAATGTGAGTGTTAGGTAGGTTCTGAGCACTTCATCTTCCTCTTTTAGCAATTTTCACCAAGAAATTGTCCAAAGTTCCTGCAATCAAGTTGTTGTTGTATATTCCAGTAAAATCACATGCAAGTGTAAGTTCTACTGAAGCTTAAAATTTTGCGTAAGTGCTCAATTCTAAGCTTTATGAGTTAATTAGTAAGATAATTATTTTTTTCTTTTGTTTCTCTATCTATATTATTGACAAAGTACTGAAAATCTATTATGATAGTTTTTCCCTAATTTTGCTTTTCAAAATGGAAACTTTCTTAATTTATCCATGTGCATGAATCCAATCCTCACAAGGAGAGCTCTTACACATAAATACATCATCTCATATTCTAGTACATTGTAAATTTTAGTTGCTTGTTTGCTTCTAGCCCAGTAATAGTTGATGTAGTTTTTTTGTCTAATGCATGCTCCTTTTTGTTTGTTGAGGGTATTTAGCTGTAATTCATCATGTTATTCCCTGCAACATGATTATTTAACGGTGGTGGTGCAAATCAATTTCTGATGGTGGTGTTAGCATATTATCTCTGATCATCAAGCGATCATCACTTGAAGCATGACAGATCGAAACCTGTTGATTGAATATTATCAATACCCCAATTATCTTTGCATCTATTATAATTTGGCAACTTGGACAAAAAATCTGAGATTAAGGAGTCCTCAACTTCTATAGAGGACAATTATAAACCTATGGCTATGCAACATCATTAAAAAGATTGTTTTTCTAGCATGAGATTGTTGTTAACAAAATCATAGTTAATTATTGTTCCATTAATAACATTTAAAGCCATATCTGATGATCATCATAAGTAGTAACAATAGTAGATTCACAAACTCTTATATTGGAGTAGTGTCGGCAATATTATGTTATCCATTATCAAATTCTTCTATTTAAGAAATTGAATTAACCAAAGTTTATTGATTATGTTTCTGTTATGAGGAGGAAATTATGGCTCCTTATTAAATCTCTCTTTATAAGTTCCATCCTAAGCTTAGTGATCTTTAATGACTTTGTAGGTACTGATCTATCTTTTGCATTATGCAAATTAAATTTTTAGACTAATGAACTCTTTTGGGAAACTTGCAAATTAGTAGTGATATTTCCCAGCTTGCAGGACCTATTATGCTAAACATCTTTAAAGGTACTCTACAAAATGTAATCCCCTATTGGTAGTGCATCGCATCACATGTATGAATCTAGAATATTTAATATTTGCTTCAGGCTATTTCAATGTTCTCTTTCTAGAAGGATTAAGTTTGAGGCACAAGTAAAAATCTTGTCGGTTAAAAACCCTTTATGTGATTTGGTACTTTATTTGCCATTGCTGAATACCCTCCTTCTCTTAACAATACAAAATATATTTACTGAATTATATGATAAGTTTGTAGCAAATACTCTATCTAATCATCAAAGAAAAGTTAAATTTAATGTGCATAAGTTATAAGGTATAAAAGTGCCATATGTTTATATTTTGCGTGACAATCTCAAATATCTAAAAGGTTTAGACAAACATTTACGATGACCAGCTCCAACTTGAGGTTCGAAATTAGAAGGAAAATTTTGTAGTTGAATTTAATATTATTTTATTGTTATTTTTTAATTTTTGACATTTGAAATGAAATATCATTATCATATTTTTTAATTTTAAAAAATGATCATATTTTTGTTGGATATCTCTCTCTATTGTCCATGTAAAGTTTTGAGTAATTGTAGTGTAGGTTGTGTGGGCAATTGTGAATTGATACGTCTTGTCATTGCTAAGATTGTCAGCTTCCACGATTTGTCTAGTTGATGAGTGAATAGCAAAGCTTCAACTTAACTTCATTGTACGACACATTAGTCCCTTGTGCAAAACTCTTGTTCAATCCCCAAGTAACTCTTATGCTATCTCTCCAACTTTTAAAACTACTAAATTGTATCTATTAATGATCTAAAGTTGTTGATTTTCTTAGTGATTCCAAACAAGATGAATAACTATGGTTCTTGATGGTTACATATTGTCAAAAGTTGTTTAGACTCCATTCTGGTGCATAATGATCTTTTTGGGTGCGTTGTCCATCTTTTCTAATATCAAAGAATGTGTATTTACATAAATAATGTTTTAATCACATTAGTTAACAACAAAACAAATTATCATAATTTGAAGTTTCATAACATCACATTTATCAAAAATAATGAATATATAATTTCTTTTTCGTTAGCTTATCGAGAGTGGCGAGTCCTCCTTATTTGCTACAATAATAATTTACTAATAATTCATATTGAATGAATAAAAAAAGAAAAACCAAGTCATAGCCTTCTAAAATAATGCTAGGGAAATCACATTTCTTTGGGCATTTAGTGCTCCGAACTCTTGGAAGATAGCTTCATTATTTTTTTCTAATTTTCACAAAAGCTTCAACTGGGTATTAGGAAATGGTTCTGGCTAATGTCCCAAAATTCAAGAATGTCAATTGGACTGAGAATATATCACTAAAAAACTACAATATGTCCAAAAGAAGAAAGGATCATGATTTACCACCAAGCTAAATTCGTCCACGTTGCTATAAGAAATGTTCTAATCAAACCAACGTAGTAGTAGTTGGAAAATATAAAATATCTTATTTTCATAGATATTAAGTTGGGGAATGTAGATTTCATTGTTTAACGTATTTTCTTTTTGCTGGTTATGCAAAAAAATGAAACCTATATCATCCTTATATCTTTTCCAGTGAGCGTTAGTGCAAAGAGGCCATACCCGCACCTATTTATATATTATCTCTTAATGTACCTCCCATTACCTTTCATCCCAACCTTTTCAGCTAGAACACCAAGCTTGTCTATCCATAATTAATATAATAATGATGGATCAATCCAATTTAATTATAATCCCATGAATCAGTGCAAAACATTAATTAGAGAGATCAATTTTGACTGAATAATACTAGTTATTCATTCATTTTTTTTAATAAATTTTTGGATTGGCATATGGTAGAATTTTATAGACATTTAAGGTTACTTGCAAACATATAGGATCAATAAAAAATCATCCCATATTTTGTTTGACAGTCATGCACATAAATGATAGACAAGGTTCTTGGACTAAGAGATTTTGGTTTCTGAATTTGGGTTCCCAAATGCCAAGTAATGCCTCATTCTCCATAAATCATATCATTGATTTGTTTTCACAGTTTTTTCTTTTCCCCTCATTTTGGAGCTATCATTTACACAGTTATTTTATTTGAGAAAAAAAGAAAATTCTTGCAAGCTTTTTCCTTGCGATATAGTGATGCTTTGTTTAGTAATCATTATCTATAGACCAAGGCAAAGGTATTGGAAGTTCTTTTAGCTTCTGTCAACAAATTATTCATTAGAGATAGTCTGTTTAATTTCTATGCTTCTGTTTTTTACGTGAAGCAGCTGAATTAGAAACAAGATATGTTCCTGCATACTGCATCTTGAGGACCAAGATGCATTGAGCTTATTTCATTCTTGAATTAAATTCAGTAAATTCTTTAGATGCTTGATGACTGTTGAAGTATGCATCTTGTTTTGGGCGACAATTCATCTGTATTCTATGAAGTTGAATATCTCAAATGTTCCTAGTCCCATAGATGGCTAAGTAGGTGTCACATCCTTCTTTATCAACAAGTTTAAATTCTAAGGTTAAGATTTATGACAATAATATATTTATGCTATTTCCATGCTGACTACTTATAAGATCATTCATCATGCTCTTTGGAATGCCTTGTGAGAACAAATGTTTACTTTGTAGATGGTGTGCAGCTGGTTTTGCAATCATTTACCGTTTGAGATATCATGTTCTGGTTTCTTGTTGGAGGTTTTTGAATACTGTAGCATCAATAGAGGAGTCTGGTGACCATAAATTTATTTTAGTGGATCTTTTTAATTTTTATCTTATTTGTTAATTTTTCAGTTATTGTCTTACTTGTAAAGTTAGTTGCATGCTTAAATTTGCATGGACTTCTAAAAGGTACCTTTGAAGATTTGTTTTTATGTTATATTAATTGGTACGACAGTAAGGTATGATCAACTTTATATTTATGCCCTCGTGGTTGAATTTTTAACTGAGATTCATTATGCATGAGTATTGGGGAAGAAGTTGAATGTAGAGTAAATAAGTAATTAAAAGTAGATTGTATAAGCCAAACAGGCAAATCAACAACGAGTGAAGAAGCGTGATAAGATCTTCCCTCTTGGAGTCAATAAGTTTTATGCCATTGAATTTGAACATCAATCAGATGTTTTGATGGCAGGACAATGGGGATAACAAAAGCACTAGGATTGCATATGGGAGTCCAGAAGCAGCTACATGAACAACTTCAGGTTTGTAAATTGTGCTTGAGGTCCTACCAAGAAGTTAACTAATAAATTGCGAAGCTAGAGTTCAAAACTCGTACTTTTGTGTTAATTAAAATCAGAATTTTGTATCATACATTAGTTAGCTCTAGTGGTATAGTAAATCCTTAATCTGGAGCTACTATCTTTATATGACTCTTGGTTGGGTAAATTTTGGTTAACTCAAATTTGTATCTGATTTAGGTTAGCAATAAAATTATCATTTGTGTATGAAATGCATGCAAGCCATTAAGTCATTCTTGATTGAATTCTCAGGAGTTATTGGGACTGTTAGGCTATAACTAGTTGATACAATTATGGTTATATGGTTACTAGAAATATGATTGTAATTCTCGTAAGATATGACTAATACATATATATTTTTTCTTTAGAGACACATAATGAATTAGTGCCCATTTTGATATAGAATTTGGAGGCTTTTTTTTATTTAGAGCCTTCAAAAATAAGAAAGAGAGGCTCTAGTGAAAGCCTCAAAATGGTGAAAAATTGCCTCCATTTATTGCATATAGAGACAATTTATATAATTGCCTCTATAGTTTTTGCGACTGCAGCTATAGAGCTTTTTATGTTTAATTGCCTCTAAATGTATTAGTGCCTTTAAATGTATTAGAGGCATTTTTTAGGCATTTAGAGCTAACAAAAAATTGCCCACATATCCTAATATTGTTGTAGCGCTGCATGGAAAACAAAACTTCAATTTCACATTGACTTACACTACAACAAATTACACTTCTTGTAACAAAAATTTTGGTAACAAAGTAAAAATTTGTTACAAAATCATGATTTTTCGTAATGAAACTAGAATTTTGTAACAAAAGCACTCATCTTGGGTATCCAAGAAAAATGTTTGTTACCCAAAATTTTTATTCTTTTGTAACTGAAAAAAAATTCGTTACAAAAACAGCAGTATTGTCACAAATAATTTTTCCCACCTTTCAAGAAGACATATTTGTAATAAAAATTTCTACTTTTTTGTTACATTAACAAATTTGTTACAATTAAATTTTATAGTAACAAATATATTTATTACTACAGTTAATAATTTACCCTCTGAAAATTTTTTCCCTCCAAAATTTTGTTATATGAAAATGGTTACAAATATTTTTTTTTACTAAGTTTAAATCACAATTAAATAAAACCCCACCTAAAATTTGTTTCCCTCCAAATTTGCTCCAAAGTTTCTTTCTTCAAAATTTTGTTCCCTCCATAAATTAATTTAATTTAAAGTGTAAAAAATATTTTAGTTACTAATATCACATGCCATCACAATTAAAAATTTCCTCCAAAAATTGGCCCCTCCTTATATGCCATGTCACCCTTCACCAAGTTGACAAAATTAAAAAAAATAAATATCTAAAAAGTAAAAGATAAAATTAATCTTTATTTGGTTCTACTTAGATCTACATGTCAAATTATTAATCGGTTTAATAAATTTTATAATTAAATAAATTACAAATATTAAGAAAACCCAAATTGTCCCCCTCCCCCCTTAAAACCAGCCACACCTAACCCAACAAAAAGCTCAATTGCCACATTGATGGGGTGCTAGGTTCATTTTATATATGCGCAAATGTGTATATATTTATACCTATATTAATATGTATATGCGCAATCAAAATTGCATTTTTTATTTTGTAACTTTACCTCATTTGGATTTTAATCCTATAAGTTGCATAATTGCAATTATAGTCCTATAAATATTTAAAAAATTATCATTTTTCATCCATTTTTTGCTAGAGATGGCCAAGGTCACTAGAAACGTTGACGTCGCTTGCTGGGCATGTAGCAACTTGGAGTTTTTTGCCACATTGGATTTCCTAGTAGGCATTTTTTGTCTTTTTCTTTCTTAGTTGGCAACATACATGTCTTTTTTTTTTTTTTTTT